>BJKM01000203.1:325000-916867 GCA_015082035.1 Chaenogobius annularis | reverse complement strand
AACTCCTGTACTCTAATACATTTATCACAACTTGAACTGGTACAGAGGAGACAACAATACAATGTGTAGTGAACAAACTATAAATTGTGTGTACATAGTTTGTACACACACTATTTTCATCTTATTAGTAAATTGTAATTGTTTTTCTTTAATGCATGCCTTATTTGATAGAGCTTGCTCTTATTATGGTTCATTGTTGTATGTTGCACCGAATCACCAAAGCAAGTTCCAGCCTGTGAATTTGTTAACTGACAATGGCAATAAACCTTTTCTGATTCTGACAAGCTAAGTATAGAAGAGGTCAGAAGCCCCTTTGAACAAACATTCCCTGTTTGCAGCTTCACGATAAAGCTGGGATTTAATGTGTCCTGGCGACATAAACAAAGTAGTTAATAGTGTCACACGCTGGTTCTGTCACCCCAAGTGCACAAAATATACACACATTACACATTCAATATTGTGCTTCCGGGCTTTGTTGAAAAAAGCGTTAGTCGATATTAAACTGGGTTAGCTAGCATACCATGTGGTAACACACACACACACACACACACACACACACACACAACATATGTATTAACACACATTGCTTTTACTGTCTGTCCTACTATCTGCTCAGAAGCGCATTAATACACATCTGCAATAGAGAACACAAACAAATCTATGTAAACAAAAGCCCAAGAACACAACCGCATTTGTGGACTTCAGCTGTGTTCAACACCATCCTCCCTGCTCTGCTCCAGGACAAGCTCTCCCAGCTCAACGTGCCTGACTTCACCTGCAGGTGGATCACTGACTTCCTGACGGATCGGAGGCAGTGCGTGCGGCTGGGGAAGAATGTCTCAGACACTCGGACTATCAGCACAGGAGCTCCACAGGGCTGTGTACTTTCTCCTCTGCTCTTCTCCCTGTACACAAACTGCTGCACCTCCAGCCACGACTCCGTAAAACTGATCAAGTTTACAGACGACACCACCCTCATCGGGGATGAGTCTGTCTACAGGAGGCAGGTGGACCGGCTGGTGTCCTGGTGCAGCGGTAACAACGTGGACTTCAGGAAAGTCCCCCCCTCACCATGATAAAATCCCCATCATCACCCTGGACTCTTTCCGCTTCCTCGGCACCACCATCACCATCCCAGAACCTCAAGTGGGAGCCCACCATCAGCTCCCTCATCAAGAAGGCCCAGCAGAGGAAGTACTTCCTGCGGCAGCTGAGGAAAGCCAAGCTGCCAGTGCAGATGATGGTGCAGTTATACACGCCCATCATTGAGTTCATCCTCACCTCCTCCATCACCGTGTGGTACGCTGGCGCCACAGCCAGGGACAAACAGAGACTACAGCGCATTGTGCGCTCTGCACAGAAGGTGATCGGCTGAAGACTTCCATCTCTGCAGGACCTGTACGTCTCCAGGGCCCTGGGATGAGCAGGTAGGATCACAGCTGACCCTTCTCACCCTGGACACGGACTATTTGAGCCACTCCCCTCAGGCACAAGGTTACGGTCCATCCGGACCAGAAAGAATAGTTTCTTTCCCTCTGCCGTTGGACTCATGAACACTTCCAAACGCCTGTCATTTTAACTAATTGAATCACTTTAAATCACTTTCTGCACTATAACTGTAAATTTAACAGTAAATTCTTGTGTACATAGTAAGTCTATTTTTATCTTATAATTTTAAATCTAATGCATGCCCTTTTTAGATATGTTGTTTTTATTATTGCTCTGTGTTTTATGTTGCACCTTAATGTTGAAACAAGTTCCTACGTTTGTGAATTCTGTTCATCAACAAAAGCAATAAACCTATTCTGATTCTGACATGGGACACTGTGGACAGTGGTGGGAGGTAGAGGTGCACGATGCACTGATGCCTGTACAGATGTAATCTGAGGTTTATCAAGGAGTGTAATCGTTTTTGTTTATTTCATATTATTTCACTGTAATTTTCAAAGACAGAACAAAAAACGTTTATTTAATGTTTTATTTTCAGAAGCAAATGTGGGACGACACTTGCCGCTCCCTGGTTTGAATCCACACGCAGCACCACCACCACATTCTTCTTTAAATTAAAGCCTCCATGTCCATAGCACGTAGCTGATGAAAAAAACGATTTGGGAGTGAACAAAAATACGCTTGACATGAATCACATATATTTGCTGCTTTCCAACAACGTTTGCCTGTTTCGAAAACGTAAAGCAAGACACGCCCCCAAACAACAGCCCGAGTTAAACTAGTCCTAGACAATCCGAAACACCGGCCGCATGCACAACTTCAAAATAAAAGTCCGCATGTGTGAGTCACGTGACAAAAACAAACCCACACTCTGTTTCTCTGTCGGTCTCTCACACTCCGTAATGAAAGGAAAATGTGCATTGTATTTGCTTTTGCCCAACCCAAGTCTTGCATATTCTAAAATGTTTATTAAAACTTTTTTTTTTCATTCATTATGTGGGAGTCTCACTAAAATACATCAATAATTAATAAACAAAGCGGATATGTAAATGATCTAAAAATGACACATTTCCTCATTTTCAACATGTGAATGAAACTTAACACCACTCCAAAATGTTTTTGATGAGAAAACACACACAAAAAAGATTTATAAGAAAAAATAAATCTATTCAGACAAGAGTTAAAATATTTGCCACTTTTTATTTACATTGAAATATTGCAAAGTTCAGTGATAAAATGCAGATTGTGTTTTATGGGTTGACATAGCAGTAAAACCCTTTTCACATTTTGTTCTATGCAGAGAAATTCAGTGCGGCTTCATTGGAGCCAAATACTCTCCAGAGAATGAAAGATGAACTACAAAAACATATGAAAAACTGCTGTGTACCTTTTAGATCCCACCTTGGAATCGCACTCAAAGCAGTCCATATTGTATGGAACACAGACGGAAAGATTTACTGTCGCTTTGTTATTAGATCCAGCATTTGTGGCTTTCCCTTCAATGCCTCCCCGGGGAGATCTGACCATGCGCTGATCAAATTTAGATCCAAAGTCGGTACTGACACAATTGGGGAGTGACTATGGAGAACCCGGAGAGCCACGTTAAATGGAGAAAAGCTTTAGAACGCATCAAGCATACCAATTCGATTTGTGTTTGGACATAAATGATAAGGTGTGAAGAGAAGCTACTTTAGGTGTAAAAAAAATCTGCAGTACACACGTTTGGAAACTACATGGCGCTATGCTCCCTACTGACGCGCTGCACTAGATTGCAGAAGTAATCTAAGGGGCGTTCACATAGCAGTGTCAAAGCGACCATGTTGTTTTATTATTACTCAGTGTTTTATGTTGCACCTTAAGGCCGAGACAAGTTCCTATGTTTTTGAATTTTGTTCATTGACAATGGCAATAAACTCTTTCTGATTCTGATTCTGATTCTGATCTGATCTTACATTCAAAGTCGATGCGGCTGCGCGTCTGTCCTGGACGGTTCGTTTTGAGCGTTTGATGCAACTAATCAGAGGTTAGGCTCTAGTGACATACCTACACATTTCATTATCCAGAAGACGGACCAAAACAAACCTAGCACCGCTAAAAAAAAAAATCATCCAGACGGAGTTTGTGGAGCAAATTATGATATTCCCTAAACTCTGCTCACCTCTGAAGTATCTGGTGGACCCAGACAAGCTGCCGCGCCGATCGTCTCCGTTTGGACTTTGTAAAGTAAATACACCAAAGCCACTCGCTCAACCTGTTCTGCCCTCAAATGTACAGGTGTCCTTCTCGGGTGTCCGGCGTGAATTTGAATCCCGCGGTCTGTACGCACCATCTTGTTTACAACTCAGATAAAAGTTTCAGACATTTGCTTTTCTGGAGCATTTCTGGCACATCATCACAATCATGGACGATTTTCTGACAGTTTTTTGCTTAGATAAATGTATAAAGTCTGAAAGTAGTGCATTTTACGATTGTGAGTCACTCTCACCTCGCAAGAAAACCGGTTTGTCCAGTATATTTGCCTCAGAACGGCTTACGATCTCACAGAAACTAGAGCATATGAAAAACCTCCCAGCCTTGTGCAGACCAGTAGTGTTAGGGTCAAACCTTAAACTCCACCATCAATCAATACAGCTCGGATCTGCGCAGGTCTTTCTCATCCCGAGCCCGCCTAGCACCTCCTCCAGTGTTTTCAGCAGAGGGCTGAATGTGGATTCAATTAACACACAGCATGTTGTCATGTAAATCAAGTGGATGGATGTGTGAAAACTCTTGGCCCCTTAATTAAATGAATGATTTAATACATGAATTAACAATTGTTTTCATCTAAAGTGTTCTTCGGACTATTTACTACATTAATTGCTAAATTATTTCATTAAAGAAACCTTTTAAACATGATTTGGTAAATCTTTTAACAAAAAGTTTTAGTAAAACATTTTTAAAATAACATTAAATCAATTATTTAACAAATACTTTATATTGCTAAAAGGATTTGTTAATGCATTAGTGTTTTACTAAATCTACTTTTAAAAACTGCTTTTGCCTCCTGGCTTAGCTTTTCCATGGCTCTCCTGGTCCTCTTGGAGGCTGAAGCCTTGGGGCGGGTAAACAAGTTGACTGTTCCAGGAGCCTGAGAACAGCCTCAGGTCACACCTGAGATTACAGGGACCCAAGGACCACGTCATCCAACTGTCAACCCCCATCCACCACCCAACCGCCTGCAGCCGCCTTTCTCATTTTAAACACACCTATTGAGCACAGTGGCACTTTAATTGAAGCCATCTGTCCTGGAGGGAAAAGGGTGACAATGTAATTACTAATTAAGTTGAAACTTCAACAGGTGAGCTATTTGTGCGGTTAAATAAATCTTCTACTTTCAGATGACATGATAAATTGGTGTAATCCCTCATTTGTCCAGGAGTGTTCCATCGTAGAAAAATATTCAGTTGTAAGTAGATTTAGAATGACCTTTGGGTTAAAGTCTTGTTTTTTCAAAAAACAGCGTCCAGATGACAACAACTGAATATTTTTGACGAAATGAAATTACAGTCGCAAGCTAGCATTTTTCTTGAGTTTTCAGATCATCTAAAAACGTGGTTGCTTCTCCATAGAAATAAAGGGAGTCGTCCCAGCGCGCTCTCCCTGCAAAGTATCAATAGGTTGCTGTTAAATGAGTCCATTGTTCGAAATGATTAGGAATTTAAAAAAGAACACGAGACTACCGTGGCTAAAGATCCAAATGCAATTTGTACTGGTTTATGGTTAATCTCCTTAGTTACCTATCCATTCAAAATCAAAACTGACAAAGTTCAAAGTCTTTCCTGCCAGCACCAGAAAGCACTCGCCTCCATCTGAGAAGGTCAAACCTGCTTAAGTCCTGCTCTCCAGCTCCTCGGTAAGGGCGCCTGTGGTTCATTCGGGTGGTTTTTCTGATGGTGGATTCTCAGGTTTTGTTTCCCGGCAAACCTTTTCCCACAGAGCTGGCACCCAAACGGCCTCTCTCCAGTGTGCACGCTCTGATGGGTCTTCAGGTGTCCAGACTGGGTGAAGCACCTCCCACACTGAGCGCAGCGGAACGGCCGCTCGCCCGTGTGCACCCGGATGTGCGTCTCCAGCCCCCGCGCAGACGAAAAGCATTTACCACAGTACGTGCAGCCAAAGCGCCGGTCGCAGCTACTGCTGCTGCTGCTGCTGCCACTGCCAAACTGGTTCAGATCCAGCTGGGACGCGCTCAGGCCAATGAAGGGGAACGCGTTCAAGTCCTGGTCGTGTCTCTGCGCTGCAGAACTCTGGCTCGGATTGGTCCACATGTCCTCCGAAGCTGTGTCGTTGGCCTTAGGGAGGGTTTGAGGGGTGGGGCTGTGGCAGAAGGATTTGTAGGTGGGCTCTGGGGTCAGGTCTATGACTGTGTCCACAGTGCCCCCTGGAGGAGCTGACTTCACAGGTTCACAGTAGAGACCGGAGGGTCCCGCAGTGCTCCTTTCCTCTGACTCTGGAAGAAAAAAAGAAGACATTTTAGAATCTGTTGTATGTATGTGCTCAGCCATGCCAAGTCTCACTAACCATCTACAACATTACGGTTACAACAAGTACGGTTGAACCCATAGACCTAAATTCCCACTCTCTGCCCGTTGTTCAAACTCGATCACTTGACCGATGCTAACCCGAGTTACTGTTTGTCAAATCTAAAGTTTCATCACATACAAATGAATGGTGAAGCCATTACCCATATTATAAGTATGTGTATTTCATGATATTTATGTACTTTATCTTTTCTTCTCATAAACATGTAAAAATGGACGTTTAGTGTCACTGGATTTGTACACAAACACAGGATAAAAATCTCGATTTAAAGTTAGCCTTTAGCTCAGATGCCAGTTTTATGCGCCAATTATTATCGAAAGTAAAACAAAATTTTTTACACACTCAACTTTTATTGAGGCTTTGACCTAAATGTGCTCAATGGGTTGGTACCAGCCCAAACGCTCTGGATTATTCAGAACTTCCATTTTGTGTGGGATAATGCTAACGGCAGACTATAAGACTGGCTCTGGAGTGCTACACTTAGTTGCAAAATGATCAACCAAAGAGATCATTTTAGCTATCCGCAAAGTTAGCTTGTTTACATCTGAGGACAGACTTTACTCAGCACTGTTATTTATAAAAGGAAATACAGGTGTATTTTATGACAATAATAAAGTTTGTGCTAAAGTATCTGGGCATGAGCAGTTTGAAAGATCGTGTCAAATCAGGCAATGAAAACACCTTCTCACCTGTGTGGCTCAGGGAGACTTTGTCTGGAGCTGCAGAGCGGTCTTCCTCCTCCTCTACCTCTTCTTCCTCCGCCTCTTCCTCTTCCTCAGTGTCCTCGGCTTTTATCATCACCACATCCGCCTCCTCTTCCTCCTCTGCCGTTGTCAGCCTCTGTGACACAAGTACGGTCAGTCAGACACTACCAGAGTGGATTTAGGCGTCCCCTGTGGAGACCCTCACTCACCAGGCTGAAGTGCAGCGTGCTCTCTGTAGCTCTGCATCCATGGGTGCTGGTGGTGGTGTCCGGAGGGAGACACCCTCAAGCAGCTCTTCTTCACTTTGACCCCGAGTCCAGGAGATGTGACGCCCTCTAACCAAACAACACTGTTATTATGATAGCTTTACACACGTCCACACAAAAGGAGAACCAGGGCTCAGAAGAGCGTTATAGAAATAAAAAAAAAGACTTCTACGAGAGTCCCTGCTACCTCACTGTCAAAAAGAATAACAGCATTATGACTACTTTGCAGAGGTATGGCCTTGCAAATTGAGACTTGGACTCGAGTCAGACTAAAGTTGCTATTTTGTCGTAAGAAATGACTTGACAAGACTTGACTGGTAGTTTTCACACAGCCACTAGTTAGGCTCATGCCAGATGAAGTCTCACAAGAGACTTGAGAATACCTCTGGGCAGGCTCCCGCTGTTAGGTTTGATTGGCTGACCAATCACAGCGCGTCACTGTAGTTACAACCGAAGTCAAAACGACAAACCTAAACAGACATGGCGATGATGACAGACGTACTTTGGCCTACTGATCTGTATAACATTAGTAAATAGTAGATTATTTTGCTTTGTTTTTAAATATGCGCATAGAAATGCTTTGTGTATTTGAGGATTTGACTGGATTTAACAGTTTGATTTCTCCGCTAGTTCCGCTGTAGTGACACTTCAACCAATCAGATTAAAATATTCTACAGTCTGTAGAATATTTCTTGGGTGAGAGCCTGTCCAGATTGATATTGTGTAGAACTCAATTCAGAGTTTGCCAGGTCAAGTTAGGTTGACGTAAAGGAACTTTCGCTCAGAGGGCGGTGCGATTGTCCCAGGGTGAACATGTCAGTTGTAGTCTGGAGTGCAGTAAACGGCCCTCCAAGAGTGCTTCAAACAGGTGTTTAGAGCAGGTCTACAGTGAGAGCAAAAACACTTCAAATTGGATCAAAAACAGCCACTTCAGAAGAGGCTTAATCAGCACAGAAGACACGCGAGTTCAGGACCCCAGAGCGCTGTGCATCTTCATCTTAAAGCCACAAACCACTCTATTGAAGACAGTGAGGTGGAGATTCTGAGCAGGGAGTTAAGGAGGCAATCTTTGTTAAAAAAGATAATCCTTCCTCCCTGGGGGCAGGGTTTACACAGAGTAGGATAAAAACCTGAGTTCTCAAGACTTGTTTCACTGATTAAGAATGACTCCTTCCGCTTCCTGGGCACCACAATCACCCAGGACCTCAAGTGGGAGCCCTCCATCAGCTCCCTCATCAAGAAGGCCCAGCAGAGGATGTACTTTCTGCGGCAGCTGAGGAAAGCCAAGCTGCCAGCGCAGATGACGGTGCAGTTCTACACGGCCATCATTGAGTCCATCCTCACCTCCTCCATCACCGTGTGGTACGCTGGAGCCACAGCCAGGGACAAACAGAGACTACAGTGCATTGTGCGTTCTGCTGAGAAGGTGATCGGCTGCAAACTTCCATCTCTGCAGGACCTGTACGTCTCCAGGGCTCTGGGACGAGCAGGTCGGATCACAGCTGACCCTTCTCACCCTGGACATGGTCTGTTTGAACCACTCCCCTCAGGCAGGAGCCTACGGTCCATCCGGACCAGAACCTCCCGCCACAAGAATAGTTTCTTTCCCTCTGCTGTTGGACTCATGAACACTTCAAAACACCTGTCACTTTAACTGCAATATTCAACCACTCACTGCACTGTCACTTTCTGCACTACAACTTTAAACATAACTGTAAACTTGTGTACATAGAAATGCCCATTTTTATTTTTATTGTATAGTAATTTTAAATTGTTTCTTAATACATGCCCTTTTTGATTGCATATATGTTATTTTAGTATTGCTCAGTGTTTTATGTTGCACCTTAAGGCCGAGACAAGTTCCTACGTTTGTGAATTTTGTTCATTGACAATGGCAATAAACTCTTTATGATTCTGATTCTGATTCTCTTGGATGAGAGTCCAGATGACTACAACTGAACATTTTCCTACAATGGAACACTCCTGGACGAATGAGGGATTACACCGACAGACTCCCACAATGATCAGACAAGATTTATTAACAGACGACAAATGCAAGATAACATGAAATGAACATTACACACAATTAATCATATACAAAAACAACAAAGCTGTAATAATTAGTCTGGACACTGGGAAAGCTTTTGACTCAGTTAGCCTTATTTATTTAAAGTGCTAAACTAATTTGAAACAGTGACTTAATCATAAATTATATTAGGCTCTTTACGACGGTCCAACATTAAGAATTGTGTCTGTCACCTGGACCAATTAAATTACATGCTGTTTTAAAGGGTAGGGAAGTTTAAACATAAAAATATACAATATAAATGTGCCTTTTCTTTTTGTTGTTAGTAATCGTGAATAATCGTAAAATCGTGCCATTTCTCCTCATGATAATCGTGACTCTAAAATTAATATTGTGACATCCCTAGTCATAAAGGTAATTCGTGTTTGTTTTCCTGCAAAACTCATGGATGGTATTGTGTCTCAGGGCTCTTTGGGTCAGTGAAATCAACCTCAGACCCCTGTGCCAATTAGTTTGCCACGTAGATCCAATTAAAAAAGGAAAAACTACTTAAGTTCCCCATTATTAAGCAGAACCATTTTCAAGCAATAGAAAAAGGATCTCTCTAGTGCCGAAAAGCGTGAAATAGTTTGGACAACAAGGTATGATATTTCACGAAAACTTAAGTGTGATCATTGTACTATTTAGAGATTTGTAGCTGATTCAGAGCAAATACAGATTTGTGCAGATAAAGGCACAATGAAGAAGGTTTCTGCCAGACAAATACATCGGATTAAGAGAGCAGCTGCTAAAATGCCATTACATGCAGCAAACAGGTATTTGAAGCTGCTGGTGCCTCTGGAGTCCCACGAACATGCAGTTATAACATTGCAGTTATGCATAAACCTTCTTTTCAGCCACCCTTAACCAATGCTCACGAGCAGAAACAGCTCCAGTGGGCCCAGAAATACATGAAGACTAATTTTCAAACAGTCTTGTTCACTGATCAGTGCGGTGCAACCCTGGATGGTCCAGAAGGAAGGAGTGGTGGATGGTTGGTGGATCGCCACCATGTCTCAACAAGGCTGCAAAGTCAGCAATCAGGTGGCGTAGTCATGTTTTGGGCCGGAATCATGGAGAGAGGGCTCCATGATGCTATGGGCATAAAAGAAAAAAACTGTGGTCCCCCCTCCACCCTTGACCTCAACCCTATTGCGAACCTTTGGAGCATCCTCAAGCGAAAGATCTATGAGGGCGGGAGGCAGTTGACAGCCAAACAGCAGCTCTGGGATATTCTGACATCCTGCACAGACATTCAAGCAGAAACTCTCCACAAACTCACAAGTTCATTGGATGCAAGAATTGTGAAGATCCTATCATATAAGGGGTCCTATGTTAAAATGTAACTGGACCTGTCAAGATGTTTTGATTGAAATGGCTTTTGATTTAAGTAAAATGACATGCTAATGCTTCTAATTTAACAAATGACCATTTTCATGGTAAATAATAATTTGGTGCATTTTAAGTTTTCATTTTTGAAAAAAATACTGTTATCATTGGGAGGTTTGTTGAATAACATTTGAATTGTACTCTAAAAGGTTGAGGACTTGAGCATTATGATGACTGTCATTCATATTTACTATTTGGCCAAATCAGAGAAAAATATCTGCATAATAATTTGGAACGCAGTACAGTGGAAATCAAGTGTAATAAGAGTTTGAAACTCACTGAAGACGCTGTGTCTCTCGCCTCATGGCGGTGGCAGCAGGCTCTGCAGGTTATGTCTGACTGCTTTTAGACAGAACATGTCCTCACAGTTAAACAGTCACATACTAAAGGCTGTTGTTGATTTGCTTACAATAATAATTGCCGTGGCTCTGGCAATAGATCAGCTGTGTTTAACATTGGAATCATCCGTGTCCAATTCGACTGCTCACTTTCAAGTTTTTTTGCACAGTTCTAGAGATAAAGTGTAGGTGACATGCTCTATTGTTTAAACAATATCAACAGAAAATCGTTCTCGCCTGCTGCACTCACTTTCTGCCACCAGGGGGCGTGCGCGAGCCAAACATTCCGGAAGAAAAAACAATACCAGCGATATCAGCTTGTATAACCTATATCGTTTGCCATAAATTTTGCCTTGCTGAACACCGTAACATAATCATTACAATATCAAATAAACAAGCAAAGTAAATGCATTTGACTGAGCTTTATTTATCTTTTATGTTGACAGATTACCACAACACAATGCCATACAATAAGCACAAGTAGGCCTGTCTTCAAGCAATGAAAACCATTGCTAAAAGAAGATCAGTGGATTAGCAACAGCAACAGCACCAACACACAACAACAGGACAAGCTTGTTTTGGCTATAACGAAGGAGATTTTCAAAACGTGCATCTGAAAGTTTATTTCTCTTTGGCGTAAGGACAAGACTCCAAGAAATGATTTCTTCCTAGTTTGCAGGATTTTGTGGAGGACCTTTCTGATGTGTCATAATTCTTTCTGGATAACGCTTGCACAATGAAGGAGATGAACCTCATAGAAACTCGATGCAAAAGAACCTTAAGATTAAATCTTTATCCATGGTAAAATGTAAGGTCTCTCAGACCAATCCCCAAATCCTGCTAACCAGCGTCCCAGATCATGGCTTCAAAACCAAAGAGAATCTTTCATGAAGAAAACCCAACGTGAAGAAACGACAAAGAAATTGCAGCCCATTTTAAAACCTAAATATTTGAATATTCAAGGCTGATACTTGGTCTCCGATAGTTATCCAAGTTATCCAGCATGTGCTGCACTCCCCCTGTAGGTGGTAGCAAATTATTATTCTGTTTTTTCCCCCAGTCAACTAGATTAACAACCCCAAATGTATAGCTCTCCTGTATAAACCCCTTTCAGAATATTCTTCCAATGAATCTGTCCAAATTTTAGATTAACGACGATGCCTTTGTAATCTTTGACCATTGTGACCAAGGTCCATTTTTGACACTTAACTTCATTTTACCAGACCAACTAATCTCTCAGTAATTAATCTCATTGACATGCTCGGAACCAACTCTTTTTCTGCTTCTACCGTTTGTATTGTGACTGCCGTTTCACCCCTGTGGGCTACGTCGTCAAATAGTGCTCAATCTGATTAAATCACAGTCCAGGGCTCCTAACGAACTACTCGTCATCGTTCTGTGGCAAGCCCAGACTCGAGGGCACCAAACAACATGAAGTATTTCAAGACTTGGATAGACGTTAGATAAGATAGTAAAATTAAAAGAAAAATAATAACCATATAGGCTTTTGCGCTAAAGTTTTAGCATAAACTATAATGCAAAAATAACCCTTGATGGTACGCTCTTATATTATGTTACTGTAACACTTCATACATTTGTGAGGCTTTTGGAAATGCTTGATCATTTCCACATTCAAAAGAAATCATATTTTGAATTGTACAATTGCTATAACATTGTAGGACTTGATGAAACATTTCCAAAAGCCACACAAATGTATGAGGCATTACAAGAACATGATAAGAGCGGCGAAAAAGGCCATCACAAAAAAATGGCTAACACAAATTACTCCGACAATCAGGGACTGGACAGACATTACTTTGGACATTTGTAAAATGGAGAGGATTACTTTTGGACTTCATTTGAAAATAGACAAATTCGACAGACTATGGACTAACTGGGACGTTTTCTGTGGGTTCTGCACGTCATGATTTCTCCTTTTTGTTTTGTTGCCGTTTTTGGTGGATGTCTGTTTTGGTTTAAGTTTTTTCCCTCTGGTCTTGTTCTCCTTCTTTGTGTTTGTTTTAATGTTTGTAAATTTGAAAAAAGTAATTCACACAATAATTTATTTCAAAAACACAGGGCATTATGCAGAGAACAGCTGTGTAAGGTGTGTGCCTTTTTCTCTTTCTTAGAGGCTTGTGATGAGCCTGAGCGAGAGGAAAAATGGAGGAAAATCAGAGGAGATGGAAACGTTTTTGACAATTTTCATTTAATGTAAAACCACCAAGGAAAAAAAATTATCCGTGCGTGCTGCATGGATAATTGTCGATCAGTGGCAACGCACGCGTTTAGAACGTGTGTCAATGATATCTGCCTTTAAACATGAGCAGAAGACGGCCCATAACCTGCTTCTCAAAAATTTGATTTTCCCTGAAAGGAGGAGAAAAGACTTTGGACTTTATTCTTTTGGACTTTATTCTTTTGGACTTTATTCTTTTGGACTTTATTCTTTTGGACTTTATTCTTTTGGACTTTATTCTTTTGGACTTTATTCTTTTGGACTGTGCCAGAGAGCTACGGCGTCTCTTCCCCTGAGAGAAAGAGCTCTCTCCGACTTCTTTTAGAAAGAAAGCCCCTGACCGGTCCTGGAAAACACATGGCTCACACGGAAGCGCTTCAAAGCTCTTGTGGCAACAGCAGTCTCCTCTGTCGGTGGACCGGCGGACAAGTTTCGAAAGAGGGGGAGAAAGGAGACGAGGACGAAGGACAGTAGAAGAGAGGAGAGTGGAGTAGAAGAGAGGAGAGGGGAAGAGAAATAGAGGAGACAAGAGAGGAGGAGTAGAGAAGAGGGGAAGAGAGAGGAGGGGAGGAGAGGAGAGGAAGAGGACAAGGCCAGATCAGACCAGTCTTTCTGAGTTACGCTTCTATCAGCATTTAGCAAAACAGATACTGTTTTTAGGTTATTAAAGATTCCCAAGTTGGTATTGCCAATATATTTACAAATCACTGCTAAATTAAAATTGCTTGGTTGACAAAATTCTAAACTGGTGGATTAAAAATAATGAGACAAAACTTCATTGCTTCAATGAAACTCTGTAAATGTGATTGACAACTTGCACAAGACTTAACTGTATTTAAAATGAACTGGGCTAGTTTAATCATCATGCAGGAGGCCAAAAATAAATGAATACATTTAAAACCAGAACTAAAAAAACCTTCAGGCCTGCTTTATTATATGGATTTTATCTCAAAAGGGGAAGCCAAAAAAGTGAAATTTAACGTCAAACATTGGGGTGCCTCGGGTTAGGAAATGTACGTACAGGGGTGTCCCAGAACCGCTGCTCCAGTCACTAATAGAGATCTTCATTTGTGAATTTACCTTTTAGATATTTCGCGGCAAAGTGCAACGTGATCAATAGGGATCATCTGAGAGTACGATGTCATCACACTCTAGAATCTGAAAACAACCAATAACTGAAAAGTCTGAAACCTCTGTGACATCATCAAAAAGCGACATTCCATCAAAAATGCTGAGAAAACTTGCACGCAACTTACACCTTTTCTGAGACCGTTTAAACAATCATTTCACAAAATAAACATGATGCCCGGTGTCATTATTTGTCAAATCCTAACTATTGTATGATTTAAATTGATTTTGGCCCTTGTTTACTATCTAGTGTCTAAGTAACTGTTGTGGAATTACCTCTTCACACGTCATATTTGCTGCCAATGTCAAACCAGGAAGTGACAAATGTCACCTACATGGCCAAATTAGAGAAAAACAAGCTAAATATTTTGGAAAATCTTAAATATACTGAACTTTGAATATACTGAAAATTGTAGTCCAATGTTCCTTTTTTAGGTATCAGTACATTTACTTTACAGTGTTTACTTTTTACTTCACTACATTTAAGAGCAGGTTCGCCATCTGTAACTTCTACTCCACCAATTTTTTCAACTAGAATGAAAGTAAAAGTATTTTTTCTTATGGTTTTAGACCTGATAAAATGGCTGAGGGGTTTATTTATCTAGGTTTGCATTAGCACATTTATGGGTACATCTTGCCAACAGTTTATTGTAGGGCTGATTACTCGAGTAAATTGAGTAATTAGGACGAATGAGGGATTACACTGACATCGAGTAATTGGATTACAAAAAAGCTTTCATTATCATTTTATTGCCTCGATGAATTGTTTACTTTACATATTCAATTAAAAACACATGAATCTGTGGCGCTTTCGTTTCACACAGAGCTTGTTCCACTCGGACCTGCAGCAGCTAAAGCATGACAGAGGAAAGAGCGCTGTGTTTTAAACGCACGAGTGTGACTGGGATGTGCTGTGTGAAAGAGCACGGTGTTCTGAGCTGTAACTCTGACTACTTTAATTTGCGCTGCGTGCCGTTCACTTTAGCCTCCGTGTCTTCGCCCCGTCATCGCAGACTTTCTGTTTCAAAACTCTTCCCAGTCACACTCGTATGGTTAAAACACGCCGCGCTCTCCTCTGTTGTGCTTTGAAACAGCCAATACGTCCATGGCAACAGCACCGCGATTATGAAACAGAAAGTCTGCGATGACGGGTGAAGACACGGAGGCTGAAGTGAACGGCACACGGAGCTAATGCTGCAACATGATAAAATGCAGATTTACAGCTCCAAACACCAGGATCACTGGTCTCACTCAACATAAAGTTCTACAAACAAGTTTCTTATTTTAATTCATGTGACATAAACGCAAATTAGTCTGTGACAAGTGAATTAGTCCTTTATATATAGATTTATATATATTCTTTATATACAAACAGAACAGTTTGGACTGAAGTGAAATGTTGCCGTTTTGGGGACAAACATGTGAAATTAAGAATAAAATGTGCAATTTTAAGCAGAAGCTCCTTATTTGATATTAGTTTATTACAATGAACTATAACGTTTATTAAAACATCGATTAATTGAAGAAAAGTAACGATAGATTACTCGATTACTAAAATAATCTATAGCTGCAGCCCGTTTATGCTGTGTGGATAAAAATGAACAGGAAAATTGTTGTTGCAGTTGTGTTACTTTCAGTGGCGGTTGATAGTCAACTGAAAAGGTGCATTTACCGCCGCCAACTGTAGTTGTACCTCTTAGACTTTAGACTTTATTTTTTATTATCCCTTTCGACTGTGCCAGAGAGCTGCGCTCTCCAGAGACAGGAAGCCGCCCCGTGTGTTTTAAATAAAAGAAATTGCTTCTGATGACAACAATAAGATGCTGATTTATTAGTTGTCATTAAACTTTTACTCTTTATGTAACAATTTAAAAGGTGAATTTTAATACTTCTACTTAAGCTGATTTGAATGTGATACTTTTACTTGAGTATTTTTTGCTCCTGTATCTGTACTTTTTCTTAAGCAACAAAAAGGATGACTTTCCCCACCGGCTCCCTCACACATCTCCCATCACTGACCGCTCCTCCTCGGCTCCAGCAGCGCCCTCTCTGCCCTCTCTGCTCTCTCCTCTCTTCCACCGCCACCGAACACGAGCACGTCTCCCCGGTGTCCTCCGCGGGCCACGATGCTCTCGATCAGCTGCAGCTTGTTCCGCAGCGCCTCGTTCTCTCGGTGGCTGCGGCTGAGCTCCAGCTGCAGCGCGCCGTAGCTGTCGTCCATCAGCTCGCACATCTCCGCCACCGCCGCCATGATGGAGGCCAGCTGCGAGCGGAACGCCTCGTACGTGGGGGTCATCCTGAGCACCGAGCACCGGAGCGCAGACGCCGGAACACGGACACCGATCAGCCGCGGCTGAACAGCGCTTCTACTCGAGCAGAGACGGAAAAACGGTGGCCCGGGGGAGCGGAGGGTGTCGCGGCTTGGCTTGTCTCCTGACTCCTGTGGGCGTGTCTCTGAAGCACAGGGTTGCCAGTTTTTGGTTGGGATTTTCATTTAAGCGAGTTTGGAGTAAAACACTTTTTTTTAAAAATAAACTGCTCCTGCTCTAATAAAATAAATATTAAAAAATAAACTACAGGGCTAAATTCCAAGGTAGGTCAAAGGTGAAGTGGAACATGTGATTTCAATGGCGAAACTGGGATTAACCTGAGAATATCACATTTAACATTGTATTTTTACTGCATTATTTCATAGGACATTTTGCAGACACTTTTGTCAAAGAGGTTTGTACTGGACAAATATTCAAATATGTTTTTATTTGTATATACATTTTAAGATAGAAAATTCAAGTTCTCCTGTAATAGAAAAGTAAACTGACATTTTTACCCTGAAAATACAAAATTATAGCCTATTTAAGACAAGTCATCAACATGCAGATTTGATGTCAGTTAATAATTGAAGGTGTATTGTGGTTTACATCATTTTGCCTCTAGTCTGTTTAACGTTGTGTATTGTACATATGAATCTATTTATAATAGCATGTTTAACATCAACAACAATAATAATAATGCAAAATATATTCACGCTATCGACTAGCATGGTTGACGTAAATGGTGATCATCGATCTGAAGAAAACGCGGACTTGGCAACTCCGCTCCGTGTCCATGGCAACTACCGGAAGTTACGTCCTTTCACAATAATCAGAATCAGAAAGAGTTTATTGCCATTGTCAATGAACAAAATTCACATAAGGTGCAGAGTATTGTTGATTGTTGATTGTTGATTGTTGTTGTTGTTGTTGTTGTTGTTGTTGTTGTTGTTGTTGTTGTTGTTGTTGTGTTACTTTTAATGGGCTGCAAAGGCGCATTTGCCATCTACTGCAGGGCTATTCACAAATCAGGCCCTCCGAGAAATTAATCCAGCCCATGACCCGACTTCCAAATGTATTTAAAAAAATTATATATTGTTTACAGGTTTGATTCTGGGTTTGCAGAAGTTTAGACCTGGTTTAGTCGGTATTTGGTCCTTGTTTAATTCTACTTTAGACCTGTTTTGATTTTGAGTCAGTCCTGTGTCAGTACTGGTTCAGACCTGGTTGGTACTAGCCTAGTCCTAGTTTATTTCTAGTTCAGTCCTGGATGGTCAATTTTGCAATGTCATTACAGTAGTGGCGTGTTGCGCACCTCCGGCCCAGGGGCCTTGGCCCTCAAAAAATCTGGCCCTCAGAAAAATGTAGTTGAATAGCCCTGATCTACTGGGTTGAGTGTGGACAGGAGATCAAAGGAGACCATAATACCAAAAAGGGGATTGAAGTATAACACTACAAAGACGCTCTTAACTCTACCATCTTCCAATGAATCCTGAGTTGTATAAGTAACTAGAGTCCGACATGATCCCTGTGAATGGGTTGTAAAATTTAGCAGATTGAATTCCTGTTTATCATTTTGAAACCATAAAACGAATTCAGTTCTCTTCCATATGTTGTACAGTGAAGCAGCACATGCTCAACAGCGATTACACCGGTAGGATGTTTGCCTCAGCGAACAATTGAGTTCAGTGTGGCCCATTCTCATGCGAGCTATGGTTCTCTTCCCCCCCATTCCTTTAGACTTTATTCTTTAGACTTTATTCTTTAGACCCCGTTCTCTAGACTCTATTCTTTAGACTTTACCCCCCAGACTCCACCCCCAAGGCTTTCATTGTTGCTTTTTTGTTTGAACAACTGAATACCTTTGTAAAACCAAATACTCTGGCTGTCGGAAAATAACAAATTTTAGCAACAGAACTGTCGGAACGAGTCCACCAGTCCACAGACAGAGGAGACAGCTGTTGTGTTACTTTTAATGGCGGTTGGCAGCCAACTGAAATTTACCGCATTTACCGCCACTTACTGTAGTTGTACTTCTTCAAAGTATGTGCTTTACTCTATACCGCATTAATAAAAGAGAAAAATAAAGAGAGAGGAGAGAGAGAGAAAAAGAGAGCAAAAAGAGAGCGAAAGAGAGCTCTGCTGCCTCGAGAGCTTTGAAGTGCTTCTGTGTGAGCATTGTGTTCTTTTATTTACATATATTTGCTTTGAAGTGCTTCTGTGTGAGCAATGGGTTTTTCAGGACCGGTCGGTGAAGGTTCCTCTGGGTTAAAGTGTGTATGATATATTTTACAATGTTCTAATTTTGACTTTATTTGGTGTATTTCATACCTGCTGTAAATATAAATTATAGTTTCACACCAATCAAGTAGGTTTTCGTGGAGAAAACGTTGAAAAATCTGTGTAAAATGACAGGAAGTGACATTGCACACACAAGTTTATGCAAATTTATACAAAGAAACTTTTTTTAATCTCTAAACAGGAATTCAACAAAATAAAGGCACTCGTATATTTTTATTTGTCAAATAAAATAATTGTGACATTAGTATTTGCTGGGTAATTTCTTAGTGTGATGTCATTCATTACAAACAGGAAGTGAAATTATAAACCTAAAAAATTGCTATTCTGTGATACCATTTTTATACATATTTTTTAGCAACATTCAAAATATATGTATCGTAACTCCATTTTAGTTCAATGAGTCGTCCGACCTGTCATAGGCACTTTAAGGTCAGCGCTGGCTAGAGGACTCTGGTCTGCAGCCAGACACTCTTTGTTGCCACGGTAACGCTCCACAACACCAGCGGAAGAACCATGGTGCACAGTAAGTGAAAACCTTTCTAATATTCTAGGGTTACAAGCAAATGTTCATGAATTCTTTTGACTTTCTTTGATGTTTTAGCTGAGTTCTATTTGTTTGTATCTTTACTAGAATGTTTCTCTCTCTCTCCTTTTAGATATTATTCATTTTTATTTATTTTTTACAGTATAGTGTAAAACACATACTTTGAAGACAACTCCAGTTGGTGGCAGTAAATTTACCTTTTCTGTTGGCTGCCAACCGCCATTAAAAGTAACAACAACAACAACAACAACAACAATTATGTGACTTCAACGAGAAACTTAGATCAACCAGAATGTCACAAAATACAGTGATACAGTGAATGATAGCAGAGCCAGGTTTTTACACTTTTACTGTTGGATTTGAGTGCATTTGTTGATTTAATATGAGATTATGACAATTATTATTTTTGATGAAGGCAAAGCTTTCAAAGATTTTAAGGTTTTACTGAACAAATACTCACAGAAATGTTGACCCACACAATAGATTTTCTTTTTATCTACAGATATATTACATACTTCACCGCAAATTGAGCTCAAATCCAGTTTTGAGGCTAGACATTTTAAATACAACATTTTAAATTCTGCGACAAGGTGGCCACTGTCCAGGGTGTACCCCGCCTCAGCCTATGAGCCTATCCCAGTGCTCCTGTCACCCTCGACCCCTAACAGGAACAAGCGGTAGAAAATGAATGAATGAATTTTAAATTCTCCATCCTTAATAGAAAAGCAAATGATTTCTAACCTGTAAATTCAAAAATATTGGTTATTTTTATTGCAGAAGAAACCTGAATTCTGTCCCGAAAAAGCCAAATCAAAACAATCTTTATTAATATGCAAAGGCTTATATTGTATTTGAAATGATACTTGCAACCCTCTACTGCATAAAGTATTGAAATGGTAATGCTACTGCCTTCTTTAACACAAGTGGATTCTTGTCATTATTGATCAGCCGCTGCTGGTGACCTGCCACAACCTCTTGAGTCTTGAGCATGTGTTGTGTGTGTCGCAGTCACAGAGGAGCTGGTCCGGAGCCGGGCGGAGCATAATGATGGTGAGATGTTCACCCTGGAGGAGCTGTCACTGCATCAGCAGAACATCCACAAGATCCAACACCTGGAGCAGTGGTGCAGACAGCTGCGGATCCTCTACCTGCAGAACAACCTCATCTCCACCATCGGTATGTCACAACTCTCACCTTACCATAAGTATTGCAGTACAAAGTTCCATCATGTTCAACATGACAGAGTTTAAAGGTGTACTATGACATTTTTCTGGTGGAGGCTCTGCCCACAGCAAATTGCTTTGCCTAAATTACCTGGAATGTTCCACAGTATGGCATTAAACCTGTCTTTCTCCATGGGAACAAGCAGTCCACAAAATGTGTGCCTTTTCAACTTTAAAACGTTTAAATATGCATTTATCTGATTTTTATTTTCATATTTGAAACACATTTTTCTGCCGATGTTTAACACCGGAACATCGCCTGCCTTCGCCCCTCCGTCACTCCACAGTCATGAGACCCTCATCCACGCCTTTGTCTCCTCCCGCCTCCACGACTACAATAGCCTGCTCTACAGTTCACCCTCCAGCACATCCAGATCTCTGCCTCCCGCCTCCTCACCCGCACAGCCTCCCGTGAACACATCCCCCCTGTCCTCAGAGACCTCCGCTGGCTCCTGAAAGTAAAGAATAAAGTCAAAAGAATAAAGCCTAAAGAATAAAGTCTAAAGAATAAAGCCTAAAGAATAAAGTCCAAACAACGTTAAGAAGGTTACTTGACAAAAACTTGCAGTCGGCTGCCGGCCAACAGCACCAACAGCCACGACTAAAGAATGGGGACTAATGAATAAAGTCTAAAGAATGGCAGTAATGTAACATTATGGATACCAACCAAACACCACCAAAGAAGAAGAGCAAAATGCACAAGCAGGACTTGAGTTTACCAAGTTACATTAACTTGGAAATAATATCATTTACTGAATTAAACCAAGTTAATGTAACTTAGTAAATCCCATTTACAGTAACTTAGGTGAATGGAGTGCACATTATTCAAAACTCACTGTAGAGAAGTATGCTATTTACTGCTGAAGTGCATTTTGTTTCCATTTTTTTCTTGTTGGGGTTTACATATGTATGTACCGAATGTGACTAATCTACTGTGCCATGGTGGATTTAACATGACCCTCATCAACCCGCACTCATGTCGGCTAAGGAACTGTGCGAAGGGCCAAATAACACGTAGATCATGAACTTTTCACAAGTAGTTTTAATAAAAAGTCTTAAAGTGTTCAGTTTCTGTGTGCAGAAAATGTTGGGCGCCTGAAGAAGCTGCAGTATCTGAACCTGGCTCTCAACAACATCGAGCTCATTGAAAACCTGGAAGGTAACATTCTCTCACTATTTGGAGCTGGGTTTCAAATGAAATCACTACATATTAACCGCCAGTAATACTGAATACAGATGGTTAAAGATGATCTAGTCACTAATGGAAATCATCACATTGAACATTTGTGAATTTACCTTTTAGATATTTCATGGCTAAAAACTCATTGCATTACAACAAAAATCTGCATTTTAACAATATTCATTTTAGCTGCCCTCGATCTGTATGAAATATTATTGGCTGTCACGTGACATCACAACATTCTAGAATGTCTCTTGTTTAAACTGAACTGAGACAGGTCAGATTCTCAGGCTTTTATTTCTCCCTTTCTTTCTCTCTCTCGTTCTCTCTCTCATTCTCTCTCTTTCTCTCTCTCCTTTTTTTCTCAAGGTTTAGCGCAAAACAAATACTTTGAAGATGTACAACTACAGTAGGTGGCGGTAAGTGCACCTTTTCAGTTGGCTGCCAACCGCCATTAAAAACAGAATTCTGAGGAAGAATTCACTATGTAAGTGTCAGAGGTCAGATTTGTTGACCTGGTTTACGGTCCATATCTCTGTCATTACTGGGCCTAGCCACATGAAACTAAAACTGTCAAAAAGTTTAAAGTCTTTTCCATCTTATTCTCTCTGAACAAATAAACAAAAAGAAAATATTTGCTTCATATAAGTTTCAGAAAGTGGTGCCATTTTTCAACTCCAAAGACATGATAGTTGTCAGCTGAAAGAACTTCAAACATAAGAAGAGAATGTAATAAGTTTGTTGAGCCAGTTGAAGACCCTTCTCTGCATGGGACTGTGACTGCTCAGGAAAACAAAAGGAGTGATCGTCGACTCTTCCTCAGCTGCAGAGATCTTTAGGGCTTATTGTCCTAGCCTCAGTTAGGGTGCAAAATGCGGAATCTACATAAATCTTTTTGTTTTTAATATTTATTCATATTTATCCATCTACCGCAGGCCCTGCTCTGTTGGGCCCCCGTCTGTGTGCTCCTCGTCTGGAGTGGGCCATGGTAAAGCTTGGGGGCTTGGCGACTTCAAATACTTCGAGGCACTCTTTCCTTTCAATGTCATGTTCAAATCAGTCTTCCCCCAGTGTTCTTCGATTTTGGATGCGCAGTGCTAGAACATTTTGGAAATAATTTCAAAAAGAGCAGGAAAGTGACGCTGTTGACTACACATATGCCATGTTTTTATTTTTCAAATTGTGCATTTACAATAGTGTACTTCTATACTTTTACTTAAGTAAAGGAGTTTTAGCTGCACTTTTATTTTTACCTGCACTTTCTCCACCTCTGCTCAAATATACAGACACTGACTTTACTCGTTATTCATTATTTATCTGCAAAAACTGTCCTCTCACAGTAGTTGGGGCCCACGGTTCTCTTGTGTACAGTTCCCACCCTGTTGCCTTTGTGCGTTTGCTCCAGGCTGCGAGTCGCTGCAGAAGCTCGACCTGACGGTGAACTTTGTGGGTCGTGTGAGCAGCGTGGAGTCGCTCAAACATAACATCCACCTGAGGGAGCTCTTCCTACTCGGCAACCCCTGCACAGACTTCCAGAGCTACAGGCAGTACGTGGTGGCCGCTCTACCCCAGCTCCAGGTCAGTGTACTGCACATACACACACACACACACACACACATAGGTGGAGGGTCAGGCGTTTTTCTCCATACAGAAAATGCTACGGATATTCAAGTCCGGAGGGATGCCGGCTGTGATCAGTCGTTCAGAGGGATACAGATTAGAAACAGAAACATTTAGGTTAGGAAACAGGTTATTTAAAGGGCATATGACAACTTAGATTACACATTTCACTAAAGGTATAGTGAACAAGATTACATTACATGATTTTACAAAATGGTGTTGTAGTGTAATCGTTCTTCTTCTGGAAGGAAGGCCGCACCAAAGACATGTCACTGCAGCGCCATGTGACTCTTCTGAAGATGACTGCAGACAAGCTCCACTCACATCTATGATGAAGCATCAGTAACTTTTGTCACCGCATTAGCCTTATCTCATCTTCCAATATAACATAAGACACGAAACTAAAACTAAAAACAGTTATGCTCTGTTCATAGCAACTGAAGTTTACACATTACCATGGCAACCAGAGCTACGTCATTACGGTCCCTGCAAACCTTATCTACCACTAACCTTCTAAACATGTACCCATAAAGCCATATTTATTGACAATATAATATAGAGGTTTGTCTTTCTTTGTCAGTTTCTGGACGGCACAGAGATCAGCCGGTCGGAGCGTCTGAGAGCTTCACAGGGGCTGGACCAGCTCCGGGCCCTGGTGCACCGACAGGAGCAGGAGTATGTGCAGAGAAGGGAGAGAGAGAAGGAGGAGGAGAGAGAGGAGAGCGAGGAGAGCGAGGAGAGCAAGGAGGCTGCGATGGAGCAACGAGGCAAGGAGAGGAGACCCGGCTTCGATGGGCGCTGGTACACGGACATCAACAATACACAGTGAGTCTGAATTCTACTTGTACTTCACATAGCCTCACTACACGGTATTTATGCCCGTCGCATCAGCAGAGTTTTATCACTGACGACTGAGGGGTTAAACAGCACTTTTGTTATTGGTTAAGTCTGACAATATTCCATTCTTTACCATGTCTGAGACATTTGTTTAACGTTTACATTTCTTTAGACTATGGTTTAGCAATGGCCAAATTGTTTACACATGAGTTATTTCAACTGGAATGCTCTGAAGTCTAAACCAGTAACTCTCATTAGTCCTGTGTCTGCACCGGCTTCAGGCTCAGAGAATAGACTTTGTAGACTTTCTGCTTGTATACCATCTCGGACTCACAGAGACCGACCTCCCGCGGTGCCAGAGTCGGACTAAACGTGGACCGGAATCCTGCCGGTGCCAGAGTCGGACTAAACGTGGACCGGCCTCCTGCTGGTGCCAGAGTCAGGGCTAAACGTGGACCGGCCTCCCGCTGGTGCCAGAGTCAGGACTAAACGTGGGCCGGCCTCCCGCTGGTGCCAGAGTCAGGACTAAACGTGGGCCGGCCTCCTGCCGGTGCCAGAGTCAGGACTAAACGTGGACCGGCCTCCTGCTGGTGCCAGAGTCAGGACTTAAAGTGGACCGGCCTCCCGCTGGTGCCAGAGTCAGGACTAAACGTGGACCGGCCTCCTGCCGGTGCCAGAGTCAGGACTAAACGTGGACCGGCCTCCCGCTGGTGCCAGAGTCAGGACTAAACGTGGACCGGCCCCCCGCGGTGCCAGAGTCAGGACTAACCGTGGACCGGCCTCCCGTGGTGCCTGAGTCAGGACTAAACGTGGACCGGCCTCCTGCTGGTGCCAGAGTCAGGACTTAAAGTGGACCGGCCTCCTGCCGGTGCCAGAGTCAGGACTAAACGTGGACCGGCCTCCTGCCGGTGCCAGAGTCAAGACCAAACGTGGACCGGCCTCCCGCGGTGCCAGAGTCAGGACTAAACGTGGACCGGCCTCCCGCTGGTGCCAGAGTCAGGACTAAATGTGGGCCGGCCTCCTGCCGGTGCCAGAGTCAGGACTAAACGTGGACCGGCCTCCTGCCGGTGCCAGAGCCAGGACTAAACGTGGACCGGCCTCCTGCCGGTGCCAGAGTCAGGACCAAACGTGGGCCGGCCTCCCGCGGTGCCTGAGTCAGGACTAAACGTGGACCGGCCTCCTGCTGGTGCCAGAGTCAGGACTAAACGTGGACCGGAATCCTGCCGGTGCCAGAGTCAGGACTAAACGTGGACCGGCCTCCTGCGGTGCCCCAGTCAGGACTAAACGTGGACCGGCCTCCTGCTGGTGCCAGAGTCAGGACTTAAAGTGGACCGGCCTCCTGCTGGTGCCAGAGTCAGGACTAAACGTGGACCGGCCTCCTGCTGGTGCCAGAGTCAGGGCTAAACGTGGACCGGAATCCTGCCGGTGCCAGAGTCAGGACTAAACGTGGACCTGCCTCCTGCCGGTGCCTGAGTCAGGACTAAACGCGGACCGGCCTCCTGCTGGTGCCAGAGTCAGGACTAAACGTGGGCGGGCCTCCTGCCGGTGCCAGAGTTAGGACTAAACGTGGACCGGCCTCCTGCGGTGCCAGAGTCAGGACTAAACGTGGACCGGCCTCCTGCGGTGCCAGAGTCAGGACTAAACGTGGACCGGCCTCCTGCTGGTGCCAGAGTCAGGACTAAACGTGGACCGGCCTCCTGCCGGTGCCAGAGTCAGGACTAAACGTGGACCGGCCTCCCGCTGGTGCCAGAGTCAGGACTAAACGTGGGCCGGCCTCCCGCCGGTGCCAGAGTCAGGACTAAACGTGGGCCGGCCTCCTGCCGGTGCCTGAGTCAGGACTAAACGTGGACCGGCCCCCGCGGTGCCAGAGTCAGGACTAACCGTGGACCGGCCTCCCGTGGTGCCTGAGTCAGGACTAAACGTGGACCGGCCTCCTGCCGGTGCCAGAGTCAGGACTAAACGTGGACCGGCCTCCTGCCGGTGCCAGAGTCAGGACTAAACGTGGACCGGCCTCCTGCCGGTGCCAGAGTCAGGACCAAACGTGGACCGGCCTCCCGCGGTGCCAGAGTCAGGACTAAACGTGGACCGGCCTCCCGCTGGTGCCAGAGTCAGGACTAAATGTGGGCCGGCCTCCTGCCGGTGCCAGAGTCAGGACTAAACGTGGACCGGCCTCCTGCCGGTGCCAGAGCCAGGACTAAACGTGGACCGGCCTCCTGCCGGTGCCAGAGTCAGGACCAAACGTGGGCCGGCCTCCCGCGGTGCCTGAGTCAGGACTAAACGTGGACCGGCCTCCTGCCGGTGCCAGAGTCAGGACTAAACGTGGACCGGCCTCCTGCGGTGCCCCAGTCAGGACTAAACGTGGACCGGCCTCCTGCTGGTGCCAGAGTCAGGACTTAAAGTGGACCGGCCTCCTGCTGGTGCCAGAGTCAGGACTAAACGTGGACCGGCCTCCTGCTGGTGCCAGAGTCAGGGCTAAACGTGGACCGGAATCCTGCCGGTGCCAGAGTCAGGACTAAACGTGGACCGGCCTCCTGCTGGTGCCAGAGTCAGGACTAAACGCGGACCGGCCTCCCGCGGTGCCTGAGTCAGGACTAAACGTGGACCGGCCTCCTGCTGGTGCCAGTCAGGACTAAACGTGGACCGGCCTCCTGCTGGAGCCAGAGTCAGGACTAAACGCGGACCGGCCTCCTGCTGGTGCCAGAGTCAGGACTAAACGTGGACCGGCCTCCTGCTGGTGCCAGAGTCAGGACTAAACGTGGACCGGCCTCCTGCTGGTGCCAGAGTCAGGACTAAACGCGGACCGGCCTCCTGCTGGAGCCAGAGTCAGGACTAAACGTGGACCGGCCTCCTGCCGGTGCCAGAGTTAGGACTAAACGCGGACCGGCCTCCTGCTGGTGCCAGAGTCAGGACTAAACGTGGACCGGCCTCCTGCCGGTGCCTGAGTCAGGACTAAACGCGGACCGGCCTCCTGCCGGTGCCTGAGTCAGGACTAAACGCGGACCGGCCTCCTGCGGTGCCAGAGTCAGGACTAAACGTGGACCGGCCTCCTGCGGTGCCAGAGTCAGGACTAACGTGGACCGCCTCCTGCGGTGCAGATCAGGGACTAACCGACCGGCCTCCTGCGGTGCCAGAGTCAGGACTAAACGTGGACCGGCCTCCTGCGGTGCCAGAGTCAGGACTAAACGTGGACCGGCCTCCTGCGGTGCAGAGTCAGGACTAAACGTGGACCGGCCTCCTGCGGTGCCAGAGTCAGGACTAAACGCGGACCGGCCTCCTGCGGTGCCAGAGTCAGGACTAAACGTGGACCGGCCTCCTGCGGTGCCAGAGTCAGGACTAAACGTGGACCGGCCTCCTGCGGTGCCAGAGTCAGGACTAAACGTGGTGAATTCTTCGTTAGTTTTATGCCGCTCAAATCTGGAACAGTCTTCCTTTTTCTTGTTCTGTAAAGCACTTTGAATTAGTCCGTGTACAAACAACGTGTGCTCTTCAAATAAACTTGCCTTGCCTATAATTAGACCAAATCTGGGCTGTATAACACTTGCTCTGGTTTTGCCTCCCTCTAGCGGCCATGAGGAGCAGCAGCAGCTGAAGACCAGCACAGAAGAGGAGCAGGCTGAGCTGGACTTCTGGCAGACGCCGTGCTCTTTCACCCCCGAGTCTCGAGTGGCGGCGCACAGACACCTAGAAGAGAAACGCAGGGCCAAGGACAAGTAAGATCCAACCGACACCTCCATTCATCTATCACCTTTTAACTTTTGGTCCCGTATTTTACTGTTCTTTCACTGTGTTTGTGTTGCAGGGGCGGTCAGAAAAAGGCCCCTCCTCGGACCCTAATTGCAGAAGACGGACGAGTACTGAACGCCAACGAGCCCAAGTGAGGACCTGCTTTCGTTGTGGTTGAGTCCTAGTTGAATATTGTCTCACTCCCTGCAAACTAATCCTGGTTTAGACCTGGTTTAATCCTGTAGTTTTAGCTCAGGTGAGACACTGCAGGCGAGTAGGAACAAGTTTAGAGATATCAATTTGATATCTCTAAACTTGATTCGATTAGATACTAACAAATATGCAGAGAGGTGTTTGGAAATGTTATTTGATATTTGAATAAACTATCTTAGATAAAGTTGCCTTAAAAATTCAAATTCCGCAAAACGTTTTGGAGTTAAAACTTGAATAAATCAGGGTTGGAATAAGATATGAACAAATCCTTCAGTACAATCTGTTTGATTCTTGTTCCGTCCAAGACTGTAAAGTTTGGTGTGTGTAGGTGTTACTTGAAGTGATCTTTATGTCTCTGTGGGAGGAAAGTGCATTTGGAGAAAACGGCCTTTGAAGTCATTTACTGTTTAGTGTGTGGTTGGATCAATCTAATACTAAAATGCAAATCTCAGTGAGAAGAAACTGTATGTGTTCAGTCATTGCGTCGATAGATTTATGAGTCTATGGATACAAGTGGATTGGACATTTTTGTTGTTGCCACAGAAAATCTTACATATTATTTATATATTGAGAGAGCAAATAATTTACCCAAAAATGGAAGGAATTTAGTTTTTCCTGTAGTGTATTGCCTTTAGCATAGTTTAGACCCTCTAGTCTTGGTCTAGTTCTAGATTAGTGTGGGTTTTTAGTCCTGCTACAGTCCCCGTGTAAACCGCAATGGCAGGCTTGGTTGTTTCACTGTTTCACTGTTTGGTTTGCTAAATGTTTTCATTGGTCAAATCAACATGTTTGAGTCGACCGCTGCTGTGACGTGGGACTGTCCACAAATAACGCCTCTATGTTGTGTCGTAGGCTGGACTTCTGTCTGACTGAGGATGAGGAGAACGGCACACTGGTTTTGGACCTGGCGGTTTACAGGTGAGCCACGCCTTAAAGCTCAAGATCACAACTGATTTTTCTTCAAGGACAAATATGCATTTTTTGTGTGTGTTCTTGTCCTTCAACCCCTTAAAATTACGGCAGGTCTGTACAAACCTGGTTGATATTTATTCCATTTTGTCCTCCAAAAAAACTGCTGGAAAGGTAAAAGAAAAAACAAAACAAACACAAAACAAAACCATTTCCAGTCAAATCAACCATTCTGGGAAGAACCATGGTCGCATTGACCAACGAATAAAAAAATAATACCCTAAAATGATAATAATTTAAAACACACCTAACTATTTTAGTACAAGTCCCTTAATGTATAAATAAATGTATGTGATAAAAGTGAAATTATGTTTTCACAATAGCTTCAGAAAGTGGTGCCATTATTCAACCCCAAGGACATGATTATTGTCGGTTGAAAGGACATTTTTTTCTTTTACCTGAAATGTGACAAGGGAAGATGTAAGAATGAAATGCTGTAAGAAATATACCTGTAGTCACTGTGAGACAAATAATTGAACAGAACATCCACTTATCCAGTCGAGCTTGTGAGTTTAAATACTGCCACCATTTTAATATTCTATTGAAAAAAAAGTTTCATGTGGATGGACCCAGTAATGACAGAAATCAGGTTTACATTTTTAGTCTGACAGCTATAAGGCAAATTCTACGATAGAATGACTGGTATATGTGCAGTTGAGAAAGTTGTCTCAAATCTGTCCTTTTCCCGCTCTCAGACACATGGACTCCTCTCTGATAGATGTCGATATTCAGACGAACTACGTCCGAGTCCTGGTTAAAGGAAAGGTGAGATATGACAGTAACTCAGAGTACATTCTTGATCCGATTTTTGTCTTGCTTCGCCAGCAAACCAGTCAGACCTGCAACCAGCAACGGCAGCACAAAAAACCCCACAAACTCAGTTTTTATTTTCACTTGATATTGAAACAAAAGCACACGTGCTAGTCCGCATCCACGTCTCATGTCTTATATTTCCCTGTCCTGGAAAACCTGGGAAACAATTTTCCTATTTTCCAGGCATATGTTGTCTTCAAAAATAATTTCTCCACCAAGTGATTTGCCTCAGAATATAAATGTAAATGCATTTTTTGAGGTCCAGTAAAATAATAATCTAGACGCAACGTCATCTCAGCCATAACCTGGTTTTTTAGCAGATATTTACCCAAAAGGAAATGACAAAAGTTTTGTTTAAAATGTCTTGGGGAAAGAAGCTCAAAACCCCATTCACCTTAGAAACATAAACTGTCCCTTGCAGAGAAAAATAAACCATCAAAAGAAAATACTCACATATTCATAATGTCTTTGTCCTGTTTGAACTTGTGTTGCCCATCCACAAAACACACACAATGATATGCAATTGTACTTGTTATACTTGTTATAAATAATACTTGTTATAGTAATATTTGAAAAGGGGCAGAAAAGCTGTGTGACTTCCCCAGTTTTCTTTTAAAGTTGGACCATTTTGATCATAAATAGTGAGTGTTGTATTCAGCGTGGACTTTGGGTGTAGCATTTGTAGACACAGCGATGATCTGAGTGCACACTGACTCACACGCGTGTTACTACTACTTTCAGGGTTTACATGCATTTGAATACCATGGAGAAGGTCAGTTAACTGGTTTTCCTGGTGTGTATATAAACATACTGACTGATGCTCTTCCATATGTGTTGGTGTTGCCAGGTTTTCCAGATGGTCCTGTCCGCTGAAGTGAAGCCTGACAGCTCCAGCGCTCAGAGGTCCCAGAGTACAGGCCACCTCGTCCTCACCATGCCCTTGGTAACTGCTCCACCCACATTCCACATTCAAAGTGCTAGCATCACCTCAGCATCTTAAAAGAATGAGCCACCATTCTTTTTTGAGGTAAGGAGAGCAAAAGAGTGTAGAATGCCCCGATCTGGAACTTTCCGTCACTGTTCTTGTTTGGTTGAGGTTACACTACGGATACACTTATTTACTGATAAATATTCACTCAAAGTGAAAATGCATTATAAAACTGATCCCTCAGATTACGTTTCCGCCTCAGATAGTGCAGTGACAGTCACATCTCCTGCGCTGTTTGAAAACATTCCAGTCAAATGCATTGTGGGGAATGTACTTGCCTGAAGTCTCTATCAATCCACACTTGCTGGAAGTGTGCAGAGAAGTGTGTATTTTTGCATAGTGGTCCCCAGTTTGACATTTTTGTATGTTACTTCCTGGTTGGACTTTAGCAGCAAATATTACATAAACAGAGGTAATTTCACAACTGTTACATAGCAACCAGACTGTAAACAAAGGCCAAAATCCATTCAAATTACACAGTTATGATTTGACAATCAATATACCTGACAACAACTTTATTTTGGTGAATGATTGTTTAAACTGAAACCAAATGGGCTAAATGGGCCATTTCATTGGCACGTTGCATATTGATGACATAGAACTCTGCTCTACTTTTATTTTTCAAAGGTGTATAAGTATGATACATATTTACTGCAAGTGCTATCTACCAAACTTGACCAAAAACAAGTAAACCTGTAATTATATACTTTAAACATTGAAAAGGTGTTCATTTATTTATTTGTGAAATTATTATTGTGTTATTAGGTGAGCTTTGGCCCTTGTGTAAAATGCAGTTAGTAGTTAACAGTTATGGAATTACCTTATCTTATGTCACATCCAACCAAGACGTTTAATGATAAAAGATTAAAATGCTAAATTATGAATAGAATTCAGAAGTTAACATTGTTAATGTTAATGTTGAAATGAGTCTTATATGCATTTAATTGTGTACGTATCCTACAGGGAAAATAATTAATAAAAAGAAATAATAATGATAATATAATAATAATAATAATAATAATAATAATAATAATAATAATAATAATAATAATAATAATAATAATAATAATAATAATAATAATAATAATAATAATAATAATAATAATACTAAAGTGTAGGTGTGGCTTTATGGCAGTGTGGGAACTGTGAGTTTGGAACCTGCTGGAATAACCCTGGAGCTCTGTGTGTTTCAGGCTGAAGGGGAAATCCGAGTGAAGAAGAGGAAGAAGTCTCTGGTCCCAAAACACCAGCAGGTGAACACCAGCAGGTGAACGCCACACTGCACCGCACTGCATATAGGCTCCATTTAACCGCAACTGGGGCAAGAACAGAGGTTATGTAGAGGACATCACAGTATTCAACATTAGCAGTGTCAGAACTTGTAATTACAAGTGTAAAAGTCTAAAAAAAAGTAATGAAAATAAATGCAGATAAAGAATGTCCCACTGCAGCCACGCTCACATTTATCACTGATGCAGACACTCTCTATTTCTTTCTCTCTCCCTTTCGCCCTTTTTAAAAAATGTTAAATTTTAAATTTTTAATAAGTTATAGCGTAAAACACATACTTTGAAGACGTACAGTAGGTGGCCGTAAATGCACCTTTTCAGTTCGCTGCCAACTCGCTGTTAAAAGTAACACAACAACAATTGATGCAGACTTTGGGATCACACATAGTTGAACTTACCTTTCTCTCCTTAAATAACATGTGTCTGACTCCAAGTGTTGAGAAAATGAATTGTTTGGGGTTTAAGTGTCCATTATCTCCCCCTGCCGTTAACCTGTCTGCTGTGTTATGACTGTTTTCGGTTGCCAAACAAATTCCAAACCTAAATCTCTTTTCTTAGTGGCACACCCCGTGTAAATGTAAATGTGCTACATTTACATTGGTTGTGAAAAGACTATTTATATATTTTATACAATGGAGCTGGTTTGGATTTTAATATTTAAAAACATTTTATAGCAACAAGTTTCACAGTAGAAAAAGATTCAGTTGTAGTCATCTGGACTCTGTTTTAGAAAAACAAAACATTTCGACTCTCATCCAAGAGTCATTCTCAATCTGTGAAACAAGACTGAGAACTCAGGTTTATATCCTACTCTGTGGGACCCCTGATAATGGGCCATCGAAACCAAGTGGGATGGGCCTATTGTTCACTGACTTTGGCTCCCTGCTCCCTGAGTCCCTTATTAACATCCTAATGCCTCGGGCGTCTCCAGGGTTTCAGCAAACTATTATAAACAACTGGAAGGTTTAATCTTAAACCTCCATTACGATTTAAGGAAGGATTCTCTTTTTTAACAAAGATTGCCTCCTTAACTCCTCTTTCAAACCATCTTCTCTCCCTGCTCAGAATGTCCACCTCACTGTCTTCAATAGAGTGGTTTGTGGCTTTGGTGTAGGATATAAACCTGAGTTCTCAGACTTGTTTCACAGATTTAGAATGACTGTTGGAAGTCGAAACGTTTGTTTTTTCTAAAACAGAGTCCAGATGACTACAACTGAATCTTTGTCTACAATGGAATACTCCTGGACGAATGAGGGATTACACCGACAAGTTTCACAGTAGTTAAACACATGCTGTAACAGCAGCTGTATTGCGCCCTCAAGTGACTGCTAATGTGTACTACACTTTGTTTGTGTGCCCATCAAAACAGATTTAAACAAACATTTTATGAATAATGAGGACTAAATTCAATGTTAAGAATAGTTTTTCACTATCTATGTTTAATTTTTTCCTTTTACACATATTAGTAATGATGTAAATGTTTTTTTGTAGTCTTAACTGGATTTTCTGTATTTTCATTTATTGGCTGTGAGCTTAGCCAAGCAAACCCATTTTGATCATTGAATTGAAAGTGTGCTGAACCTTACTTGTGAAAAGATGATAATTTCCCCCCTGTTTTTTGGGGGTTAGAATGACAAAAAAGAAAAGTTAAAACTGTGTGGCACACCAGCCATGAGTTGGCACAACAAACCAGGTTTCTCCTGAGGCTTCTATAATTACTATGACTGACATCATTTTCCCTCAGCCCACAACAATTTCTATAATTCTAAATGTTGTGATGTAATCTACACAATCTCCCTCTGCCATTGAACAAGTTTGCCAAAGCAGCAGCAGCAGCAGCAGCAACAACAACAAATATATTCGACTAAACAGATGGCTAATGTTATCTTGTGACTATTGTTATTTGAAACAAAAGGATTTGCACAAATGTTTCATCTGAGTCAGTGCTTTCTGGTCAGATTGCGTTAAAACAAAGCTCAGATTAAAGTCTAACTTGAGTAACAGAGCTTCAGACAGGGTAGTGCCTCCAGTTAGCTTCACACCCCCAGTTTATGGTGATTAGATGAAAGTTTGTGGAGCCAATCTCAAACATATAATATGGTTCATTTATGGTACAAAAAAGGTGCATTTATACATCCTAAATGTTGATATTTCCATCTGAAAAGGACATAATGTAGAATAGAATGTGATTTTGACATTCTGGTAAATGTGGTGTGTACAGGCCTGGTTCAGCTCACGAGAGATTGGAGGTAGATTCCAGCGCACTGGTGGATTTCACAAACATCGTCCAGCGTCCACACAATGGCGTAGGGCCCCTGGAGACCAGAAGGACAGCTGATCAATCAGAGCCCAGCGTTTCTCTCGAATTTGTGGATGACCCTGATGTCCCGCCTCTCATGTAGGACATCTCTACAGACATAATTAAGATGGACTTCTTATTCTTATACAGTGAGGAAAATAGGTATTTGAACACCCTGTGATTTTTTAAGTTCTCCCTCTTAGAAATGATGGAGTGGTCTGAAATTGTCATCGCAGGTGCATTTCCACTGTGAGAGACAGAATAAAAATATATATATATATTTGTATGTTATTGACACCCGAAACAAAATTGTAGACCTCCACAAGGCTGGAAAGGGCTACGGGGCAATTGGCAAGCAGCTTGGTGAAAATAGATCAACTGTTGGAGCAATTGTTAGAAAATGGAAGAGTCTAAAGATGACTGGACTCATCGGAGTGCCAAATATGGGAGATTGGATTTGTGGGAAAAAGGAAATACATGCAGAGCGCAGCGGGGGGGTCATGGTGAGCTAGGTTATATATAAAGTTCTTTCCGAGGATTGGAGTCAGGATTGTGTTGAGTTTTTGGGGGTGCCCATCATTAGGATTGGATTTCCTCCTCTTTACGATAATTTTCTTGATCAGGGTTTGGGTTCAATGCCAGTTTCCTGCATGAACCCTTTTGTTTTCTTTTTTTTTTTATCTTTTCAGCTGTTGTTTATGGTTCTTGTCTATGTTTGTTGTTTTCGTCCTGAGAGATTAAAAACATTCTAAAATGATCAACGGTCAGATCAATATCCCTATGTCCCTATGAACATTGCTCATTCTGTCTTTCACTGTCGCCCCTAGAGGCAACCACTGTTGTGATTTTGGGTGTTACAATAATAAATTGAATCGAAACATTTAAATTAAAAAATGATCAACCCAATGGCATCGGAAGAGTAAGCATCCAGATTTTAGCTGGGCACTTAAGAAAATTCAGACCCCTCGTAGTTGGAAAGAAGCCATCATATCTCTGAAACCTAAAGAAGGGGAGGACCAATTGGATTGCACCTCATATAGGCTTATTTTTATTCTAAATGTGGACTGTCGTATACACACCTCAATTACGTCCAAAATAATGGAAGAAATATTCCCAAACTTAATCCACAATGATCGAACAGGATTTATTAACAAACGACAAACCAAGACAAAATAAGACGATCCTTACACATAATGAGCCAAATACAAAAACAACAAAACAAGGCAGTAATAATTAGTTGGACACTGAGAAGGCTTTTGATTCAGTTAGCTGGCCACATGGGTCTCTTTACGATGGTCCAACATCAATAATTAAAATCAATGGTCATCTGACAGATCCACTGAATCTGGAAAGGCGGGTCAGGCAGGGCTGTGTTTGGTCTCCTCTCCTATTTGCTTTGTATTTTGAGCCATTGGCCCATTTTATTAGACAATCAAAAACTATTCATGGTGTTACAATTGATGGGATGGAACATAAAATAAACATAAAACATAACCCGATGTACTATTATATTTCCATACCCAATGGGATGCATTTTCTTCAAGGAATTGTCCCAATATATGGATACAAGTTAAAGGTACAAAAAAATGAAATCATCTCATTCTGGCATCCACCTCTGACCTTTAGAAAGACCTACCCATTTAGATGGCAAACGGAATCTCTTAGATGTTTTGGTGTGGTATTCCATAGAGAATACCACATTTACATTTACGAAAATTAACCTCGTAAATGTAATCTTATCCCCTACTTATGCCTTAATCAAAGGATTGAAACTATAAAAATGAATGTTTTGCGCAGATGTCTCCATCTGTTCCTGACTCTTCCAATTTTATTTTATTTTTTAAAACTTTTCCAAATAAACAAATACAAAAACAAACAGAACATCACCAGAGCTCCAACAGATACTTAGACATGGTTTTACGAAAAAACGTTTCACACTTTTCCAACAGAATTCCCTCCAAACATTTCACCCCGCGGTCCTCCACTTGTATATATATATATTCACGCACTTTTCATCAGACAAAACATAAATACCCTCTCTTTCCCATTTTTTTTCTTTTTTCTTTTTTTTGCGGTTCAGTTAATTGTATTGATTTTGCCATCAATAATTTTCGATTGGCTCCAAACTCTCTGGTCAAAAATAACAAACAAAGACAGGAACCACAAACACGTAAAACAGAAGAATAACATAGAAAACAAATGGGGTTCATGCTTAAAAAAAAAAGAAAAAGCGCACCGAACCCAAAACCCGATCAAGAACATGATCGAGAAGTTGGGGGAAGACCATTCCTAATGAAGTGCCCCCGGAAACTCCCCGACGCTCCTGGCTCCAAACCCCTCAAAACTGGACACACCACCTTCCCTAACAACCACGTCCACCCCGCCACTCTCCACATTTCGGTTTCTGTTTCTCCACAAAACCACTCACGCACTTTTGGCGCTCAAATGAGTGAATGCAACAAGACACCAGAGTCCATGGACTAAAGCAGACAGCCAACATGAAGCACAAAGTCTGATGTAAAAAACAAACACATCACATCACTATGATCAGTCTCTTCAAATCAACAGAAATGTATCTCCATGTGACCACAGTCTGAACTCAAATACCTCACGCTGGTAGCTCCATCCCTTTTTGAGGTTCTGTGTTTTTCATCTTCTTGAGGTGCAATTCTGCCTCTCCCGGTGTTCTGAGCAAGTGTTTTTTACCTTCGAAAGTCACCAGAAGAGTCGCAATGAAAGAAAACCCATGTCTCAGCCTTCTCTTTCTGAACTCCTCACAAATGGGACGAACCTCTTCTCGCTGTCATGGAATGTCCGGGGCGTAGAACACTTGTTTGCCTTTGTACAGGAGGGCTCCTTTATCCTGTGCAGCCTTCATGAAGGTTAAGATGGTTAAGGTGGTTAAGAAACGTCATTATCAGGCCTTGTGGTTTATCAGGTGCTGGTCTTTTTTGGCTCCAGCGATGTGCTCTTTCTATTTTGATGGGAGGGACCTCCTGACCCCGAAAATAGGTCAGGAAAGATCTTCTCAAGAAAGGTTTCAGTGTTTTCACCCTCTTCTCCTTCCAGTAGTCCCACAAGTCTGATATTGTTTCTGCAAGATCTGGAGTCTAATTTCAGGATCTTACTTTGCATATTCTGGCTCTCCTTCCGCAGTGCCACTACCTCGGCCCGCAGCGCCAGCAGCTCATCTGTATTATTTGAAATATGCTGCTCAGCCTCACCCATGTGTGCTCCATCCACTCCAGCAACGTTTGACTTCTTTATGTCTGATCCCTTTTGATCACGTTGGCCCATGCTAACCACCTCTATCACCTCCGCTCCTGCTGCTTTTGACGCCTTTATTTCAGATTTCGCTTGACCACGTAGAGCCAGGCCAACCATCTCTCCCACCTCCGCTCCTGCTGCGTTTGACTCTTTTACGTTGGATCCCAGTTGAGCACGTAATTAAGTGCGTACGGCCGCAATAACCGCCTCTCTCATATCCTCCATCAGCGTAAGCATATCAACCTCCATTACACTTTCAAATTCACGCTATATTGTTTCACTAGCAAGGACCACGCCACAACAATATGTATGCAATCTATTTATTGAGATAGTAATGATGCGAAGGAAGAAGCTTGAGGACGCTGGGTGTTGAGACTTAGGATGGGGGCTCCGTCTCAGATGGTCATTCCAGCCGATTCGGGACCCCCAAAGAATTAGAAGATGTGCTCAAGAAGGAATGAGCTCGGTGAAGGTCGGAGAGATTATGGCGAATGTAGGAAGGTAGGCGCGAGAGGTCAAGCGACCGAGGACCTAGATATCGTGGTCGGGAATAATGGCTCTGGCCGCGGAAGTAGCTGCACCAATGCGAAATGAGTGGATGGAGAACGAAAGAGGACATAAGCCGGATCGGCAGCGGATTCCTTTGAGGTGTTTGCTGAACCAGAATCTGGTGGCCACCTTGTCGGTTTCTGTGAGGAAGAGGGGGTCGTTGCCCGCAGAGTTGAGTTCGGTGCTAAGCGTCTGAATTTCTGAAAGTCAAAGCGAGAAAGAGAGTCAGCTATTGTTAGAGTTGCGGACCACTAACTGGTTTTGAGCCAGTTAGTGGGACCTCCCCTTGTTAATGATGTCGACGGTGGCGGAGCTGTCAGAGTGAATAAGGATGCACCTCCTTGACCACTCGTGCCCTCAAAGAATAGCTGATATTACGATGGAGTAAAGTTCGGACAAAGCAGAAGACGGACGCTCAAGCGCGAGAAGTTGTGAGGGCCATGTTGAAGCAAACCACCTCCCTTGGTAGAAGCCCTCGAACCCAATAGAAGGGGCTGCGTCGGTGAATAACTGGATGTCCTCGGGGAGGGACACGAAGTCATCGTAAAAGAAGGAAATGCCGTTCCAAGAATCCAGAAAATGCTTCGACAAGCGCATTTCTGTTCGGCACTCGAAAATAAGGGCCACTTTGTCGTGAAGAGAAGTAACTGAAGCAGCTTTGGTGAGGAGGGCTAACAAGAAGGGCCTGCCCTGGGGGATGATGCGGATGGCGTAGCTGAGATGCCCAAGAAGCATGAGGAGTTGCCTTTTGGTGCATGTTGTGGCAAATATGAAGTTTGTGAAAAGCAGGGAGATGCGACGGACCTTCTCGATTGGAAGGGACACTTGAAAAGCGACGGAATCGAGCATGATGCCGAGAAATTCGATCGACGTGCAGAGCCTGAGGGTCTTCTCTTTTGACAGGGGGACGCCGAGATCGGAGAAGGCGTCGACAAGAGTGGACAGCCCTGAGCGCGGGGCCGATGACTCGGGTGTCACGACCAAGAAGTCATCGAGAAGATGAAGGACGTGCAGAAGTTTGAAGTTGAGAATCCAGCACAAGGCCTCTGACAGGGAGTCAAAGATCTTGGGGCTGCTGCGACAGCCGAAGGTGATTGTACTACTTCCCAGAAAACGCTAAAGAAGCGCCAAGTCAGGGCAAATGGGTAAAACCTTAATGGCATTAGTGATGTCGGCTTTGGACAGCCAGGCTCTGCGTCCAAGCGGATGAGAGACATGGCGTGTTTGATGGTTGCGTATTGCATGGAGAAATGGGGGGCGGGGATGAGGCTGTTAATGCTGGGGACGTCGATGCCGTGTGGTGAAGAAAGGTCGATAATGAGCCGTTTCTTACCAGAATACTTGCGTGTGGCAACGCCCAAGGGACTGACGCGAAACGTTTTTAACGGGGGACGTGAGGACGGGCCGATCATGAACCCTTCAGCAACCTCCTTGGCAGGAGATTGTCTACGGCTGTTTTATCGGTAAGAGCGGATTGGAGGTTCTTACACAAATATGATGTTTCGGGCTGAATTTCAATGCCGGGGTGAAAGCCGTAGCGGAAACTGTCGAGGAGAAAATTGACGAATGCTCAGTCGGGGTGTTCGCGAAGAGCGATGGACAAAGTGTTTACCTTTACTGGTGTGGTGACGGATGTTGAAGCGCTCTTGTCGAGGCTGGTGGGGTTGTTTGGGCATGCGTTCCTAGCGTGGGCACCGCCACAGAAGGAGCAGACGTGGAGGAGCTTACAGGAAGATGAAGAGCAGCCCAGGTTGTTGAAATTATTGCAGATCATTCTGCCCCGCTGATACAAAATAGAGCACCCGCGCTTGTCAGCTCCCCTAGAGCTCTTTCCCTTTAGCTTACTGGTCATCAGTTCCAAAGTCTGACAGGTTGCTGGTTTCAATCAACAGTTTAGAAACTTCTGAAAAACAGTCTCATAAGCAGTTTATGAAGCACACAAAGTAATGCAATACTAATGAATGTATAAAAGAGACAATATTTACAATTATTCCAACAGAAAAGGACACATTTGACCAACTCTAGACTCGCTGGGACTGTTGGGGACTGCTGGGACTAGCTGAATGTTTAGTTGATAGCTGTTCCTTTTTGTGTTTTTCTCTTTCGTCATGTTCTGTCTGTTTTTGTGTTCGTCCCATTTTGAAAACCTTTTTTTTTATGGGGAAAAAAAGAAAGGAAATACGTAAATTCCGTCCAATAAAAGAATAATAATACAGAAACAAGACAGTATTTAAGTTTCAGACAGCATAGAGTAAATCTTTCAGAATATACAGGAAAAGGGCTTGATTTTTGTGCATGCTTTTATTTTAGTGTATTTTTTGGCTGAAAAGTTATGTTCCTATAAGAGAAAATTCATTTTTTGAAAACCCCATTTGAAGTGAAAAATACAGTAAAACATTGATTGGACAATGTTTCAGGTGAAAGCTCTTATGTTGAGAAAGTCAAAATACAAAAATAATAATATAAAATACTATCAAATGACGAGTGCATGTGAGGTTAATCTTAGTCTGGTCCAGTCTGAGCCTCTCTCTAGGGAGCCTGACTCAGTTTCAGCCCAGGCCGAGTCATCGATCCTAGGTTATTTCTGCTCTAAGCCTTGGAGTGTCACTCTGCCCCCTCTAAAGTCACTCATACGACCAAAATAGAACCACCAGAGACGAAACAAAACTGGTACTAAACCAGGACAGGTCAACAATCATCAGACCAAGACCAGAACAAGATCAAGACCAGGCAGGACCAGTAAACAACCAGAGAAAGAGGCCAGTTCAGGAATGAACTATGGCAGGAGACGGAGACCAGAATGAGACCAGGAAAACCAGGACAAGTCAACACCTGGAGACTCAAGCAGGTGATAAATGTGTCTGTTGAGACAAAAACTGCAACAGATTTGTTACATTATGTCTGCAGAAATATATATTAACCTTAAACTGTGGCTGTCAAGTGGCTCATTACTATCATGTGCTTTGGTTCTGCCCTTTAATTCATCTGGACTGAGATTAGGCACTTCAGGCTGTCTTCAACACCAATATTCCATTTGACAACAATGTAAAACTCCACCAATAGAAAAGACAGATGGATACCTATGGAATGTTCTTTTGGCTGAAGAAAAAAAAGCAAGAACAAGGAGATGGATGATGGCAATGAAATCAACTGTCAAAGAATAGACTGAAATAACTCTGGATATTTATAAAATGGAAAGACAAACACAAATGGACATTTTTACAGGACATTGGAACAATGACGGATACAAAATAGACATACACCAAACTGACTTCTGCGGTCTACTCTTTTTTTTGTTTTGTAATGTTGCTTTGCTTCTTGTTCTGTTTTGTTATTCTATGTTTTTGTTTTGATTAATAATTAATTCTTACTCGTGGATATTTGGCTGTTGCTGCTTTTCTTGTTACCTCTTGGTTGCCATTGCGTGTGGTATTCCAATGTCTGCTATTGTTCCTTTTGTGTGGACTAGCTTTCCCTCTCTTTTGTAAGCACCTTCCACAGACAGAAGTCACAAAGTGCTTCACAAAAGCACAGAATGAAATAAGAAAACACAAAACTTACAGTGAGCAATACACATACAACACTATACAGTAAAATCAGTCCCTGAAGCAACTGCAATTAAAAGAAATGAATGAAATGGTTTTGAGCTGACCCTTAAAAGCAACAACAAAATCCAGTGAGAGTGGAAGATCATTCCAGAGTCTGGGCCTGGAAGGACTCTGAAAACTAGTGTCTGGAACCAACAGCAGTTTCTTCTGATCCAAAGACCTCAGTGAGCAAGGGGAAGTGGAAGGTTTGATCAGATTGCTGATATACAAAGGGACCTGGCCATGCAAGGCTCTGAAAATCAGCACTACATTTTAAATTGTATCTGGTAGGAGACCGGCAGCCAGGGAAGGGCTTTGAGAAAGGGTGAAATGTAAGCCCTTCTATTTTAGTCTATCTATTTTGTTAAGATCCTCGCTGCAGAGTTCTGGAACAGTTGCAGACGAGACAGCTCTTTCTTGTTTAGACAGGAAAGCAAACTATAACAATAGTCAAAACGTGAAGAGACAAAAGCATGAATTATGAGTTCCAGATCCTTTTGAGACACCATTTTCCTGATTTTAGAGATTTTTCTCAGCTGAAAGAAATAGTTCTTAGTCATCTGCTTAGAGTGGTGTTCTAAAGACATGTATTTGTTAATTCAATTCAATTCAATTCAATTCAATTTATTTTTGTGACGCCCAGAATCACAACAGTAGTTGCCTCGAGAGGCTACAGTGGAAAAAACAAAATAAATAATGTTCATAGGGACTTGGAAATGTCCCAGCATCCCGTGTCCTTAGACAGATGTCCCAAGCTCCCTTGTCCTTAGACCCTCCTTCTCGGCCAGGAAAAACTACCAAACCTCTTTGGGAACCTTCTGGTGGGAAAAAGTAGAAACCTGTAGCAGTTCCACAGTGAAGGAGAGATCCGACTCCTTCGGACAGACAGGCGGACGCGCCTCAATTTGCAGATACACAGTGGAGCTAGACCCACTCAAGAGGAGAATCAGTTCTTCGAGGCCGATGTAGAACCGTTCATATGGAGTAGAGACCGTTTCTCCAGGCAGACCGTTTCTCCAGGCAGCTGAGGAGCATCTGGATCCACAGGTCATCGATGTGCCTGCTCCACTCCCGTCGGGGAAGTGGGAGAAAATGCAATGAACAAATTGCAAGTGAAATTAAATATTGAATATTGTTTGATAGAAAAGTAGTAAGAAGCAGAGGATAGTGCTCAAGCTGCCATACTTCCCCAGCATAGTTGCTCCTAGGGCAGCATAGCTGGGAACTGTAGGTTTTTATTTCTGTTCCTAACTGGCCTGACCATAAGCGATTTCAAAGAGGAATGTTTTAAGCCTGGTCTTAAATGAAGAGACTGTGTCGGCCTCTTTAACATGGACAGGAGCTGATTCCACAACACAGGAGCTTGGTAGCTAAACGCTCTACTTCCTACTGTGCTTTTAGAGACTCTTGTGACCACCAGAAGTCAGCATTTTGAGAGCGAATTTTGAGAGTACTATAGCATCTTTGAGGTAGGATGGGGCCAGCATTTATGGCTTTGTAAGTCAGGAGGAGGATTTTGAATTTGATTCTAAACTCAACAAAGAGCCAGTGAAGAGACTCGAGCACTGGCATAATGTGCTCTCTTCTTTTAGTTCCTGTTTGTAATCTTGCTGCTTCATTTTGAACCAGTTGAAATCTTTTTATGGAGCTTTTAGGGAGTTACAGTAGTCTAATCTAGATGTTACAAACGCATGGACAAGTTTTTCAGCATCACTTTTAGGCAAGATTTTTCTTTACTTTAGAACAGGGTGAGGAGCTCTGGTTTACATTAATAAACTGGTACCTATCCGATAGGTAGGATTTAAACCAGCTGAGGGCTGTCCCTCTGACACCTATATCAGATTATAACCTCTGCAGTAGAATGTTGTGGTCGATGGTGTCGAACGCTGCACTGAGATCCAATAGAACCAGGATTGAGACCAGTCCATCGTCAGCAGCTAATAACAAATCATTTGTGACTTTAACTAATGTAGTTTCAGTGCTGTGGTGGGCTCTGAACCCTGACTGGAAAACTTCGAATAAGCTATTGTCCTGTAGATGTAGCTGTTTAACTACAACTCTTTCAACGATTTTAGAGACAAAGGGTGATTTGAAATAGGTCTGTAGTTTCTCAACAGGTCAGGATCATTCTTCATTCATTGTACCATGGGGAGGCACGTTTTGGCCTAATGACCTTCTGCTTTAGCGGAGCTGCAACATCAAGAGCAGACTTCAGAGAATTCATGGTCAAGTCGACAAATTGATCACTTACAGTGGGACTAAGGCTGTTCTCAGCAGGATCACATGACATGTCGCTGAATATTGGCTCTATTATTTCTTTGAACTTTGAGATAGATTTTTCCAATATTGTCCTTTTCATTATGACTTAATTCTGTGGGGCTGGATAATCTTTAAGAACAAACTGAAAGGTAATTAGGTAATGATCTGACAGTATAGGGTTTTGAGGGAAGACAATGAGGTCACTAATCTCTATTCCATATGTTAGAACAAGATCTAGAGTGTGCTTATGACAGTGAGTTGGTTTATTTACATTTCGAGCAAAACCAATGCTATCTAACAGGGCGTTGAAAGAATTACTGAGAGAGTTATCGTTCACGTTCACGTGGATATTGAACACTCCAGCTATCACTACTTTATCCCAGTCTAACACCAAGTTTGATATAAAGTCTGAGAACTCTGTTAAAAACTCTGAATAGGGACCAGGATGTCGGTAGAGAACCACGAACAAGACTCCTTTTTGGTTTCTCTAATTTGGACATGTGATTGATAGTATGAGGCTTTAAAATGAGCAAAATGCATTGTTAATTTTAGGACTCAAGAGTAGGCTTGAGGGTGAGATCACTGCCACACAACCACCTCAGCCTGTTTTCCTGGCGGTCTGAAAGTTAACATGAGTGGGTGGAGTGGACTCATTTAGTCTGACAAAATCATCTTGTTGAAGCCAAGTTTCAGTTAGAGCTAGTAGATCTATGTTACAATCACTAATTAATTAATTAACTAAAAGCGATTTAGAGGAAATTTACCTAATGTTTAGCAGTCCACATTTTACATGCTTATTTATTTGTTTATTTGTATCATTATGAGTGTTATTTTAAGTTATTTGGTCTGACGCCTGAAATAGCTTTTCTGAGGTTTGACTTTTTTGCATTATTTGCACGAGGAACACACACAGTCTCTATCTGCCTTGAGTCTGAGCACTTCATTTGTGACAGAGCAGAGGAGAGCTCAGCGGCTGCTGCTCTGCGCCCGGGGCTCATCCCTGGGTGATCACTTTGGACGACAAAGGCTATCGGTCAAATTCCGAACTAAAAGGGATGTCAAAGATAGCGCCCAAGTTTCTAAGACTCTGTTTGGCAGACTGGCCTAGATCATCCAAATACTGGTTTATCCCTGGAATGGCCTCATCAGGGGCTATAGACAGTGTTCCTGTTTTGTCTGCATTAAGCTGCAGGTAGTTGTTACTCAGCCATTGTTTTATTTGCACTAAACAACTGACTAAGGACTTCAGCTTCTGGATTTCAGAAGGCTTAAAAGAGCAATATAGCTGAATATCGTAACGAACAAGTGGTAGGAGACATCACTAAACTCTTTCATGATCTTTCCCATGGGGATTATATGAAGCAAAAATAGGACAGAACCCAAAACGGAACCCTGAGGAACACTAAAATTCTACAATAAAAACACCCAAAAAATATATAAGGAAAACCAATGAAGAACTGACCCCGATAGTCCAATCAGGTCCCTCCCTTTTTGACAGTATATGATGGTCGACATTTTCGAAAGCTGCAGACAGAGGGAACCAGATTGAAAAGTGTCATGAATGTTGGACTATTCTAGGAAGTCTGACAATTGTTCAGAGACCACCTTCTCAAGGATCTTGGACAAGAACGGGTGATTTGTCGGGTCCAAATTTGTCTTATTGACTAATGGCTCTAGTTTATATGGACCAGGGGATACACGGGATGAAAAAAAGAGATTTACTTTTTTATTTTGGTAACCCAGGGGCCAATTACATCAAACACTTTAAAGAAGAGCCTGCAGGGAAGGGCTTCAGATGTACAAGAGGAGGGTTTCTGCTTTGCAGAAAACAGTAGTAACTGCAGCTGTAGGACATACAATACTTTGGGTTTTTTGTTGTTTGATGTTATTAGCTGGCGGAAGTAATCAGATCCTTCATTTCATTGTATGAAGATGAATGAATAAACTTTCCCTGTCTCTGCCATGTCTCAGTAAGAAACATGAAATCAAAGTTTGTCTAGAAAAAAGTTAATTCAAGGGAAAAGGCTTTATTTGCAATTGAACGGACATTCAACAGGCCGAGCTAGACCGAGGATGAAGTCAGAGTCATAGTTCCAGCTGGGCGCAGCAGGATTGGTCGAAGGCACGTGCAATGGTCATGTGATTTCCTGCTGTTCCGCGAGGGAAGATGCCGATGAAAACAAAGAAGCGCCAGATATTTGGCTTCCGGTCATGGTGACGTACTGAGTGGACGCACTTCACTCCACTGCTGCAAAAATTTTTGTTAAAATCATCGTTAGACCCACCCAATCCCAAAGAACGAAGACGAGAGATGAGTAAACAAGGAAGACACAAGTCCGGTAGCGCCATAGGACCAAAACAGACAAAGCTGACGGCCCACGGCTCCTTTGGAAAACAGCCTGCATCACACGCTAACGAGGCTAGTGTGGCTAACAAAGCTAGCTCCTTCTCCGCCGGAGTTGCGGTGTCCCGCCACCCAGATGGACTCACGGGACTTCTTTGCGTCGAAAGGGGGAGAGAACGTAATTGGTCATTGGCTGTGGCTCAAGATGTCCGAGGTGCAACGTGCCATGTAGTCTCTGAGAGCCGAGTTGTTAGCTACCATAGCTCTGGCAGTGTCAGAGGCAAAATTGATAAATTGATAAATTGAAAGCCGATGGAATAACGGAAACACAAATTGAGGCGGTTGAGCAACGTGTATCAGACAATATGGACGATCTGCAGACAGTAAGGACCGAGATGGAGGCAGGCCAGGGTGACAACGCTGGAGTTGGAGAACAGTAACTCCTAGCTCCTTGATTTGGAGTCCAGATCCCGCCATCCTAACTTGAGGCTTGTGGGTGTTGATTGGGGAGAGTAGGGAAAGGACACTAAGGGCTGTCAAATTGGACTAATTTGACAGACTTTGGACGAGGTTGGACGTGTATGTACTTTTGGGGTTCTCTAGGACATGATTTTGTTTGTTTTTTTCAATTATTTATTCATTTATTTGTTGGATGTCTGCTGATTTTAGTGTTATAACTGCTCTCTAGTCGTGTCTATTTTTTATTTATTTTTTTATTTGATGTGTTTTTATATGTTCTTATAATTAAAAAATAAAAACATTTAAATAAAAAAAATTGAAAACAAGGAAGCGCATGGTGGTGATGTACACCAGCGCTCACAATTCCGTGCAGGCTCCAGGGCAGCAGCCGCCATAACCCGGGCAGCAGCTGCCATAAGGATCAATCGAGCTCTCACTCTCTTTCTCTCTCATTTTCTCTCTCCCTTTTTTTTTACGTTATAGCGCAGGGCTATTCAACTTAATTTGTTTGCGTGCCAGATATGTGTGTGTGTATATATATATATATATATATATATATATATATATATATATATATATATATATATATATATATATATACTATATATAAATATATATAATATATATATATATATATATATAATTATTATTATTATTTTAAATATTGGAAGATTGTTCGTGGGCCGGATTCATCACTTGGAGGGCCTGATTTGGGCCTTATGTTGAATAGCCCTGATATAGCATAAAATACATACTTTTTAGACGTAAAAAGGTGGAGGTAAATCCTCAGTTGGCTGCCAACCACCATTAAAAGTAACATAACAACAACAACATAACCCGGGCAGGCAGTGAAGGCGGCGACAATGAACTGCCGCAAACATCAAGAAGAGGAATTAGGCGCAATTACCTTAATTACCTAGCACGTTTCCCAATGTCCAGGCTCATGCACTCTGAACACGTGTTTGAAATGCACACCAGACATTGTGCCTCTTCTTCTCTGCTTCCTCCTTTTCCGCGGGTCTCGGGATAGCAACTAGACTTCAGGTGAGTTGGGTGTACAAACAAGGGGTGGCGGACAAGCTTGTTTGTACCGCTCCCATGTATCAAAAAGCGACTCCATTAACGCTTTGATCGGAAAAAATTTGCCACAGTTGTAAACCCGTATATAGGAGAAACACAACAGTTTATTATCTAGGCTGATAAACCCGTATATGTTGTAACAATCACTATTAATATGCGACCTAACAGGAGTCGAGCAGTGGCGTGGCCAACCACCGGCGCCATCTTGCTTGGGCAATCATCCGACTACACTTTTCACCCCCAAATTACATCCCAATATCAATGCTGTATGTGGCAGTAAGCAGATGACATTTTGACCAATAATAATAAAGTTGTTCAACAACCCCACCCCAGTTGAACCTGGGGAAATGAGCCTAAGGCATGCAGGTAAGGTTCACTGAAGAGGCAGAGACCGTTCCATGTATTTACAAAAGATGTATTCTTCAAACGTTTTATAGCATGAAGGCGGCCCTGGGGGCTCAGGCTTGGCCGTGTGGGGTAGAAACAAATGGGACACTAACCCAATGATAAAACAACAAAAACACAACCACAATAGTGCACCACCACCATTTTTGGGCTATGGAGCGATCCTGAATAAAAGCCACACCAACATAATTTACAACGAAAACATTTATTTTTGCATACACCTGTCGATAAAGCGCAGGTGCCCACATTTACACATATAGTACACGGTAGTGATGCGCCAGTTGTCTTTCGAACAAGGGTGCGCCGTGGGTCTAATTAGACACTTTTTTCGGTGAATATGTATTGTAATAAAACACACAGCATTTGGAAGCTTAACAAACAGAAAATGTCTGTATCTTCACATCTGGTTCATCTACTCCTGAGCTTGTGCTTGTGCTTGTGTTACGTTGTAACATCAGATATTTACACAAAAATATGTTTCACGGTAGTAATACACAGGTTGTCTTTTGATCCGTTGGTCAGGTCTGGCCAAGAAAGTCATTTCAATACGGTAGGTTCTAAACTGATGACTGCCGTAAATGTCTGCGCTCCACGTGTGTCTTTGCGTTTCGCCGCGTCTAGAGTCACTTCCTCATTAGACACATTTCCCAATGAATGAGTCTGATTGAGAACGCGAGGTGTCCCCTGGACAGTGATCACTGTCCACTGACGTCTTCTTCTACAATGTGTCAAACGCGTGTGTTTCCTATTAGAGTGCCCCCTGATGGCCGTCAGGTATCTATAAATTAGACGCACCGTTGCAGGGTTCAAAGCATGGGAAAAAAGTAGCGGCTAAAAGTCTGAAAAGTACGGTCGATGGATTTGTGTAAAATATCAAATGTTCATTTGCACCAACAAGTCGACAATACACCAATTCCCTGGGCGGCCCGAAAACAGCTTTTTAAGATATGTAGAATGTATTTTCTCTTGAAAATACATTCAAGAGATGTGTGCCTTCAGCCTTATGTTAACTAATCTAATCAGAAGAAGGATTACGTAGAATAACGGGATTCCGGAATAAGGTGACTAGAAAACACATAAACCTAAGCGCAAGCCGAACGATTGCAAATGTTCAAATGTGGGGCACATACTTAAATTTTAATAGTAAGCAACATGCAGTGTGCATCCACTGTTAGGTCAGTGACTGTCCGTGCTAAAAGATATGTTTGAAATTAAGGACAGTTCACAGAATTTCTATAGGAGGCCAGGAGCTCCTCTTACCTGCCGTGAGACGCTGGGGAGAACACGAAAGCGAAACGCAGGTAGTGGGGCAAAAAGCGAGAAGCCAGAGAGTAACAAACTGTACTTTTATGAATGGCTGCCGGCATGGATGGCCAATGAGAATCCAGGCTCTCAAGTGACAAGGACACCCCACAAGGTTCTGTTCCCACATGTAGATCCTGGTCGTGTTGATCAGTTTGTCGACGTCTTACTCACTCTTAGCATACAGCCATGTAGAGGAGGTGACTCGTGGTTCTTGAGTCGGTATCCATAGCCTGTTTTGTTCAATATTTGGATGAGGGGGTTCAGACCCATACAGAACAGCAGTGGGGACAGAGTCACCCAGAATCTAGTTTCTGTCTTAGTTTTTCACACAAAGCAGATCCTTCTTTGGCCTGCCCTTTGACCTCTCCTAATGCCAGATGTTGAGGCCCCACAGTGTTAGGACAGCAGTAGATGAACTAATTCCATCTTGATTTACGTTGGGGGCAAACGTTCAGATACTACTCAAGCCCAAGCTGTAAAACTAGTCTTCCATATAATTCCATCAGTAACACTAGAAATGTTCACTGCTAGAAATGTTCACTGCTACTTCAGACATTATGTCCTCTAAAACGTCAACTTGTATCCTAGACCCGATTCTAAGCAGACTCCGCAAAGACATTCTCCCCCTAATTATAGTTTTTTTTTAATATAATAAATACTTCATTTGAAAGCAGTTATGTTCCACAGTCCTTCAAACATGCAGTCATTAGAGCACTATTGAAAAAGCCTAATCTTGATCCTGACCGGGGTCAGCCCTATGTTACCCGGTACCTATGTTCCCCGAGACCTGGGTTAGAGTTAGGGTTAGGGTTATGTACTGCTATATTTTATGCTGTAAAACCATCCATTTATGCACAACTACTGGGGATGTGGAACCTGAACTAGTAGCCTATGCTATAATTTGAGGAGGTACCTATGTTCCCCCGTTCATAGAAAACGGGGGAACATGGGTAATGGGGAACATAGGTACCGGGGAATATAGGTATGCATCCTGACCTGTTGGTAAACTGCAGAACTATTTCAAAACGCCCTTTGTCTCCAAAATCCTTGAAAGAGTTGTAGATAAACAGCTTTGTTGCCACATACAGGCAGTCATTTATTTGACGTTTTCCATTCAGGTTCACAACTGAAACTGCACTAGTTAAAGTCACAAATTATTTGTTATTAGCTGCTGGCGATTGACTGGTCTTAATCCTGGTTCTGTTTGACCTTGGCGCAGAACAAAAACAGCAACAGAGCTACCATATATTGTCGTAGATGTCATCATCTTGTTAAAATCAGAATCAGAATCAGAAAAGGTTTAATGCCATTAATAATAATAATAATAATAATACATTTTATTTAAAAGCGCCTTTCAGAACACCCAAGGACACTGTACAAGAGACTAAAACAGCAGAATAAAACAACAAAATAAAACAACAGAATAACAACAGAATAAAACCCACAGTACAGAACTGGATGATGGTGTTGGAGTGACTGAGTTGTGTGGTGTTGGAGTGACTGAGTTATGTGGTGTTGGAGTGACTGAGTTATGTGGTGTAGGATTGTCTGAACAGGTGAGTTTTGAGTCTGGATTTGAAAAGTGGAAGGGTGTCTATGTTGTGGAGGTCAGAAGGAGAGAGTTCCAGAGCTGAGGAGCAGAGCGCGCTGAAGGCTCTGCCTACATTGAAATAAGACGGAAAGAGGGGACAGAGAGCTGGAGAGAGGAGGAGGACCTGAGGGAGCGGAGAGGCAGTGGAGATGTGGAGGAGGTCAGAGATGTAAGGTGAAGCCAGGTTATGGATGGCTTTGAAAGTATTTAGGATAATTTTGAAGTGAATCCGTTGTTTTATGGGGAGCCAGTGAAGTTGTTGAAGGATGGGGGTGATGTGATGGCGGAGGGCGTCCTGGTGATAATGCGGGCTGCAGAGTTTTGGAGAAGCTGCAGTTTCTGGAGGGATTTATTGGGGAGACCAAAGAGGAGAGAGTTACAATAATTGATCCGGGGAGGTGACTAGACTGTGGACAAGTATGGCTGTGGTGTGAGGAGTAAGAGAAGGACGGAGACGAGAGATGTTGCGAAGGTGGAAGTAGGCAGAACGAGTGATGTTGTTGATGTGGGAGTGGAAAGAAAGGGTGCTGTCGAGGATGACACCCAGACTCTTGACTTGAGGGGAGGGGAGGACAGTGGAGTCATTGATAGAAATTGTGAAACTGTTTGATTTTGAGAAAGTGGAAGGGGTGCCTACCAGTAGGACTTCGGTTTTAGAGCTGTTTGAGTTTGAAGGAAATTTGAAGAGAACCAGGAATTGATTTCCTGCAGACAGAGGGTAAATTGACAGAGAACAAATTTCACAGGCTAGGAACTTGCTCTGGTGTATTATATATATATATATATATATATATATATATATGTAATATATGATTTGTGAGAGTGTGAGAGTGAATGGTTGTCTGTGTGTCTATGTCTCTGTGTTAGCCCTGCGACGAGTTGGCCACTGTCCAGGGTGTACCCTGCCTAAGGCCCAAAGGCACTGGGATAGGCTCCAGTCACCCCGCGACCCCTAACGGGAACAAGCGGTAGAAATGGATGGATGGATGGATATTATGATTTATTATATATATAAATCATATATATATATATATTCATATATGATTTATATATATATATATATATATATATATATATATATAAATCATATATATAAAACAATTTTATATATATATATATTTATAATATATATATTATTTTTTTATATATGATTTTTTTCATTTTTTTTTATTCTGTGTCATATATAGAGTCTAAGGTGTGTTAAATATAAGGTGTGTATGTATATTTTCCCTACCACACTGTGGTGCATTAAAAACACAAGAAATGATGGGGGGGATGTAAATATTTTCAGGACAACAGTTGTGACAATGATAGTGATAGTAATGATATAGCAAAAGTTATTTAAATGATAACAATCATAACAGTACTAACAACAGCAGCAATGATAATGAGGATAGTAACAACAATGCATGTTTGTGTTAAAAAAAAATTGTGTGGCAGGGTGGTGGTTGTGTGGTTGTGTAGGATTTTACTATCTATCTAACAGAGAAAAATAAATGCAGAGCAGGCAAGTCTTTATATTTATCTTGCAGTTTGAAAACTACCTTAAGATGCCATTTGGGGCAGCCACAAAAAGTTATAGACAGAGAGGAAGTTTCTCGGACATGAACAGCGCAAGCATAGAGCAGGAGAAGTGGAATGAGCTGACGGTCACAGGCAGAGAGGCAGGATCAGTGGGTTTATCCGGCTGTGGTGATTAGCTCACTCATAGAGGTGGGTCTTAACAAGGGGAAATCCTAAATAATAATGAAGCTACCGCTGAGGTGAGCAATATGTGCCCATAACATAGGACAAGTTATTTTATGAGGGGGAGTGTCGAGGTCAATATTCATAGATATTGACGATATTGGCGATATATAATGGCGTGTAAGAGTCGGAGGACGGCTTTTTCTGCAGAAATTATCCCGGATCGTTTGATGTTTTTTTATCTCGCCAATAAAGACTCTATTTTGCATTGAAACTTTTCAAGTCTGGAGTTCGGTTATTCTTCACAAAGAGCTTGATTCCCTTCACGTGGGAGACATGAAGGGGCCACCCTTCCATTTAAAAAAAATAAATAACACCCCAGGTCTGCTTGCCCATCCATAAAAGTCACTGCACGCAACGGATGTATCTATACTTTTGTGCAAATCTCTGATTTGCATACATTGTGCAAAGTGTTTTGTATTGTATTGATTGTAGGTTGGCATTTTTGGACATAAGATAAATATTTTTACAGATTTGAGTCCAGAAGTTGGCATCAGGAGTAATTGAAAGGTCATTTTCCCATTGTATTGTTGGTAAGCATATGGTCTTAGATGGTTTTGAAATTATTTTGTATATTTTAGAGAAGTTTCTGTCTGAAATTGCAGTTCTAAATTTTTGGGTCTGATGTCGGTGTAATCCCTCATTTGTCCAGGAGTGTTCCATTGTAGAAAAAGATTCAGTTGTAGTCATCTGGACTCTGTTTTAGCACAGACTCTGTTTTTTCTAAAACAGTTTTTTCTAAAACAGAGTCCAGATGACTACAACTGAATATTTTTCTATTTTGGGTCTGATGTTTATTTTTCCCTAACTGATGATTTGAACTGTAGGTATTTTAAAAAATGATGGCTCCTGACGCCAAACTCCTGGACCAAGAGTGGAAATGTTGTTAATATGTTAGCCCATGAGGGGAATTATTATTATTATTTTTTTTTTATTCCTTATGAAGTCAGGGTGGTTCCAAAGTGGGGTGAATTTAGATGGGGCAAGTGGGGAATTTGAGATTTGGTGAAATTTCAACCAGGCTGTAGAGGCTATGGTTATAGCATTAAAGCATGTGTGCCGTTTTATTGGTTTTGCATGATGATTGTTCTTTTACTAGCCATATAATATCCAATTGGGTGGGGTGAGACCATTTGTAAACGCATTGTAGTTGTTTAGCCAATGAGTAATATTTAAAATTTGGTGCTTCTAGTCCTCCTTGACCTTTGTTTTTCTTGTTTAATCCATGGTGCTTTATTTTACAAATAGAAGTGAGTGATAATGAAGTCTAGAGATTTAAACCAGGTGAGTGTGGGTTGGGATCATTGAGAATAAATAATTTATTTTTGGTAAAATTGTCATCTTTATTCCTGCTATTGTATGCATGTGTTAGGTAAATTGGCAACTATAAATTGGCCCTAGTGGATGAATGTGAGAGTGAATGTTTGCCTGTGTGTTTATGACTCTGTGTTAACCCTGCGACGAGCTGGCCACTATCCAGGTTGTACTAAGGCCCAAAGTCACTGGGATAGTCCAGGCTCCATAACGGGAACAAGCGGTAGAAAATTAATGAATTAATTCCTGCTATCCTGCCAATTATGAAGAGGGGAAGGTTGAGCAATCAAAGTAAGTCTTCTTCTATTGTCTTTAGCAGTGGTGTGAAATTGAGTGTTATCAACTCAGCCTGGAGGAAATCTTGATGCCTAGGTAAGTGATATGATCACTGTGATCATCACTAGATCCCAGCTATGCTGCCCTAGGAGCAACTATGCTGGGGGAAGTATGGCAGCTTGAGCACTATCCTCTGCTTCTTACTAGTTTTCTATCAAACAATATTTAATATTTAATTTCACTTGCAATTTGTTCATCGCTTTTCCTTTCCCTTTCTCCCACTTCCCCAATGGGAGTGGAGCAGGCACATCGATGAACTGTGGATCCAGATGCTCCTCAACTGCCTGGAGAAACGGTCTCTACTCCATATGAACGGTTTTTCATTCGCCTCGAAGAATTGGTTCTCCTCTTGAGTGGGTCTAGCTCCACCGTGTATCTGCAAATTGAGGCGCGTCCGCCTGTCTGTCCGAAGGAGTCGGATCTCTCCTTCACTGTGGAACTCCTACAGGTTTCTACTTTTTCCCAAAGAGGTTTGGTAATTTTTTCTGGCCAAGAAGGAGGGTCTAAGGACTTGGAAATGTCCCAGCAACCTGTGTCCTTAGACAGATGTCCCAAGCTCCCCTGTCTAATGACACAGGTTGCTGGGACATTTCCAAGTCCCTATGAACATTGTTTATATTGTTTTTTCAACTGTAGCCCCTTGAGACAACTGCTGTTGTGATTCTGGGCGTTACAAAAATAAATTGAATTGAATTGATTAGTGGGATGCAAGTGGTTTTATGTAATAGGTGGAAAAATTATTTATTCCAATGAATTGCATAATCTGAAAATGTTTTCAGATTCATGGGCTCTTTACTTTTTCTGACCTTTGTGTATATCATCTCCATATTGCAATTCATCTGAAATAAAAACTTTAAAACGAGTTCTGAGTAATTCTACCTCTAACTCCCACGCCTGTCATTGTGACGGCTCGATTAATAACATTGTAATTTTTCGCAGCAGATTACATGCCGTATGACCGTTGCGTCACCTTTAGTGTCTCTCACAGCAAAGCTAAATGTAAAATGGATAGCGATTATCCGTACAAGAGGCCCTGGCAATGCTTCAAAACATTGATGAGGTTTCATTCGGGAGGTGAATGAGATCAGACTGGAGGACTCATGGGTTTTGGGCAGCTCAGCCGAATTAGGAAGCGATTCGGAGGACGAAGAACAAGCCCCCGCAAAAGAAGCAAAATCTCACTGGCAGTAGATCTATTGTAAAGGTATTTATGACAAACTTAATTTTGATTCGATTTGCCAAATATTTTCCGGATTTATTGCAGTAGTGAAAAGTCTCGTGACTAAGTCTATGAATAAGGAATTGGTTGTATGTTATTTCATTAAGCAAGAATTTATTTTTTCTTATTTATTCATGGGTGGTTCCTGATGGATTATTTGCATGTAAGATTTCTTATTTTATTTTTTCTTCCAGTTGGACTTCTTTTTCTTTTTCCTTCTTTTTTTATGGACTGAGTATGAAATATTCTTTCCCTGTAATACTGCTTTCCATGTTTCCCAGAATAATGAGGCTGATGACCCTGGAGAGACATTTATTTTAAGGAAGGATGTCCACTCTCTTGAAGTAGCTGTCAAACGCTGGATCTTTTAAAAGAGATGTGCTGAAACGCCAACTGGCGGGGTGCTTCTGTATTGCAGGTATGTTCCATGTGAGAGTTAGTTATGGTGGTCACTAATATTGATGGGATGAATTTTTGATATGATATTTGGTATGATTGACTGATTAGAAAGAGATCAATACGGGAGTAGGTTTGGTGGACATTTGAGTAAAAAGTATATTCTCAAGTGGATGCTGTAGCCTCCAACCATCGCCAAGACCAAAATCAAACATAAACTGTTTTATTGTTTTGGAGGATTGGCCGAATTATTTTGTATGTTTTGACCGGCCTATTGTTTGAAATTTGAAAAAAAGGAGGGGGTCATCAGAGTTTGGACCATAGATGTTGCCAATTGTAATTGGAATATTGTTTATGTTAATGATTATAAAATGGCCTTGCAATGGTTTTATGGTGGTTACATTTAATTGTTTATCAAGATGCACACTCCTCTTTGTTTTGAGTTATATAGTTTTTAATGTGTTTTGGGTTGATTGTGAGAGGTGGGTTTCCTGTAATAAACATATATCAGCTTGCATATTATCCACGTAATTTTGTGCTAATTTATTTTTTTTGCCTGTGAGCCAACTCCACAATAATTTCATGTTTGATTTGCATTGAATTTGAATTGCATGCATTTATGGCGGTTATTTCGTAATTACTCTGTGTGAGAATATGTGTGTGTGTGAGAGAGAGAGAGAGTGAGTGCGAGTGTGCTCTTGTAGGGCTACATTCCAAATGGCAAAATAAGCAAGACATAAACACTCAATAAAACATGTAAACTTGAGCAAAAAGACTAATTCGGTGCATTTAATGTACAGTGAGGGTGCATGGCGCAAGTGTGTGTGTGAGAATGCGCGCGAGAGATAGAACCTAAAGGAAAGGAAATGGAGAATGATGTGGTTAGATTGAGAGGAGCAAGGATGTAATGTATATCATCATTGCAGTTAATAAAGCCAGAGGGTGGTGTATTTGTCTCTGAATAACTGTCCATCAATGTAAAGTTTATCTACTGTAATTTTAGAAAAAGATTCAGTTGAGGAGGATATAAAACTTGAGTTCCCATTCACAGCTTGAGAATGAGTCTTGGATGAGAGTCGAAACTTTTTGTTTTTCTAAAAGACAGTCCAGATGACAACAACTGAATCTTTTTCTACAATGGAACAATCCTGGACGAATGAGGGATTACTCCGACATGTATCTACTGTAACAACTGCTTTTTCACCTTGTTCAATCATTGTTTTGCGAATGGAAAAGAGTCTCTTACGTCTGCAGATTATCCAATTCAATTCAATTTATTTTTGTAACAGCCAAAATAACAACAGTGGATGCCTCGAGGGGCGACGGTGAAAAACAGAATAAAAACAGAATAAACAGTGTTCATAGGGACTTGGTAATGTCCCAGCATCCCGTGTCCTTAGACAGATGTCCCAAGCTCCCCTGTCCTTAGACCCTCCTTCTCGGCCAGGAAAAACTATCGAACCTCTTTGGGAAAAAGCAGAAACCTGGAAAAGTTCCACAATGAAGAAGAGATCCAACTCCCTTGGATGGCCAGGCGGACGTGCTTAAATTTTTGCAGGAACCTGTTATTTTTGTTTAAAATGTTCACATTTGACGGGTAGGGGTAGGGTGGAGTTGGAAGAGTTCTGTCCTAAACCGTGTACGCGGTGGAAGGGGATGTGCTCGACAGTTTCGGGAATGCCGGTGAATATTAGATTGTCTCTCATACTGCGTGACTGTAAATTCAGGATGGTTTCTTGCATGGCTTTGTTTTCGGTGGTGACGGCGGTGAGTTGAGTGGTTACGGTTGAAAGTTTAGTGGTGAGTGTGTCCATGGAGATTTTTATTGATTTGTTTTGTTGTGTGAGTGAATCGACTTTTTGGTTTTGGAAATCTTTGTTCCCAGTGCGTGTTGGACTCTGCCATGGCTGCCCTTTGTCACCGGTTCAGCTCATTGTTTTTATGGACAGAATTTCTAGGCACAGTCAGGGTGTCCAGCTTGGGGACCACAGGATCTCATCTCTGCTGTTTGCAGACGATGATATCCTGATGGCTCCATCAAGGCCGGACCTGAAACATGCTGGGACGGTTTTCAGCCGAGTGTGAAGCAGCTGGGATGAGAATCACCCGCACCTCCAAATCAGAGGCCATGGTTCTCAAACAGAAAAAGGCGACATGCCCTCTTCAGGTGGGTGGGGAGTGCTTGCCCCAAGTGGAGTTCAAGTATCTCGGGGTCTTGTTCACGAGTGAGGGAAGGTTGGAGCGTGAGATTGACAGGTGGATCGGTGCAGTGTCTGTAGTGATGCGGTTGCTGCATCGGACTGTTGTGGTGAACAAAGAGCTGAGTCAAAAGACAAAGATCTCGATTTACCTGTCAATCTACGTTCCAACACTTGTCTATGGTCATGAGCTTTGGGTAATGACCGAAAGGAAAAGATTGCGGATACAAGCGGTCGAAATGAGTTTCCTCCACAGGGTGGCTGGGTGCTAGAGAAAGGGTGAGGAGCTCAGTCACACGGGAGGAGCTAGGAGCAGAGCCACTGCTCCTCCACGTCAGGAGGTGGCTCGGGCATCTGTCTCGGATGCCTTCTGGACGCCTCCCTGGGGAGGTGTTTTGGGCATGTCCCACCGGGAAGAGGCCCCGGGGAAGACCCAGGACACGCTGGAGGGACTATGTCTCCCGGCTGGCTTGGTGATGGGTCTAAAATCTACACAAACCCACATATTAACAAACAGAGAAGAAAGACAAGGGAATCAAAATTGTTACTCCGGAGGAGGACGGAACGGAGAGAGTACGCTTCAGTCAAACACGTGCCCAGTCTTTCTGTGCACCCTGAAGAACTTCTCCATCCATCTCCTCTTTTATTCAGAAAAGGAACGCCCTGTTTACATGATCAGCTGCCGCCCTAAAGGGATGTGGGGAAACAAATGACGGCAGCTGACAGATAAATTACCCATTAACTCTGTTGAACTTTAGGTTCCCAGCAAGTCGTCTTGAGCGGAATTTCCCTGTTTATCTTACTGGTCATCAGTTCTAAAGTCCAACAGGCTGCTGGATTATCTCAGCAGTTTACTTCTGCAAAACAGTCTCATAAGCAGTTTATTAAGCACACAAAATCATACAATGATAATGTATAAAAGAAAGATAACATTTTTACAATTATTCCAACACTTAGGAAACGCCTCGGGATCCCCCCGGAGGAGTGAGAGGAAGTGTCTGGGAGAGGGAAGTCTGGGAGTCCTTGCTTAGACTGCTGCTCCCAAGACCCGGCCCCGGATAAGTGGAAGATGGATGGATTACATACATATTAACATATACACTGATACACACTTACACATTTATGTTTATATACACGTGTATAAAAATCAGATTGCTGTAACGTTGCTACCCACCAATCAATATAAGAAACCATCGTCAGAGATTGCTGCCCACCCCAATGAGTACCAGTGTTGAGGACAAATGTACGGGCATGCAAAAACCAGACCCTCCCGAATAACTTCAGAATGGCCCAGATCCATGCCGGAGCTAGTACATGACCACTGTAATACTCTGGAGACTACCTTCATTCCGTTTCAAGTATTGTAGGATATTTATGTAATTTATTTATATGTTACTGCTGCAAATGAGTATTTGAACACCTACAACCTTACAATTACAGAGGTCAAACATTTCCTGTCGTTCTTGACCAGGTTTACAGACACTGCAGCAGGGATTGTGGATGTCTTGATTTGATGAAAACAAAAACTAAAAGGAAAAGAAACAAGTCTGCTTACGTCTGGGTTGAAAACACCAGCAGTGATTTCCGTTGCTTCTTTAAAGTATGTCACCATAAACGTCATCACAAAAAAGCACCACTCTGCCGGGGGACAATAAAAGGTGAAACTTTTGTCATTGTTGACGAACCTCGTATGGAATATCTGGGTCAAAGAAGATGCGTTTGCCTTTGTACTGGAGGTCTCCTTTAGCCTTTGCAGCCTTCATGACACGTTCCTTCACGTGATGAGCTTAGCAGCTGCTGGTCGTGGTTTGCCCAGGCGCTCTTTCTATTGTGATGGGTAGGTACCTCAACTCTGAGTCTGAGATGATCTCAGGTATTATCTTCTCCACAAAACGTACAGTGTCTTCTCCTTCTTATCCCTCTTGGACCCCACATGCCTGAGGTTGGATCTACGAGATCTGGGCTACAAATCTGGGATCTTATTTTTCATATTATTGTTCTCCGTCTGCAGAGTCATTACTTTGGCCTGCAGCGCCTCCATCTTGGCCCTCATAGTCTGCAGCTCGTCCATATTGTCTGAAATACATTGTTCAGCTTCATCCATCTGCTCCTGCCTCTTTTATCTCCTTTATATCAGAGACAATGTCTTCAAGTTCGGCCGTACCAAGCGCTGACCTCATTTCCGCCCTTGGGGCCACAATGTCACGCGCTGCATTTCCCTTTTAATTTCATGTGTCATAATGGCCAGTTGGTGTAAGGTGATCTCCTCTCCATCTCCCCTCCATCTTCAGAGTCACCAAGTGCGAGCTTGGAGACTCGAGTTCGGGGACGGAGCTTTGTTTAACGGGATGATAGCTCCTAACTTGGGCCTGTTAGCCCTGTTTGCCTCAGGCCCTCTAGCCATGTTAGCCTCAGACCTGCATGTTAGTCTCCTTAGCTTGTGAGGCGGGCTGTTTTTCACCGGAGCCGGGGACCTTCCAGGTTTGATTCCTCCGCATTTGCTCATCTCTTGCGCCTCGTTTCTTGGGATTTTGTGGCTAAAATTGTATTTTTAAAGAAAAAACATTGGCAACGGCGTAGTGAAAGAGTGGCTCACTCTGACATCATACCGGAAGTCTTCTCTTGGTTTTTCCATATTTTCTTAATGAAAGCATTACATTGAGAGAGAAGTTACTGCTGAGCCGAGAAAACTTCTAAAGACAGAGTCATTCTTTTTGGAAACAAGAGTCAAACTTCCATCCATCCATCTTCTTCCGCTTTATCTGGGGCTGGGTTGCGGGGGCAGCAGTCTAAGCAGGGACTCCCAGACTTCCTGATCCCCAGACACTTCCTCCAACTCCTCCGGGAGGATCCCGAGGCATTCCTAGGCCAGCCGAGAGATATAGTCCCTCCAGCGTGTCCTGGGTCTTCCCCGGGGCCTCCTCCCGGTGGGACATGCCCGAAACACCTCCCTAGGGAGGCGCCCAGGAGGCATCCGGAACAGATGCCCGAGCCATCTCAGCATCTCAGCTGGCTCCTCTCGACGTGGAGGAGCAGTGCGGCTTTACTCCGAGCCCTCTCCGAGCTCCTCCCGTGTGACTGAGCTCTTCACCCTATCTCTAAGGGAGCGCCCAGCCACCCTGCGGAGGAAACTCATTTCGAGCGCTTGTATCCGCGATCTTGTCCTTTCGGTCACTACCTAAAGCTCATGAACCATAGGTGAGGGTAGGAACGTAGATTGACCAGTAAATCGAGAGCTTTGTCTTTTGACTCAGCTCTTCTTTACCCCAACAGTCCGATGGAGCGACCGACATCACTACGGACGCTGCACCGATGCCGCCTGTCAATCTCACGCTCCATCCTTCCCTCACTCGTGAACAAAACCCCGAGATACTTGAACTCCTCCTCTTGGAGCAGGGATTCCCCACCCACCCGGAGAGGGCAAGCCACCTTTTTCCGGTTGAGAACCATGGCCTGCAGATGTATTGGAGGTGCTGACTCTCTCTATTTTCTTGCTTCCGGCGTCTCAGCTTGCTTCAACGAAACCTCCTGGGTGGCATGCAAGACCGTCCAGGTGGGTAGCGCTATTCCTTGTCTTGCAGGTTACCCAGGTTTTGTTTTGGCCAGCCATCAGGAAATATTCATCAGTTCTGCAAACAGCAGTAGTAATCGTAGGATGAGATCCTGTGGTCCCAAACCGGACACCCTCCGACCCCTGACTGCGCCTAGAAATTCTGTCCATAAAAACAATGAACAGAACCGGTGACAAAGGGCAGCCCTGGCGGAGTCCAACACGCACTGGGAACAGGTCTGACTAACCGCCGGCAAACTTCCCTTGTGAGTAAAACCTAAATCTTACTTTTAAATAATTTATATCATGCTTTGAGTGAGTTGTGTGTGAGTTATTTTATCATTGATGAATTAAAATGAAGCTTTCAACAACCAAAGTATCCATCCGGCTAATGGATTTGTTTTTCAGTGTGAAACTACTTCTAATGCTTTCATGTTTTTCAACAAATCTGGAGGCACGAGACAGGAAATTTTATCTATTAAAATTCAGGGCCAAGTGCATAGATGCACAAACAGTTACATAATCACAACTATTTAGCACCTACCAGCAACATAAAAAAAGGATAGAAATAGGGTTATAGAAAAATAGAAGATAAAAAATATTTTATTAGACAGGAAAGTTTACGCGTGAAATGGGGATGAGAGAGAACGGAGGACATGCAGTACAATCGGAGTCGGGATTCAAAACCACGACACTGCGGCTGGCTGCACCCGGAGCCTGGCATAAGTGCTGACGCCTTAACCACTCGGCCACCGGGCAGCACTATTTATTTATTCTTATCTTATTCTTATACATGTTTATAAATATACTTTTGTTGTTGCACACCAGTTGAATCCAATGTAGAGACGAAAGGACAGACCTTTGTATTAGCTGAAAGTGTATGGATGTTTGTACTGGCACAGTGTGGAGCAGAGCCACTCTTCCTAGAGATACTGTCAGTCAGCTGCCTGCAGAATCGAACCCTCAGCCTCTCCGTGGGGGGGCTAGGTTCACTGTTTTCATAAAGTGCCGCCCCCTGGTGTTTAGTACATGTAACAAAAGAGTGTTTTCAATTGTCAGAGCATGTGGAGATATTGAGCCTGAGAAACACAGAAGTCAGTCCTCATCGACCAGGCTTCTGCTGAGAAGGACAGCTCCTACAGAGTATGGATCCAGCCTGAGGACACGTGAACACAGAGGACATTGGGACACGGCGGACATGTAGGCACGGAGGACGTTTGGACGCAGAGGATTCACTTTTGATTCCTGGAATGCATTGGAGCTAGAGGATTGGATAGGAAAGAACACTGACACAGGTAAAAACAAGATGGCAAAAAGCAGTTATAAACACGTCAGCGTCAGCCGTTTCCTGTTTATCGACGCACAGCACTTCCGTCAAGACCCAGTATATTATATTTTCAGTTCATAATGCATCTAAACTTATCCAAACCCAATGCATTATATAAAGAGACGTTAGAATGCGGTGTAGAGGTGCAGAAAAGTGATATAAATGAAAAAAAATTGAGGATAAACTCAGGAGTTGAGGTCCCTCCCATCACAATCGAAAGAGCATATCACCTGGGCAAACCAAGACCAGCAGCTGATAAACCACGAGGCCTGATTATGAGGTTTCTTAACGATCGTGTGAAGGAACACGTCTTGAGGGCTGCAAGGGTTAAAGGAGACCTCCAGTACAAAGGCAAGCCTTTGTCTTCTTCCCTCCAGATATCCCATACGAGGTTCGCCAACAACGGCAAAAGTTCCACCACATCTGTGAGGAGCTCAGGAAGAGAAAACTGAGACATGGATTCTCTTTCCCCCTGACTCTTCTGGTGACTTTTAAAATTAAAACACATGCTCAGAACACCAGGAGAAGCAGAGGTGCTCCTCAGGAAGATTCAAAACATAGAGAAATGTACACAACCCAAACTCACATGCGTGGGGCATGTGAGTTTGGGTTGTGGTCACATAGTGATACATTTCTGTTAATTTGATGAGTCTAATGACCTTAATTTCTTTTTAGTTTTTAACATCAAACTTTATGCCCCATGGTGGCTGTCTGGAAGGGGAGTTGCAATATTGATATCAAGCCGAATAGTTTTTGAATAGAGTTTTGAATGTAAGGATAAAGAAGGCAGATATGCACTGGTTAAAGGGAATATTAATGGAAAGGTTTTCACTCTTTAAATGTGTATGCTCCACCAGGGAGCGATATCAATTTCTATGCTGATGTCATGGATCTGATTGTGAACGACTCTGAGGGAATGCTAATTTGTGGCGGCAATTGGAACCTTCGCATTCAGCCTACACTGGACGTGTTGAACTCAAGAGGCATTGGAGGAACAATTGAAAAAAAGTTCCGTCTCTTATTGAAGACAATAGGAGTGATTGACATATGGAGGGAAATTAACCTTAGTATACCAATTTTTCAAATCCACATACCCTCTGTTCCAGAATAGACTACTTTTTTTGTTCTCAATGAAACCAGATCAAAAATCACTCAAACAGATATAGACACAATAGACCTAAGTGATCATGCTCCTATCTACAGCTCTTTTGATTTGGGGGAAAGACAATGCCAGCCTAATTAATGACCCTTTGTTTAAGGAAAAAATGTCCAACAACATTAAGACTTATCTGGAGGAAAATGATACTGGGAAAATTTCTCCGCCCATCCTTTGGGATGCTTCCAAAGCAGTCTTGAGAGGACAAATAATAACTATTGCGTCCCCAAAAAAGAAACACTTGGAGAAAAAGCTAAATGATATGCAAGAAAATAAAAAATTGCTGGAGGAAAACCATGCCAAAAACGGGTGTCCTAAAATGCAACAAGAAATTAAAAAGATAAGAGGAGAAATTAATGATCTGATTTCACAGGAAATAGTTAAGAAAATGCTCTTTACCACACAAAGATATTATGAGAGTGGATCAACATTTACTTAAATTAGTATCTTGGAAACTTAAAAAACAACAAGCTGAAAGATTTTTTTTTTTAAATATGGGACAGACAAAATGATGTAATCTTAGCTAAACCCAACCAAATTCAATCAGCATTTGAATCCTTCTATAAAAAACATTTTTTCAAAAATTCAAAAAAATAAAGAAGATGATATTAACTCCTCCCTCAATTTGTCTGTTATGACAGTAGAACAAAAATGAAAAATAACACTTTGGGAAATACAAGGCGCAATTAAAAGATTAAAGAACAATAAATCTGGGCAGCGATGGGTTCACTTCAGAGTCGTATAAAGCTTTAAAAGACAGACTCACTCCTTTCCTTTTGGCAACTTTTAACTGGGCACTTAAAAAAACTCAGATCCCACCTAGTTGGAAGGAGTCCATCATATCCCTGATACCAAAAGAAGGGAATGATCGATTGGACTGTGCCTCAAATAGACCTATTTCTATTTTGAATGTGGACTATCGTATCCACACCTAAATTATGTTCAAAAGAATGGAACAAATACTCCCAAACGTAATCCATAATGATCAGGCAGGATTCTTTACCAAATGACAAACACAAGATAACATATATGATCCTTACACATAATGGATCATATACAAAAACAACAAAATAAAGTCGTAATAATTTGTTAGGATGCCGAGAAAGCTTTTGATTCTGTTAGATGGCCATATTTATTTAAAGTGCTAAACAAATTTCAAATCGACAATTTGATTATAAAAAATATTGGGGCTCTTTACGATGGTCCTACATCAAGAATTAAAATCAATGGTCATCTGACAGGTGACTCTGGAAAGAGGGGTCAGGCAGGGCTGCGCCTGGTCTCCCCTCCTGTTTGCTTTGTATTTGGAACCATTGGCCCAATTTATTAGAAACAAAACAATTTATCAAAAACAATTCACAGTGTTACAATTGATGGGAGGGAACATAAAATTGCCTGCTATGCAGATGATGTTCTATTGTATTTGACCAAACCAGAAATTTCCATACCCAATGTGATGCATTTTCTTCAGGAAAAAGAAATTGGTCCAATGTCTGGATACAAATTAAATGTACAAAAAAATGAAATTATTTCATTCTCCCTCCTCCCCTCTGACCTTTAGAACAACTTTACCATTTAAATGGCAAAGAGAATCTCTTAGATATTTAGGTGTGGTACTCCATAGAGACCTGTCAACAATTCCAGATTGTAAAGGAGACTCATCCGAAGGGCTTTGATGAGTTGAAAGAATCCTTTGGCTTAGAGAAACAGGACTTTTGTTGGTTTTTACAAATAAGAAGTTATTATAACCAAGAACTCAAAAAGAACGATGACCATCATAGCCCTTTGACTGAAATATTTATTAAAGCATATACATCAGAACTTAATATCTAAATTATATAAATGTATTAATAATTTGAGCACTCACTCTACTGATCATATTAAGGTAAATGGGAAAGGGAGGGTCACTTTGTTCTGGCTGATGAAGAGTGGGAAAGTGTATGTACATCTCAGTGGAAAACCACAAAATCACATGTTTGGAGGGAATTCTATTATAATATTTCTCGCTTCTTTATAACCCCATGTCAAAGTGCCCATTACTCACGGGGAAGTGCAGGTTGTTGGAGAGGCATCATGTGTTTTGGGGTTGTCCTGTTGTTCACAAGTATTGGATTGAGATCAATAAAGCCTTACAGACAATTTATGACATCACTGTCCCACTGGCTTTCAGAACTATGTATTCTCCTCTGGACTCCTGCCATGGACACAATTGGTAGTTATCTCTAGAACATCCTCCTGGCACCAGCGAAAAAGGCCCTCACAAAAAAATGGATGACACAAACTGTACCGACGATCAAGGACTGGATTACCATTATAATGGACATTTGTAAATTTGAAAGAATTACACTTGGACTCGACTTGAAATTGGACAGGTTTGACAGACTTTGGACGAGGTGGGACGTTTTTATTCTTTTCAGGTGTGACGGAGCCAGTCCGTCTCAGGTTGTAGTCTCAGTTTGTACAATTCCGGAGCCCGTTCATGCCCGCGCTTACAGACCAACACACACTCGTTCATTCCCCGCTTTCCCCGCTATTTCATTCATTTGCACCACACACATCATTCACATAGTTCCCCGCACTCCTCCGACACTAATTCGCCAAGGGTGCACACTTACGCGCGTTAGAATAATTCTTATAATCATACACGCCAGCCCTTACCCATTTTGATTTGCAACATCGCTCCTCTGATCCGGCGCGTTGGACCAAAACCGAGTTAGTACTTCCTGGTAGGTTAAATAGGCGCTGTTCACGCTGTGGTGCTGACTATGTGACATGCATGATGCAACCAGAGTTTTATGCCTTTTGTTTTGTGTTATTTTGAACATTAATATGTAATTAACGAGCTCTTGTTTCGTAGGAAGATGCTACACATGTTTGTTATACATTTATTTTGGGTTTTCATTATCTGTGTATTTGCTCAGTGGGAGGGGCAAGTGAAGAATAAATGGAGCCGCTTTTGGCCCGGGAGTCAGTCGGTCACTGGTTACAGTGCAGGTAACAAGGGTGCTGAGTAAGAGAAAGAGAGGTGGGTGAGAGACTTGGATAGGTAAAGTTAAAGTTAAAGTTGAACTTTATGTTGGAACGTTGGAACGTTGTTTGTGAAGCGATCATCATCACCAACTGTTTCCCTTTGAAGCTAGGACCTGGGTGAAGGAACATGAGCCAGCCGACGGATTTACAGCTGCCAAGTTGGCCGTGCAGTATCCCAACGCTCGGAAAGGAGGACCTGCTGTCCAGTTAACCTCAGCATCCCAGCGTGCACCAACTCAACATTTTCTTTCAAGACCTGCCAGACGTGAGACCAACCAAGACCTGTCAGGTACCATCAACTCTGCCCCAAACCAATGAGGACCTGGTAAGGAGTTTATTTTTTTTTCCAGCCAACAGCTTGGGCACAAAGCCTCAGTTTGGCCACTCCGTAAAGCTAAAGTTAGCGGCGCGTACTATCCTCCAAGACCAGAGGGTGCTAGTGAGACTGACAGTATGACAGTACAGTACAACGCTGTAAAAATTTACTAATGAATGGCCAAGAGGTTACTGCTTTGCTGGACACTGGTAGTTTCACTTCCCTGATCAAACGTAGCTCAGTGCCAGTTAGCAGTGAAGAGAACTACATATTGTGCATCGATCATATATTCGCCATTGTACAATGCATTGATCTTGTATTCACTATTAGACAATGTTATGCTGTTCTTTGGGCTGTGGTGCTGTGCTTTTCCACTCTGACCCCCAAGGTTTGACCAGTCTCAAGTTACACGAGCAGACAAAGAGAAAAAGGTGGAGACCATGGAGGAGGTCAGATGGGCACTGGGCCAATCACGGCCCTACAACAAGGACTTACTTTAGGCTCATGCATATTCATTTCCTGTGTCTATAATACTGGCAAACTGTGGCTGTCCCGTTACTCTCCGGAATTATTAAGACGCGAGTAACGAGTGTTAGGCACCCGGAAGTCCAGACGTCTGTATAGGTACTTTTTAGGAGAATAAAGAATGCGTAATTGAAACTCATGAATCTTGGTCATCTATAGCTGGTATGTATTAGAGAAACTGATAGAGTAGATCTTGTTGACTTTCACTCCTCTTCCAGTTTCTTAACACGCAGATGTCCGAGTTAAATAGAACTGGGCATATTTCTTCAGCAGTATGGACTACGGCAAGACAGTGGACATTTTTGGTGTGCACGGGGATAGCCACCCCTATCCTACTGTGGAGGTTAAGTGACTGTTGCAGACCAACCCTGTCTTGTGACTGTGGAGTAGTAGAGAATTTACCTGTGGCTGCTTATTCCGGTTGGACTTACCTTTTCTGATGGACCTGTTGTCTGGGAAATGTTGACTCTGGGGAGAATGTGGTAGGACATTGTCATGTCCTGTTCTCACCGAGCACAAGTGAAAGCCAGCGTCCAACCTCTACCAGATTTGGACAGTAGTCTGTGTGAAGTGGCACCAAAGCGCCAAGAAAAATCCCAGCGTCAGCGACGGTTTGAAAACAAATGTGGTCTGTAAATCCTGAACATTCTGATTTTTTGTGTGGATGTGCCTGAATTATGTTTCGGTGTTGCAATCAGAATCAGAATCAGAATCAGAAAGAGTTTTGCCATTGTCAATGAACAAAATTCAAAAACATTAGGAACTTGTCTCGGCCTTAAGGCTGCAACATAAAGCAATATCACTTTAAATGTCTGTTTGCTGAGGTGGGAAAAGAAACCAAGGTTGTCTGGGTCAAGAGAATTAATTATTGACAATGGCGTGTGGTACATTGTTGGTAATGAGTGTAAACGTCCTTGTTGTTCCCCTTAGCGTAGGACCCTGGTCATGCATTTAGCACACACAGCTCCATGTAAGGTCTACCTCGGTCACCACAAAACATTCTTACGCGTCAGTTCCAGATTTTATTGGCCGTCCATATATGCTGACGTTCACAAATACTGTGCAACATGTCCTGTGCGCAATGTAATGGAAAAATGTCTCTCAATTCAAAGTTGCAAATAAGGTCATGTCTGTGTTATCAGATAATTATCTTAGCTCCGGCCAAAGTCGTGGGTCAAAATCTTGAGGGTTTCTCATTTTGATTAGATGTATTTGATTGTGACAATGTGCGTACGTGCGATGTATGTACTGTCTTTAAAAGGTGTGTACTGTCATGTTCTGGAGTCAGGAGGAGAGCTGATCTTGTCAGGGAAAGTGTTTTTTATTTACTGTTCACAAGTAAATAAAGTCGACCTGTTGAGAACGACAAACTCTGTTTACCTTCTATTTCTTGGTACTTTTCCACAGAAATGCCACAACAATTTGGCGTCTAACGAACTACTCCTTCGCCTGGCGGTCTGTCTTCGTGGGGTCGTGTGAAGCAGTGTTTGGCCACCTGGAACATCACCTGTTTCCAGCCTCATTCCTCCACAAATTCGAGACGAGAGGATGAATCACAGGCCTGAAGAGGACAAGCCGGCGCTGGGACTCAAAAGAACAAATTTTTGGGTGAGTTTGTCTATCTCAATTGTGTCGATAGATAGGGTCTTAATCTTCTCTCCTGAGAAGAAAGGATAAAAGAATAATAATAATAATAATTATCTTAAATTTATTCATTTAGTTACTTTTGGATCGTGCTGCACATTGCTGCCTGGGTCTTAAACGAGTTTTAGCTGGAGTCTGAGGTGGGTTATAGTCTGTTTGACAGCACATTCTGGCTTATCAAGTTGGCCGAGGCCAATGCCCTGCAAAGACCAGGGCAACCTGGCTCACTCACCCTTTAACTAAAAGCAAAATTTAAAATTTGCTTAGCTGGGGGTTGCCTGGGCAATCAGTTTAGCGAGTTGTGTACCCTAAACTAAAGAAGTGGGAGGTATGTTTGCGCAACACAGACGTGTTGAAAATTGGCGAGAAAACGTGTTGTCGTAAAATGGGGAAAAGTCAATCCAAGAATGATGCTCAGATCCCCGAGACTCCAGTGATGCTTGTCATGTCTAATAAATTTGGACAAGAATGCTTAGAATGCTTGCCTATTTGGACGGAGACCTATGGATTCCCAGTGGGAGGATCTTTAAGCTGAATCAGATTGCAAACCTTAAAACAAACTTAGAGAGAGCAAAAGAAGACTTGTTAAAAAACTAAAAAGTGTCAAGTGAGTCAGTGAGGTGGATGCAGAAGGCCTGAAATGGGTAAAAGTGTGGGAGACTGAAGCTGAAGCACGTGAGCGAAAGAGATTGTGTAAACAAATGGTGACTGTCAAGGGCGAATGTGGGGGAGAGAGAGAGAGTGTGTGAAGCCGCCGCTTTATTCACATACGGCTCTCAACCCGATTGGGTCTGACCGTGCCTTTTTGTAGCCTCTTCCAGTTATCTCCACTCCCTTCTGAAGGATTGCGATCGACATTGTGGGGCCCCTGGTGAAGAGCAGCAATGGACATCAATGCATGATGCACCTCTTCCAGCAGCAACTTGGAATTACATGCATCAAAACCACCCCGTACCACCCACAAACTAATGGACTAGTTGAGAGGTTAAATCAAACGCTGAAGCGGATGCTCCAGAAGTTTGTGGATGATACTGGCAAAGACTGGGACTGCTGGCTATCCTGCCTATTGAGAGGTCCCACAGGTGTCAACTGGATTTTCTCCATTTGAGCTGTTGTATGGCTGGGATATTCAGGGGCCTTCAGTTGGACCTTCTCCGGAAATGCGAGGGCCCACCAGCACTACAAAGTGACGGAGCATTATAAAGTTTGTACTTGAAATGAGGTAGAGACTGTCCAAGTACTTAGAGGAGCCTGAGAAGAACTTGAAAGGTGCTCAAAAAGCACAGAAGGCCTGGTACGACCGCCAAGCCCGCAGTCGTGAGTTCCAACCTGGTCAGAATGTGCTTCTTTTGCCATCCTCCACCCATAAACTTTTGGCGAAATGGCAGGGCCCGTACACTGTAACACGCAAGATGGGGCCAGTCACCTACAAAGTCCTGCATCCGGAGAAAAAGAAGTCCAAACAGACGTACCCGGTTTTGGCCTGGGAGTCGGTCACTGGTTACAGTGCAGGTAACAAGGGTGCTGAGTGAGAGAGATTGAGACTTGGATAGGTAAAGTTAAAGTTGAACTTCACGTTGGAACGTTGGAACATTGGAACGTTGGAACGCTGTAAATATATGTATTTTTTGGACACTGCTCTTTATCACTGTAAATATTTGCACCATTTTTGCACTTGGAGATTGGCACAATAAATAGCACCTGAGCACTTGGAATTCGACTTTGCCAATTTTTGAAGAGAGTCCCGCCACATTCATGTTCTCGAGGCCATGATTTTGTTTTTCTCAATTATTTATTAATTTATCTGTTGGATGTCGGCTGCTTTTGTTTTGTAACTGCTCTCTAGTCTTCTCTTTCCATGTTTTGATATGTTCTTAAATTTAAAAAATAAAACATTTCAATTCAAATCCAAGCTAAAAACTGTTTTGTTTAGCTGTGCCTATGACTGAAATAATTTTCTTTGCACTCCTCTTTTATGTCTTAAACTTGATTTCTGTCATGTCTTTGTGATTTCAATGCTCTTTCCTGTTGTGTGAAGCACTGTGAATTGCCTTGAGTACCAACTGTGCTCTACAAATGAACTTGCCTTGCCTAGTAGTTTACTCTAGCTTTAGCCACGTCTCACGCCACAAACTTTTAATTATTCATTCATTCTCTACCGCCTTTCCCACTAGGGGCCATGGGTGACTGGAGCTTATCCCAGTGACTTTGGGCCCTAGACAGGGTACACCCAGGACAGGGGCCAGCTCATCGCAGGGTTAACACCAAAACTTCGAATTACTCAACGTCTTTTTGCGAATTTCTGACATCTGATTTATGATTAAAAAGCATAATTCAGGTACTACAATTTAGAATTGATTCATGAAAACCTTAGTTATGTTTAGGTAACGTCAGTTCCTCTGCTTCTGGACCCAGAGCCAGGACCTGAGCATGCAGACATACTCCCATTAAAAGAACCATTCCAAAGCTTGCTGAAGTGAACCAGTTTGGTGGACCAGGGCTAGTGGAAATGTGGCTATAGGAGATATACAACTGCTTATGCAGTTTATGGAACCAGCCTTAGGACATATGGATGTAGGGACAGGAGACATACTGCTCCTAATGCAGCATTTTGATCTACAGTAACCAGAAGCATTAATATCTGAGAGAAAACTGAAATCTGAACTGCTAAACTAATTCAAGAATCCCATAATCCCATATTTTTCACATGTTTGTAGAGGTCTAAACTAAAGAGTTCGATGTTTAATATCTGGAGAAATCGTTTGGAAGACATCATGCGATCACATTAAGAAGACTATGAGTGCTTTCACAACCACAAAAACAAATTAAAACCAAAGTACAAAATACTTCAAAATATAAATAATTTAAAACTATAACTAGTCACATTAAAATATATTAAGATACGGATACAATTCCCTCAGTCATATGCATAGTTGAAAAGATACGTTTTTAACCTAGATTTAAACATTGTTAAAGTAGGGGCCTGTCTCACAACTTTAGGAAGGCTGTTCCAGGCTGTTAAAAAGCTGCCTCCCCTTGTTTAGTTCTGACTCTGGGAACCAGCAGGAGGTCAGTCCCTGAGGTTAGCAGAGCATGTTCATATGGCACCAACTTGTCCTTGCTGAGACTTGTACACAAGCATAACTACTTTAAAATCTATTCTCTGAGCCACAGGACGAAAATGCAGAGATCTGAGCACAGGACTAATGTGATCATATTTCCTGGTTCCAGTCTGAACCCGAGCAGTAGCATTTTGGATATACTGGAGCTGTTTTACAGCTCGTTTGCAGCAGACCAGTGAGCAGACGGTTACAATAATCTAGCCTACTAGAAACAAACGCATGAACAAGCCTTTCCAAGTCTATTGTAGACACTATGTTTTTGATCCTGACAATGTTTTTTAAATGATAAAACGCAGAAGATGCTATTGATTCTATGTGGCGGCTGAAGTTCAAGTCCGTCTAACATTACCCCCAAATTTCTCTCTTTTTTTTTTTAGACAGACACTAGAGATAATTGCTATATCGTTTAATAGTTTCACAATAGTTTCTCTGGTCCGAAAACAATGACTTCTGTCCTGTCTGAGTTCAGCTGAAGGAAGTTGTTTTGCATCCAATCACCAATCCGTTGGATTCAGTGACGGAGTGAATCCACTGGTCCATATTTTTGTGCTCTTTCGAATTGTATTGCATTTCTATATCCTTCATAGACTGGTGTTGTGGAGACATGTGGTCTCAGAGGAGCAGCCTGCTTAGGGTCCTGTCCCAAAAACAGGCCCGATCTTCAGTCCTGTCTGAGGCTGTGATGAGGTGACCTACTTTACTTAATTGGGTTGCTTTTACAAATCAGAAACAAACTCAAGTCTAGTCTGAAAGTTTGCTCCAAATGTTATTTCCCCCAAGAGTAAGTGCTGGTTTTGCGTCCCAAAATGCCTTCTGTGGGATCAATAGATTTGATTTGAACCATTACCATGTTTTCCCTCCCTATAATATGCATTATTCTGTTCTAATCCAATCTAATCACAAAATAATATAGAACAGAATTATATTGATCTCAAAGGGGTGTTTTTTCATCACACCTCACATATTGAAACAAACGAAAAAAGGGCAGATTGAGTGCCAGAAGGTGGTCGACAAATGATTTTTTTCAATATTAAAAACAAACAAACAGTATTTTGTGTTAGAAAACATAAAATATAGAACAAGAGCAGAGAGCAATAGACAAAATAAACTAATTCAGAATATTTAAAGAAACAAAATCATGACACATTAAACTCAAAACAGAGGCCCCACCTAGACCAAAGTCTTTTACATCTTCTGTATGTCTATTTATTTTTGTATTTATTTATCAAACATAGCCCCTTGAGATGAATCATCTCTTTTTTTGAGTGGATTACGTAACATAAACAAAGTAATTTCATAAATGTTTTTGTGTGGGCCTTTTTTCCTGCTTCCAGAGAGCTCCAAAGATATTTATTGCATATTTATATGGCAGGAGTTTTAAGCTCCAAATACATAGTTCTGAAATTAAAATGGAACGGTTATGTCAAAAAACAGTAGCTCTTTGTTGATTTCAGTCCAATAATTCTGAGCAACAGGACGGTATCACAGCACATGGTAATGGTTGGCTTCCTAACAACCACAGTTTCTCCAACTGTTCCCTGTGAATAGTGGGCACTTTGACATGGTGTTATGAAAAAACTTAATAAATTTTTTCCAATAGAACTCTTTCCAAACATGTGATTTTGTGGTCCTCCATTGGAATATACATATATTTTCCCAATAATTGTTTGTAAAAACAAAGTTACCTTAATTTATATATAATTTACAATTTATATATTATTCCCCTTGAACGTTCTGATTTATATGCTTTAATTAAAAAAATGGTCAGAGGATTACAATGGTCATTGCTTTGATTAATGTTTTTGCTATAATAACATAATAATTTGTTAATACCTATAAAAGTCCTATTTCTCCAAGCCAAAGGATTCCTTTAACATATCAAAGCTGTTCAATACATTTTATTTTACAATCTGGTGAATTTTTTTTTATACCTTTTTGTTATCCAGACCTTGAATCTCAGGTTGGTGCTATTTGGTGCAAAACCTTGGTCATAAGCAAACCAGTATAAGATGTTAACATCTTTGTTTAGTTTGTATCTTTTAATTAGCTCCTTCTATGTCGTAAACACAGATTTTACCAGGGGATTCTAATTCATTCATTTTCTACTGCTTGTTCCCGTTAGGGGTCGCAGGCACTGGAACCTATCCCAGTGCCTTTGGGCCTTAGGCAGGGTAACAACCTGGACAGTGGCCAACTCATCGCAGGGTTAACACAGAGACATACAGACAAAAATTCACCAGTTGCCAATTTACCTATCCATCCATCCATCCATCTTCTTCCGCTTTGTCCGGGGGCCGGGTCGCGGGGGCAGCAGTCTAAGCAGGGACTCCCAGACTTCCTTATCCCCAGCCACCCCCTCCAACTCCTCCGGGAGGATCACGAGGCGTTCCCAGGCCAGCCGAGAGACATAGTCCCTCCAGCGTGTCCTGGGTCTTCCCCAGGGCCTCCTCCCGGTGGGACATGCCCGAAACACCTCCCTAGGGAGGCGCCCGCCTACAGGGAGCACTACCAGGAAGCAGATGCCAAGCGAGCCACCTAAGGGCTGGTCATCTAGAGTGGATGGAGCGAGACAAGTCGCTCTACTCCGAGCTCCTACCTGTGTGGATGAGCTTCCTCACCCGCATATCATAGTAGTGGAACGCGCTCACGATGCGCACCCTTGAGGCGAAGGAAACTCTTTTCTGACGCCCTTTGTATGCGCGAATCATGGGTCCGCATTTCGGTATCTACCAAGGCTCATGACGGATAGGTGATGGTAGGAACGTAGGATTGCACCGATGAAAATCGGAGAGCGTTTGTCTTTCGACATCAGCTCTTCTTACACAGTCCCGATGCAACGACCCGCATCACTGCGGACGCTGCATAGAATCGCGATCCGCCGTCAATTCTCACGCGTCCAGTTCCTTCCTCACACTGTGAACAAGACCCGAGATTACTTGTAAGCTCCTCCACCTTGGGGGTCAAGCGACTCCCCGACCCACCCGGGAGAGGAGAAACACACTTTTTTCCGGTTGAGAACCATGGCCTCATTTGGAGGTCGTTGATTCTATCATTCCCAGCTGCTTCACACTCGGCGCTCAACCGTCCCAGTGCATTTTGCAGGTCAGGTTTGATGGAGCCATGTGAGGACAAACATCATTGACAACAGCAGAGATGAGATCCTGTGTTCCCCAAACACGGACCGCCTCCGACCTCTGACTGCGCTAGAAATTCTGTCCATAAAAATGAACAGAACAGGTGACGTAACAAGGGAAGCCCTGGCGGAGCCCAACACACACTGGGAAACAGGTCTGACTTACTGCTGGCAATGCGGAACACAGCTCCTGCTCCGGTCATACAGGACCGTGGACCAGCCCTGAGCAAAGGGCCCCGGACCCCGGTACTCGCCGCAAGACCCCCCAAAAGGGCACCGTGGGACACGGTCGAACAAGCCTTCTCCAGATCACAAAGCACATGTGGACAGGTTGGCGCTCACTCCATGAACCCTCGAGCACGCACCGATGGAGATTATAGGCGGCTGGTCAGGTGTTTCCAGGCCCAGGAGACGAAAACACTCTGCTCCTCCTGAATCCGAGGTTCGACTATCGGTCGATTCTCCTCTCAGTACCTGCTGAATAGACCTTACCAGGGAGGCTGAGGAGTGTGATCCTCTATTATGTGGAACACACCCTCGGTCCCCCTTCTTGAACAGAGGGGACCACCACCCCAGTCTGCCAGTCCAGAGCAGCGTCCTGACCGCCACGCGCAGTGTGTTGCAGAGACGTGTCAAACCAAGACAGTCCTGCAACATCCAGAGACTTTAGGTACTCGGGCGTATCTCATCCACCCCGGAGCTCTGCCACCGAGGAGTTTGCCAACAACCTCAGTGACTTCGGCTTGGGTGATAGATGAGTCAGCCTCAGAGTCCCAGTCTCTACTTCCTCTTCGGAAGACGTGGCAGTGGGATTTAGGAGGTCCTCAGAATACTCCTTCCACCGTCCGAACACACCCAGTCGAGGTCAGCAGGTCCCCGCACCCGTAACGGTGTTGTGGAACACTGCTTCCCCCTCCTGAGGCGCCGGACGGTTTGCCAGATTTTCTTTTGAGGCCGACCGATAGTTCCATGGCCTCCCGAACTCCTCCCAAACCGGGTTTTTGCCTCTGTGACAGCACGAGCTGCGGCACGCCTGGCCCGCCGATACCCGTCAACGGCCTCAGGAGTCCCACACGCCAAAGAGGCCTGATAGGCCTCCTTCTTCCGCCTGACGGCATCCCTTACTTCCGGTGTCCACCACCGGGTTCGGGGGTTTCCGCGCGACAGGCACCTGAGACTTGCGACCACAGCTCCGAGCAGCCGCATTGACAATGGAGGTTGAGAACATGGTCCACTCGGACTCAATGTCCCCAGCTCCCCCGGGATTTGGGAGAAGCTCTCCCGGAGGTGCGAATTGAAGACCCTGCTGACATCGGGCTCCGCAAGAGTTCCAGCAGACCCTCACTATACGCTTGGGCCTGCCAAGTCTGTCGGCTTCCTCCGCGCCAGCGGATCAACTCACCACCAGGTGGTGATCGGTTGACAGCTCCGCCCTCTCTTTACCCGAGTGTCCAGAACACGCGGCCGGAGGTCAGATGACACGACAAAAGTCAATCATTGATCTCCGCCTAGGGTGTCCTGGTGCACGTGTACTGGTGGACACCTTGTGCTTGAACATGTGTTCCGTTAAATGGACCAGTCCGTGACTAGCACAGAAGTCCAATAACTGAACACCGCTCGGGTTCAGATCGGGGGGGCCGTTCTTCCCAATCACTCCTCTCCAGGTGTCACTGTCGTCGCCCACGTGGGCGTTGAAGTCCACCAGTAGAACAACGGAGTCCCCGGTTGGTGCACTGTCCAGTACCCCTCCCAGGGACTCCAAGATGGCCGGGTACTCAGCACTGTTGTTCAACCCTTAGGCAGACACCACAGTGAGAGACCTGTCCCCAACCCGAAGGCGTAGGGACACGACCCTCTTGTTCACTGGGGTAAACTGCCCCACGGCTGAGCTGTGGGGCAATAAGCAAGCCCAGCCCGGCCACCAGGCGCTCGCCGTCGAGCACCCACCCCAGGCCTGGCTCCAGGGTGGGGCCCCGGTAACGCCAGTCCGGGCAACGTAACTGGCCTTGATTTACTACTATTCATAGGGGGCTTGTGAACCGATCTTTGTCTGACCCATCACCCAGGACCTGTTTGCCTTGGGAGACCCTACCAGGGGCTTGAAGCCCCGGACAACATAGCTCCTGAGATCATTCAGGCCCAATTTACCTAACACATGCATATCTTTGGACAGTGGGAGGACATGCAGACTCCACCCAAGAGATCATGTGATGTTACGCTCACCCAGGAATTGAACCCATGATCTCCTTCTTGGGAGGCAAGAGCTCTAACCACTCTACCACCGTGCACTCCAAATGTTTGTCATCTGCCAGTAAAGCCTGTACAGGAACGTCTGGCATCACATTACACTGAATATTTTTCCATTGAGCTTCATATTCTGGGTCACACCAGTACAGCAACGCTCTGACCTGAGCTGAGAAAAAGTATGTTTTTACACAAGGCAAATCCTAGCCTCCTTTTCCTTTTGAGTTGTGGAGTTTTTAACTGGATATGTGTTTTTTTGCCTTGCCATACAAATCTTGAGATTATTTTATTCCACTGGTCAAACAGCCGGTTGGGGATGGAAATCGGAAGAGTCTGGAATAGATAGAGAAATCTAAGGAAAAACATTATTTCTTATGGTTTCTTGCTTAGCCCTCCTCCAGTGCAGACGTGTTTTCTCTCAGCTCCTGTTCTGCGTGCTACTTTGACTTGTCTTGTAAACTTTTTTCTCTCTACTCACAGTTCGCATGCTCACCTGCTGATCTCTGGAAAAATGAATCTGATTGATTGGTCTCTGAGTGCATTAGTTTTTTCCCAAGAAAAGCTGCTCTGGGAGAAACCACCTGCCCCGACGGTACGGACACAGCGGGGTACGTACGGGACTCTTGGAATAAATGGCAGGTCCTATACATCTTGCTCGTTATTGCGGCGATGGCATCCAAACCAATCCAAAGCCGCAGCAGGCTAAGACACAGGTACGGAATATTGAAGACGCGTCACAGAACAGTTGCACAGGTAGGGTTGCACAGATAAGCCGTCACTTACTTGCGTTAGATGACAAATACGCATGGCCACAACAGCGATACCTGACCAAGTCTTTCTGGGTGATGGAAACGTAGTACGGCGGTCAACGTGAAATGTGAACGGTCTACAAAAGGTCTTCTTCCCCGTGCTCACCCCGCCGCCATTACCCAAGCCACACACAGCAGGTGAGCGCTCCCACTAATAACCACACCACACCCACAGTTCTGCCCCCAAACACAGCGTCGTGCTCGTACCCACGGGAGGAGACACAAACCCACATATGCCTCCTGCATTCCGGCCCCTAATTATTGCCTAGTAATACCACCAACAACTTGTAGTAGACAAATCAGAAAACCATTCAATGAGCAAAAAAAGTCTTAATCTTCTGAAGAAATGTCCATCTACAAAATTCATATAATCCGATAAAAGGCTTGAAAGTTCATTAGGTCACAATAATCCAAAGCGGTCAGCAAAATGTTAATGTCAATCTTCACTGCTCTTCTGCATCCTGCAGAAGGCAGACTTTAGTGATTGGTCTGTCTAGAACATTAATTTTAGTTTTAATCCTTACAGTGCGCACAAACCCATTTTTATCCGGAACAGTGTCCAAAACTCTTGCTGTAATCCATGAACTGCGCGGTGCCATATCGTCCATGAGCATCACAATATCTCCAGGAATGAAGTTCCGTCCAACACAATTCCACTTCTGGCGCTCTTGAAGATTTGGAAGATATTCTTTCAGCCAACGCTTCCAAAATAGGTCTGACATATACTGCACCTGCTTCCAACGACGAGCATATATACCGGCCTTCTCAAACAAACCAGGTGGCAACGATGGCTGTGACTTGAGGAGCAGTAGATGGTTGGGAGTTAATGCCTCCAAATCATTAGGATCTGTAGATGCCTTTGTTATGTTGTTGTTCACAAAACACAGTCACCAGATTTTCTTCATCCAAAGTCTGTGTCTTCAGAATGGAGTTCAAAACTTTACGAACAGACCGAATCAATCTGTCCTAAACACCCCCATGTGTGATGCAGCTGGGGTATTGAAACTCCACCTCATGCCTTTTCATGCCCTCATTATTTCATTTATGAGATTGTGATTCAACTTTTCCAAGGCCTCCCTCAGTTCTCGTTCAGCACACACAAAGTTAGTACCGTTGTCTGAACAAATTTCCAAAACTTACCCACGTAAACCTCATAAATCTTCACAAACCATTGATAAAGGAGTCCGTATTCAACGAAGACAGAAATTCAAGATGTATAGCTCGTATTGCCAAGCATGTAGAAATAAGGCCATATCTCTTGAGCATTGAACAACCGCGTTTAACTTCAAACGGCCCAAAGCAATTTAATCCAACACGACTGAACCGGAGCCCATCAGGCGTTATTCTGCTGAGAGGTAGGTCTGCCATCATTTGATATCCAGGGGCCGCAGACAAACGACGACACACCTAGACAAGATTTTCCTAATTGCAGCACAAGCACCAGTGATCCAATACCTTTGACGCTGGTGAGAAAGCATATGGTTATGTCCACTGTGACCAGTTTCTTGATGGATGTGACGAAGAATAAGACCAGAGATGTGAAGATTAGCCAGAATGACTGGGTGTTTCGAATCGACTGGCATAGCAGCTCTACTAAGCCTCTCTCCAACCCTTATCAAACCATCGTCCAGGAAGAAGGAGCTGCAAATGTGGCTTGTCCTCTTCACACATTAACTTTCTCCAAACAAACAAACTCTTCTGGATATCTTGTCCTCTGACAAAAACAAACAATAGCTTTCTCAGCTGTAACCATATCTTCCACAGACAACATATCCTTTGACAGTTGAGCTTTGAAAATTTCCATCTGGACTTTTATATCTTTTTCCAGCTGCTCAGGACTAATTTCTGATTTTTTCAGGGTCTCTCTCAACTGCCGTCTATGCTGCACCAAAAACAGTAGCATGTTTTTTAACTTAAGGAGCCAACATAGCCTGCTTCAAACTTAGCTCATGTAACTCATGGACTTGCCTGCTCAACCTGCACAGTGTTCACCACCAGAGCTTTAACCTCTGGATCTCCAACGAGGGGCTCTGCAAATGCCTCTGGTTGACTCGGCCAGTTACTCTCAGGTTCCACAAGAAAATCAGGACCACAAAGCCAAGCACCAGTTTTAAGGAATTACTAAACTTTGACACCCCTGGAGGCTAAATCTGTGTGTTAACATATCTCCATTGGGATATGTTGGACAGCTGGAGGATTTCAGATACTCTGTTTGCAACAAAGATTTTAAACCATGAGGTCTCATTTTTTATGTATTTCAAAACAGAAGTGCGGAAAATAATATAGAAATACTGACTCTTCCAGTTTCATTTGCAGCTCCTTCTTCCACAGTTTATCCATTCTGCTGGCCATCACTGCAGTAGTCAGCTTCATACGTGGGAAGGTGACAGGTTTCAGTGGAGCAACACGCGCCTTACCCATTACAAATGCACAGTGAACTCTGCTGAACTGAAATGGTCACAATTGTTCTCAGCACACTTTCGAAGGGCAAAGGAGGCACAACTTGGAGAGGACGTAGCACCAAACAAATGCACTACCATTCTGTGCTCAACCAGCTCCTGATCACAATTTCCGTCAGGCCACCACAAGAACCTCAACAGATCACAATCTTCAGCTGACACTCTGACCTGGTGAACCATGGCCTCAATATCTGCCATGAGCACCACAGATTCCTTACGAAATTGGGTGAGAACACCAACCAAACTACTCGTAAGATCTGGTCCTTGAAGGAGTTGAGAGTTCAAAGAGGTCCCTTGGAACGTAGCACCACATTCAAAAACTTTTGAATTTTCTTTTTAGGATGATACACACCGTGGTGATGTAGGTACCACTCCCTACCGGGTCAGCTGCTCAGGTGGAATGTTAATGTTTCTAAGGTGCGGCCAATGTCTAAGGTCCTTTGTTTGCGGAATGTTTCCCCTGTGAACAGACATGCTCTTTTGTGTGAAGACCTCATGCAAGACACAGAAGTTGTTAAGAGTCCAATCCAGCTTTGGCCATATAGGCAGCCAGCTCAATGTCTAAATCAAGCGCCTCCGTTTTTCTTTTTAACAGCTCCTGCTGCTCTTCCATGTTCCTGCGCAGTTGTTCCTGCTGCTCTTCCATAGCATGCTTCTCCTTCAGAAGTTTCTAACGGGCCATGAGAGCTGCGGTCTCTGCCTCAGACTTTAGTCTGGCTGACGACGTGGTGGACACAGTAGATTTACTGACAACAGTGCTACGTCTCTTTGATTTATATGATGGATTGGAGACACTATCACCCGGCCCGATTTCCTCAGCTACATTTTTCACACAGTTCAGTGCATTTGTAGTACTGCCATTTTGCACAAGTGACTCTACAGATAGAGCACTACCTGAACCAACAGCGCCCTCTGTAGGAATCTGTGTTACCGACACATTTGGCAACTCTAACAACCATTTATTGGTCTCCTTCATAAAGGTCGCTCCTCAACAATGTCAAACCACTCGTTTTTGCTTTTGATTTCCTTTCTTCTTGAAGCTTTTCCAGTTTATATTCAAAAGCCTTAGCTGTGAGCCTAGACTGTCTTTTATTTGTGTCACATCCCACATTTGACCAGGAAGCGTTTTTCTCCATATTTTCTATTCAAAAAAATCCAATCATCACAATACACAGCTTCCTTTTATTTACTTATTCTAATATGTTTTTTAAAAAAGCTACACATTGGTGCGCGTTGTCGTTTTCTCATTCCCCCCTAACTGTCCGCGAAGCCCTTGCAGGTCCCAAAAACAACAAAACAGTACTTCATCTTGTGTGAAAGCAGCCTAACAGGGGAATGGCGTTCGACAAACAATCCAAAATGTTCCAATCCAAATGGCTCCTACACTCGTAGAAGACATAGGAGACCTATTCGTATTCAGATTTATGATAGCGGGATTCCTTCTAATTGGGCTTGGAGTCGACTTGGTCTATCGGAAAATTGTGAAGACAGGAAAATTCCCCCAGTTACTGTCTGACAACAACAAAAAGGAGTTTGTGTAATTGAGTGAAAGGATGAAAAGACTTGAACAGAAACTTGAGTACTGTATGGTACAGCTCGTAGAACTGAACAAAAAAATCTTCGGACTACAGAGGTGCAGAAGATGATCGTGGGACGAGATCAAGAACTTTTTGAAAGATGGAGTAACTCATTGGCACAAACGGATCGCTACACAGAGGACCAGACATTCTTTGACTATTTGATCTGGAAAATTACTGATCAAGCAGATGTATTAAAAAGTATTTTTTCCCTGTTATGTTCCAATTCTCCCTGCCCCTTCTCCCTTATCTTTTCTCCTGGCCATGGCCAAGCCACACACACACGCACAAACAACATGGCCTTCACTCCACCGTCTGCACTTTCCCAATATCTATTTCTTCTCTTGTTTGTGACCCTCTCCCCCACATCCACTGAAAAATTCTGCACGTGACCTCGAGCAACGTAGTTATAATATGTGTTGTATATTGTGTATCATTGTCATGCTTATGGCTGAAACTGTATTTCATTTTCCTTGAGTTTAAGTTCCCCAGTAGGCGCCGCACGGCTGCCCGGGTGGCTGATGCTCTTATGCATGTCTCTAATGTCACAACTGTCATCAAATCACGTTCCTATGTTGTGAATTTTCATTCATTGCAATAAATATGTCCTGATACCTGATTCCTGATTCAGTCTGTTGACATAGACTTAAGTATGGGATAAAAGTCTTTTTATATAAAGGTACACATTTTTCTCCAAAATTGTTTATCTTTATGTAGAACCACACCCAAATATCTCAGTGATTCCATTTGCCACCTAAATGGGTAGGTCTTTCTAACGAGCAACGGGGGTCCCAAAAAAGAGGTCCAATATTTTTCACAATTATAAAGCACAGTGGCAGAGCGGTTACAGCCTCCCAATAAGGCGATCATGGGTTCGATTCCCAGGCCAGACCAACATCACATGATCACTCTGGGTATAGTCTGCATGTCTCTGGGTAGAGTCTGTATGTAGTTCTCTCCAGGTACTATAGCTTCCTCTCACTGTCCAAAGACATGCATGTAATTGGTAAATGGCAACTGTAAATTGTCCCCAGTGAATGATTGTGTCCAAACTAAAGATCACAGCTTTGTTTATTACGATAACCCATATTCAGGGTCTATATGAAGCACAGTCAAGTCGGTCCTTCCCTTCTTTAGGTATTAGAGACATAATGGCTCTTTTCCAGTTAGGAGGGGTCTGAGGTTTTTTAAGTGCCCAGTTAAATGTAGTTAAAAGCAAAGTGTTTCTTTTAAAGCTTTATATCACTCTGAGGTACACTCCCCGGAAATGTATTGTTCTTTAATCTTTTGATGTTATTTTAGCTCCTGATTTACGGTGTCCAGAGAGGAATTTATGAAGGGATTCAAATGCTGATTGAATTTGGTCTCATGGAAACAAAAAAAATTCCAGGAAAATACTTACCTTTGTTTGTTAAAGAGCATTTCATTAACTCATTCCTGTGAGGTCTGTAATTCATTTTTCCTCTTATCTTTTTAATTTCCTGCAAAATTTGAAGACTCCGCTTCTTGACATAATTTACCTCCAGCAATTTTGGTCTTTCTTGCAGATCATTTAGATTTTTTCCCCTTTGTTTATTTTTTGCTGAGGCTATGGCTATAATTTTTACTCTCAAAACTGTTTTAGAAGCATTCCAGAGGATGGGCAGGGAAGTTTCCCCAGTATGATTTTCCTCCAGATAAGTCTTAATATCGATTGACATTTTTTCTTTAAACAAAGTGTCATTAAACAGGCTGGTCTTGAACCTCCAAAGTGTGTTTATTCGTCTTTCCTCCAAGTCTACAGTAATGATAGGAACATGGTCACTTAAGTCTGTTGGGTCTATATCTGCCTCCATGTGATTATGTGGGACAAATGGTGATTTTGAAACAAAATGCTGCAGTTGCAGAGTGTGTCTGTCTCCCTCGTCACCATAACCGGAAGTCGTGTCTGATCTACAGACCCAGCTGGCTGTGGGTTAAGCAATGCAATAGTCTATTATTTTTGTATTGATCACTGACGCTTAACTGTTATTCCCCTCATGGCACTTTAGTGCTTTCAGTGTAGACCTGCACAAACTTTACTCTCCTCTTTACCCAGAGTCACTTCTCCGAGCCCTTCTTTGAGGTGTCACCTCTCCTTTTTTTGTTTTATCTTTATTATGGGTTGCAGGCAATGAGCAGTGGGCTTGTTGAGGTTTTGAATCAGACTCTGAAAAAACAAATGCGCGGGCTGAAATGACAGATAGCCTTGCTCTGCAGGTGTCATGCCACAAAATGTATTTTATTTGATATTAAGCATAGTGTGAGTGAGTGAATGAATGGAAGTGCAAACTGACGCAGCAGACACACGGTAGCGCGTACTTCAAACTTGTTTTTGCAAAAGACAGACATTATAAATTTACCTACAACATATAACACAAGTTAAGCAGTCCTGAGAAAAATGTTTGCAGCCTTATCTGGAGCCTCTGGAGCCTCTCAGTCCACAGGGAAGGAGAGAAAAGAGGTGAAGATGTGAAGAGCCAGGGGCTATGCAGAGAAACTCAGGGCCTGGGGGTAACGGTGTGAAGGGAGTGTGATTTTATTTTACTAAAGTACTTTAGGATATCTAAAATTCACCAGAATGCTGGAAACAACTTAAGATTTCTTCAAAATTTCAGAGACCCCCCCAACAAATGACTTCAATGTTGAACCTCGTCCTTGGGTGCCTTGAAGGAGGAAAAGCGCTATAAAAGTATTATATATTGAGATAAATGTTCAGACAACAGAAATTACAGTTTGTTCTGGCCAAAATAAGATATATATTTTGGAACATGAGTAGCTCACGGTTGTTTTGTTCTAGTGAAAGTAGCTCACGGCAAAAAGGTTGGAGAACCGTGCACTAGGGAGTCATCAAAAACCTTTGGCACAAATTAACACACACATTTTTCTGATCCTTTAAACATTCATTCAACAAAATAAAGGTGTTTAACCCTAACCCTAAGATATTTTGAATTGTTAAATTATAATGTTTGTAACATTAGTTTTTGGACCAGCGTACAACAGGTTGTTGTTGTTGTTGTTTTGCTTTGTTATATATTTGTGGGTTTTAGAATTATGTTAAATCAGGACCGTTACCATCGTGATTAACAATTTAAAACAAAATAGTATGTAAATATTTTTTTTATTATATAATACATATATAAAGAAAAATGAATAGATAGGCTATGAATTACATTCATCATGACTGTAAACTGAAGTAAAAGAGGAAGTGGTGGAGTGGTTAATGCCTATGCCACAGAATTGTTGACAATTTGCTGTATGTCCCTTCTCCAGTATCATCCCCACTTTCACAATCTTGTCCAATAAAGCCTTATGCACTAAATCATGATAAAACCAGATCTATTCAAGCATCTAACCAGGAATAAACCAGGACTAAACCTTGTCTAAACCAGAGGCCTGTATCTATGATGTTATCAGATTACATATGGACTGAATAAAACCAGGTCTAAACATAGGCTAAATAATCTGTGACTCTTCAGGACTAAACCAAGACCAAACCATAAATAAACCATCCCTATTTGTTACGATTAAACAGCACAATTTAAAGCTGCACTAAAGTCAGTTGGCAGACAGTGCTGAGTATTCCTTTTACAGTGAAGACATGATCTGTGCAGGCCAGTCCACATCCCTTCATGGGAGGGCTTTGTGCTCGGCTAATAGAGTGCACGTGTCAAAGCCAAAAGCTCTCATCTCCATATAAAAGAAGCATATGTCCCTTTTCACAGGCCGCGGGGCTATCAAGTGCGCACTGTTTTCCCCAACAAGCAGACGCCATGAGGGTCGGACTAGGGACTGGAGATATGGCAGAGTTGATTATTATTGTACCTCTCTTCAAGATTCAAATGAGGCCATTATTTATTTTAAGAACACTTTTGGGGTTAACTTGTGTTGTTCACCTGTATTGTTCAACCTGTGTTGTATCCCAGACGGCACTCGGTGTCCTCTGGTATACCGACAATCCGCATATTACATCTTTACTCTTAGTTCTCCAAATTGTCCAGTTTGTCTGTCAAAACACGCACCTGGTTTGTCAATTCAGCCACTTTAGTTTGTAAAGTAGAGACGGTGTCCCTCAGGTCAGAGACCTCCTCCTCCATCGCCATAGCCTGGGTGCCCAACTCGCTGTTGTTGTATTTCAAACGCATCACGCATCTCTGCAAGAACCACGTCTATTTTTGCATCAACTGTTTTTGCATCTTGTCAGTAATCTCCTGTAAAGCCGCCATAATCATCCGCTCCGAGTCTCCCCTGCTTATGACTCTGATCTGGAGCTGGAGCTGGAAGGGTCGTGTGACGTGATCAAAGCAGCAGCGGGGCCCGATTGTGCAGCAACCCGTGCAGAAGCGGCCCAATACCCACCTGAATGCGCAGAGGCTAGTGCTGAGGCAGATCTAGCTACGAGATTAGATGCAGCATTGCTAGCCTGATTCTCTGTGGCGTTTTTCTTCTTACTTTTCGTAGACATGTTCACAAAATAAGTGTCCAATCTCTGCATATGTCTGTTCCCACGTGTAAATATCGGGTCTCCCTGGGTAAACTCGTAAAAAGAACGGATTATTTCCACGGAGAGGCCAGACAAAAAACATCCGTACTACCCCTCCATCTTCCCCCGCTCTGAAGTTTCTAGACTGTTGGCCCTCTAAATGTCTAATGTCTGTGTTGTTGTTTGTCTGTTGCTGTTTTTACTATTATCACTATTGTTATTGTTTTGTATTTGTAAAAAAAAAAAGACAACAAAAAAAGTCGGTATACTGGTGTGCACAAAGGTTCATCTCCCTTCTGATGTCAATCAGTTCCACGTTTTTGTTTAATTTACGGAATTTCTTTTTGATTGCTCTTCCTGTGCCCTTCGAGTTTGACATGTCCAATGTAGGCTGAATGCGAAAATTCCAATTGCCGCCACAGATTACAGTTTCTCCAGAGAGGTTTGCAATCAATATAGACGGTGATATCACTCCCTGGTGGAGCATACACATTCAATAAGTAAAAACAGTAAAAACATCCATCCATTCATCTTCTTCCGTTTATCCGGGGCTTTGTCGCGGGGGAAGCAGTCTAAACAGGGACTCCCAGACTTCCCACTCCCCAGACACTTCCTCCAACTCCTCTGGGGGGATCCCGAGGCGTTCCCAGGCCAGCCGAGAGACCTAGTCCCTCCAGCGTGTCCTGGGTCTTCCCCGGGGCCTCTTCCCGGTGGGACATGCCCTCCTTGGGGAGGCGCCCAGGAGGCATCTGGAATAGATGCTCCTCTCGACGTGGAGGAGCAGCGGCTCTACTCCGAGCTCCTCCCCTGTCTCTAAGGGAGTATCCAGCCACCCTGCGGAGGAAACTCATTTCGACCGCTTGTATCAGCCATCTTGTCCTTTCGGTCATTACCAAAAGCTCATGACCATAGGTGAGGGTAGGAACGTAGATTGACCGGTAAATCGAGAGCTTTGTCTTTCAACTCAGCTCCTTCTTCACCACAACACACCGATGCAGCGACCGCATCACTGCAGACGCTGCACCGATCCGCCTGTCAATCTCACGTTCCATAGAGTAAAAACATTTCCATTAATAGTTCCCCCAACCAGTACATATCTGCCTTCCTTGTCTTGACATTTGAAACTTTGTTCAAAGGCTATTCAGTTCGAAATCAATATTGAAATTCCCGTCGTGTGTCTGCGGGTGCATGATGAATAGTAAGATTCTTTTTTTATTAAAAATGTTGTCAGTCTTTGATGTTCTATGTCACTTAAATGCGTTTTTTGTAAGTATATAATGTATATTTTTGTTCTCAATTTAGTAAAAAAAAAATTATCATTTGAATGGGTTCAATATACCGTAGTAGGATGCTAGTCGGAACACTTCCAATACCATGGGATTGATTGTATTGGTTTTTCCATCTTTAATTTTCGAATGTTATAAAAATCTCTGGTCGAACATGAAGTTGTGAGTTCGATACCCAACTTTTTACTGCATGTCCTCCCCGCTCTCATTTCACACCATTATCCTATCAATAAAGCCTACAAGATGAGGAATATTTATACACACATTTAAAAAAAAATATATATATATAAATAGTAAACTAAAAGTATGCAACTTCCAGAAGTAATACTATTGCTCAAGCCCAGGAACAGTACACCGTATTCAAGTATAAAGATATAAAAGTGAAACTTTGCTTGCAGGCTGTAGCATAGAAACAATACATACATTTCAACCTTATGGACAAGCTCCATAAATTAAGCATTTCAGCCATCAGAAATTTTGAGCAAGGAAAACCAGACTGTCCACAGCATCTGGTTTGAGTGCAGTTCTGTGGCACGTGACAATATTGCCACCAGTGGTGAATACTCTCTCAGACGGAGCACTTGTGGCAGGTATGCATAAATACTTTTGAGATAGTTTTGCAACACGGGGGAAGTTTGCCTGATGCATCTCCACCACTGCAAAGGATCTGCATCATGGTCTACCTCTGTGGTCTGCAAGTAGGCTCTCAGCTGCATCTTGATGTTTTCCTCTTTTCTGAAAGTGTTTCTCCGTTGCAGCCATGCAGCTGGTGCTCTGCTTTTTGAAAAAGCTGGAAAAGGACTTTTTTCTCTTTTCCTCAGGTGTAGCAACAGGCCCTGCTGCAGCACCAGAGGGGCCTGTGAGAGGGTCTTGCTGTTGATCCTTGAGTGACTTGATTTCTTCCACTGCGGCGGAGGTGGTGAAGCAACTTGATTGTGTTGCCTCCTGCGGCTACAATTTTAGCCCGACGACATTTACAGATAATAGTTGTTTGATCAGCGTCCGATTTTTTAAAGCCAAAAAACTTCCACACAACCGACAAGGCTCCTCTTTTCAGTATGAGTTCCTCAGTGTCTGTGACATTTTCTTCCTCCATGTTGTTCACCGCTCAACACACACACGTCTACAGTTTATGCACCGCCAGAGAACCGCTCTCATGTAGCCGCATGCAGTTTGTTTGGTGTCACTGCAAAACAGTCCCCCTCTCAAACAATATCCCACGGCACAACAATCCCGACGTACGAACACACGGTATTGGGGTATATGAAAAAATTCATATAATAAAATAAACAAACACCGGTACAACGGTATAAATGGTACACCGCCCAGCCCTAATATACAACCTCACCAAATTCCTCTTCTGCCTTCTGCATATACTTTTCCATTTCCCCACAAATCCATCTCCCAAATTTGGCATGATGAATGGATGTAACTAGACACAGAGTGTATGTACAGAACAGACAGCCAACATGGAGCATAAAGTATAACGTCAAAAACAAATAAGTCACACAAAAATCATCAGTTTCTTCAAATCAACAGAAATATATTACCATGTGACCACCACCTGAGCTCACATACCCCATGTTGGTGGCTCTACCTCTTGTCGCTGCCTCTCCTGGTGTTTTGAGCATGTGTTTTTTACCTTCAAAAGTCACCTCAATTTTCTCCTCTTGAATTCGTCATATCCGGGTTGAAGAACAGCCTTTGTATTGGAGGTGTTTTTTAACTTTTGGAGCCTTGATGACTCGCTCCTTCACATGATGATCATTGAGAAAACTCATTCAGGCTCAGGGCCACTGCTAGCCATTTTGGTACCCCAAGCAGAAATGCACAGTGGCTTGCAGTTATGCATAAACCTTCTATTCGGCCACCCTTAACCAATGCTCACAAGCAGAAAGCATGAAGCATGAAGCATGAAGACTCATTTTCAAATAGTCTTGTTCACTGATCAGTGCCTTGCAACCCTGGATAGTCCAGATGGATGGAGTGGTGGATGGTTGGTGGACAGCCACCATGTCCCAACAATGCTGTGACGTAAGTGAGGAGGTGTCAGAGTCATGTTTTGGGCCGGAATCATGAGGAGAGAGCTGGACGGCACCTCTAGGGTCCCTGGCGGTGTGAAAATTACCTCTGTAAATGATGTGGAGTTTCTGACTGACCATTTTCTTCCATGGTACAAAAAGGACAACCGTGCTTTCCATAACAAAAGCATCTTCATGCATGACAATGCATCTTATGCTGCAAGGAATATCTCTGCATCATTGGCTGCTGTGGGTATAAAACTAGAGAAACCCATGGTGCAGCCCCCATCCTCCCCTGACCTCAACCCTATTGAGAACCTTTGCAGCATCCTCAAGCGAAAGATCTATGGCGGGAGGCAATTCACATCCAAACAACAGCTCTGGGAGGCTATTCTGACATCCTGAAAAGAAATTCAAGCAGAAACTCTCCATAAACTCACAAGTTTAATGGATGCAAGAATTGTGAAGCTCCTATCAAATAAGGGGTTCTAAGTTCAAATGTAACTTTACCTGTTAAGATGTCCTGATTGAAATAGCTTTTGATTTCAGTAAATATGACCAAGTAATGCTTCTAATTTAACAAATTACCATGTTCAGTTCTTTACAACAGTAACATGGTTTGAAACTCTGCTGTGCGTAATCATTTGGAAGAGTGCATTTTAAGTTTTTATTTTTGAAAAAAATACTGTTGGTTGTACTGAATGTTGATGACTTGAAAATTATGATGACTGTAATTTATATTGACTATTTGGAAAAATCAGATATCAAATATGCATAATAATTTGGAACGCTGTGTATCCATGTAAATATATAAATATTGCACGAATCAAAATCCTAAATGGGGTTTGGGCCCCTCAACCAAAAAGTTTTGAAGAAAAATCATATAATTTTCTCTATTCTGGTGCATTTTAGAATATTATTAGGATGTTTATTATGATACGACAAAGTATATGGGCAAACCCAAATGTTGACCAGAGAGTTTGGGGACATTCGAAAATGAATAATGGCAAAATCATACAATCAACCCAATGGAAACGGAAGTTGAGAGAAAATGATGGCCAAGAGAGAAAGGGAGAGGAACAAGAGAAAAAGAAAAGAACAAAGTGATGAGAAGCTTGGGGATAGGGAGAGAGGAATTATATTTATTCATACAGGGAAAACCCAATGAGAATAGTTCTTTTTCATGGGTACTCTAATGGAAGCCATGAAAAAAAATCTGATGATTTTTTGTTGTTGTTTTTCATTAAAAAATAAATTAATTAATGGGAAAGAGAAGGTAACTTTGTTTTGACGGACAAGGAGTGGGAACGTTTTTGTACATTCCCAATGGAGGACAACAAATTTGTCTGGAGGGAGTTTTGCTGGAAAATATTGTCACGCTTTTTCATAACACCATGTCAAAGTGCTCATTATTCACAGTGAAAAGCTAACTGTTGGAGATACTCTGGCAGCCAGGAGGCAAACCACTATCACGTGTTTTGGGACTGTCCTGTTGGACTGAAGTTCTCAATGCACTGCAGACCGATTTTGACATTGCCTTCCCTCTCAATTTTAGAACTGTGTATTTGGGTCTCAAAACTCTTGTCATAGACACAGTAAATGGATACTTTCGGAACGTACTATTGGCGGCAGGGGAAAAGTCAAACCTCAACAACAATCAAGGACTACACCAAAATTGTAAAAAAAAACATTAGACATATGGTAAAAAATTCTTTCAGATTTAATTTGGAAATGGAAAAATTTTATAAACTTTGAAAAAAAAACGACTTGATCTTTGGATGTACTGTGCCAACGAACGAGAATCGTCCCGGCGAGGGACTTATTAAAATTGTATCCAGGGCCGGAAAAACACAAAAATCGAGTAGTAAATAAGGACTGTAAATAATGCCTGTGAGCGGTATCAAAAATTAGAACTCAGTGAGCTCTAATTTTGAGTGAGTGAAAATATTGAAAGATGGCTCAGTAGCACCACCTAAAAAATCATGGGGTCATTGGGAGCCCGAAGCCAAAAAAAGTCGCAGTAAAAATATGATGCTCGCTCCCAAAAAAATTTCATGTTAGGACGTGTAAAAAATTATATTTATGACCCCGCCCCAAAATCATACAGGAAGTCGGCCATGTTGGATCAACAAGGCGCTGACAAAAGTGCACCTCGTTGTACTTTTGGTATCTCCTCCTACAGTTTTCATCAAAAACACTTCAAATTTGTCCACAAGACACAAAACCCTTGAGCACTGACATGTTATCAGTTTGAAGCTGATCCGTCTTCAGTTGTTTCTTCTTTCCATGTTTCTTAAAAGAAAAAAAATTTAATCGGAAAATGTAACTGGAGCATTTGTGGAGATTTCCAATCCGAACGCAATGATATGCAAATGTAGTGACTATGTAATAAAATGGCTCTCTAGGGCCCTCTCCAAATTAGATTTTTATTTGTGACCGGGCATAATGTGACAAAATCACATGACTCTAGCTAGAGTTTTTTTAGTTCAAAGAAATGGCCGAAAAAATTGTTTCCGTTATTATTATTTCAAGGCCAATGACGGCATACCTCTATATGCTGGCATGTTACCGTGGCAACCAGACAAATATTGTTATTGACTTACATGGGTTTTGGTTTACAAACATTTTGAGTAGTGTGAAAAAAATGTACTTTGACGAAGAAAAATAAGGCAAGGCAAGTTTATTCTTAGAGCACAATTTGTACACAAGGCAATTTAAAGTACTTCAACAGTAAAATGCATTAAAATCACAAAGACATGAGAGAAATCACAAAACAGTTTAAGACATAAAAGAGAAGAGTGCAAAGAAAATTAGATTAGATTTGAACTTTGGCAGAGTAGAGGACTGTCTCACATCCTCAGGAAGACTGTTAAAGATTTTAGCTGCATAAAACTGAAAAGCAGAGTCCCTATTTTTAGTCCTGACTCTGGCATCAGCAGGAGGCCGGTCCCTGAGGTCATCAGGGTCCGAGATGGTTCATATGCCACTAACATGTTCGAGATGTACTTTGGCGCTAGGCCATGGAGAGACTTGTAAACAAGCAGAGCTGCTTTAAAGTTCTCTGAGCCTGAAGCCAGTGCAGAGACCTGAGCACAGGACTAATGTGATAGTGCTTCCTGGTTCTAGTCAGGACCCGAGCAGCAGCGTTCGGGATGTACTGCTGCTGTTTTACAGCTCGTTTGGAGTGGCCAGTGAGCAGGCAGTATAATCTACAGGAGACAAACGCAAGGATAAATCTCTCCAAATCTAGTTTAGACACTATACTTTTGACACTAATTAAAACTGGCACAGACACCCTTCTTGCCATTCTAAACAAAAAGCCAATGATGGTAAGCATGTAACCGTGGCAACCTGACAAATATTGCCATAGACTTGCGGTTTGGTTGACAGGCATTTTGAATGGGATGAAAACATTTACTTTGTCATAAACATGAAATTTGGTACACTTATTCTCCACATCACACTGAACATAAAAGCCAAAGGGGACATAACTATCTCGAACCGTGGGGTTAAGAAAATGTTGAATGAAGCAGTATAACGTTGGCACTGTTTGTGGGGGAGGGGTGAAGTAGGCGGCAGGATTAGAGGTGTGCACGGCTTAAATTGTTATCATTATTTCTTTTTTATATTTCTCCCACAAACCACTCCAATTTTGACCCCTTGAACTGTAACAAAACCCAAAGTTCAGGATCGGTGAAAAATGTGTCTAAAAAAATATATGTCGCAAAATATCTCGATAGCACCACCTCAAATTTCGAAATACATTACAACAATGACGAGCCTTTTTCGTCGTAGACTTATGAAACTTGGTACAAACATACCTCATGTCAGGACAAGTAAAAATGTATACAATGACCCCACCCTAAACCGCACAGGGGACGTTGTGGGCGGAATCCAATTACATTTTTTTTTGCACCTCATACTTTCTTTTTTTTCCACCTTGGATTTTCAGTCAAAACGCTTGCAAATTTTTCAAAATGTACTACACCCATGTGCAATAAGAGGTTATTCTTTTGATTTTTGATACATATCCATATGTCGGCATGGCATGCTCGTTAACAAGAATTAAACATTTTTTAAGTGTTAAAAGTTGCATATCTCTGTTATGAGATGTTCTGTTTTCCAGCATTAATGTATGTTTTGTGCAAAATGATGAGCTGAACACAATGATATACAATATATATAGCTATATTTTACATTTGGCAGACATTCTTCTTGCCATTCTAAACTAAAATGCCAATGACGGCATACCTCTGGCTGCAAGCATGTTACCATGGCAACCTGACAAATATTGTCATTGACTTACATGGTTTTGGATGACAAGCATTTTGAATGGGATAAAATGTACTTGACATAAACAGTTGAGATTTTGCACACTTATTCTCCACACTGAACATACAAGCCAATGGCGACATAACTCTATCTTGAATTGTGCGGTCATGAAAATGTTGAATGAAGTACTATAAAGTTGGTACCGTCTGTGAGGGAGGGGTGCGGCGAAGGGCCTTTATTGCCGCGCGTGGCTTTAATTTTTATTATTATTATTATTATTATTTATTTAAAAAAATTCTAGCTTTTTTCTTGTTTTTATTGTATATATATTCAAAACATTTGAATATATATTAAAGAAACATAAAGAAAAAAGTAAAAAAAGAAATAGCATCTACTGAAATTCAAAGTGCAATCAAAAGAAAAAAACAATACATCTCCAGGAGTGACGAGGTTCACCTCGGAGTGGTATAAAGCAATAAAAGACACACATGCTCCTTTGCTTTTATCAACTTTTATCTAGGCCCTTAAAAAGCTCAGATCCCTCCGAGTTGGAAGGAAGCCATCATATCCTTAATAACTAAGAGGGAAAGGATGGACGTGACTGTGTCTCATACAGACCAATCTCAATTCTGAATGTGGACACCTCAATTATGTCCAAAAGAATGGAACACATATGGAACATCCAAATTTAATTCACAATGATCTGACAGGATTTCTTAACAAACAACAAATACAAGATAAAATAAGGCGATCTCTATACATAATGACCCATATACAGAGACGACAAAGCAAAGTGCTAACCAAATTTAAAATAGATGATTTAATGATAAAATATTGGGGCTCTTTACGATTGTCCAATATCAAGAATCAAAATTAATGGTCACTTGACAGACTCACTCACTGACTTTGGAAAGAGAGGTGACACAGGGCTGTACATTTTTTTTTTTGTGGGCAAAGTATGGGCAAAGTGACACATTTTTTTTGGTTTACATGCTTTCTATCGTTTTGTTGGATGTCTTTTAATTTGAATCTGTTGTTGTTCCCTCTCTGGTTTTGGTTTATTCTTTGTTTATTGCTTCATTTATTTTTGTCATTGTTCTTAAAAAGTTGAAATAAGAAATGCAAATGATAGATGGAGACACTGGATGCGATTGTTCTAGATCTATCCAGTTGTGTGTTAGAGTTCAAGTTTATTCTAACATAATCTTCTCGGCGAAACTTTGTTTTATGTGCATTTATATGACAAGAAGCAGGAGCTGTGTGATCCAGCAGAAGGTGGGCCTTGGTGCCTGCCTGAATGGAACATTAACATTATGCACAGTAAATTCAATCAAATAAATGTTTAATAAAACGGCATAGTCTTTTAGTTGAGTTTTAGCTCTCATCTTTGGAGTGGAAATGTCTCCTGAGAGTTTAATTTCATTAAGTTTCAAATTAAAAACAGTCATTTTAGAAAAAATGAATTCCAACGTTCAATTCATAAAGCCTCTGCATGTGGCAAAGACATAATAGAAAGCCAGGTATGCAGACCTCCAAAAAGGGGAATTGTGCTAGATAGTAACAAAAAGCCTAAACCGGCATTCTTGTCACCATGGCAACGCTCAGAGGTCATCTGCAGTTCGCTACAAACCGTACTGCTGACATTAATTGCAATTATAATGACAGGAATTATACATATTTTCAGTCATTTAGTGTTTGGGATGTAAGCTACAATAAACCAGTTCTCGGGTAAGAAATGTTTGTCAAGTTTGTATTAATTTAAAACGTTTAAACTTGTCTCAGCTGACCTTTCAGCCACATCAGACGGTTAAAAACTCTTCCTGGTTCTTCTTTTCATTCGGTCAATCACAGTCCGCCAAGTGTGATGTCATCCATGAGGGACTGCCTGACTGATATAAAGTACCGTAATTTTCGGGCTTTAGAGCGCTCCTGAATAAAAGCTACGCCAATGAAATTTACTCAGAAAAAATAAATTGTACATATACCTGTCAATAAGCCGTAGGTGCTCACGTTGTAACATGAGATATTTACACATATAGTACACGGTGGTGATGCACCGGTTGTCTTTTGAACCGGGGGTCTCGCGCCGCAACCGCGGCGCAGTGGACTTAATTGGTCTAATTTCTCATTTAGTATGAGTTAGATTGTAATAAAACACACAGCATTTTGAAGCTTAACAAACAGAAAATACATTTGAGCTGTCCCTACTGTCCCCTCTGTCCTTGATTACTCTGTGTGAGCTGATTTACCTGTGTCTATGTCTTCACCGACACAGGTAAATCTCCTGAGCTTGTACTTAGCGAGTGAGTGTTACGTTGCAAAATGAGATATTTACACAAAAATATATTCCACGGTAGTGATGCACGGGCTGTCTTTTGACCCGAGGGTCAGGTCTGGCAAAAAAAGTCATTTTATTTAATGCGGCAGGTTCTAAACTGCAGACCGTCATATAACGTATGTCTGCGCTTCATGTGTGTCTTTGCGTTCAGCCGCGTCTAGATTCACTTCCTCATTAGACTCGTTAAGCTTGTATTATACTTCCCGAATGTAAATTCTGCGTGGAAATGAGACGCGCTATATTACGCAGATGGAAATAGACGGCTTGATTTACGTGCACTTTGAAAGAGAGCTCTTGGTCAAATAAGACTCCAAGGTTTCTTACAGTGGAACTAGAGGCTACACTGACGTTGTCCAGTGTGACTATCTGCTCAGATAAAGCGTCTCGTAGATGTTTACGGCCAAGTACAATGACCTTGGTTTTTTCAGGGTTAAGAAGCAGATAATGAAGTGTCATCCAGGTTTTTATATTCTCCACACAAGCACTAAGTCTATCTGCTTGCTCGGTCTGATCGGATTTCATTGATAAATAAAGCTGTGTGTCATTTGCATAGCAGTGGAAGTTAATGCCATGCTCTCTGATAATGTTACCTAACCGCAACATATAAAGATTAAACAGAATTGGTCTGAGTACTGAACCCTGTGGCATACCGTAGGTTACTTTAGAACAGGGTGAGGAGCTCTGGTTTACATTAACAAACTGGTACCTATCCGATAGGTAGGCTTTAAACTAGCTGTCCCTCTGACACCTACATCACATTCTAACCTCTCTGCATTAGAATGCTGTGGTCGATGGTGTTGAACGCTGCACTGAGGTCCAATAGAACCAGGGTTGAGACCAGTCCATCGTCAGCAGCTAATAACCAATCATTTGAGACTTTGACTAGTGCAGTTTCAGTGCTGTGGTGGGCGCTGAACCCTGACTGCAAAATTTCAAAGAAATTATAGTCCTGTAGATGGCGACAAAGCTGGGTAATTTGAAATAGGTCTATAGTTTACCAACAGATCAGGATCAAGATTAGGCTTTTTCACAAGTGGTTTAATGACTGCATGTTTGATGCAGGACTGTGGAACATAACCACTTTCTAATGAAGTATTTATTATATTAAGACTAGAATCTATAATTAGGGGGCTAATGTTTTTGAGGAGTCTGCTTGGAACGTAGACGTACAATTCTGAAAACGGCCTTGGGAGTTCTAGTGTTAAAAGCGTGAGCTTTCCTTCGATGTCACCCATTCTGGCCCCTGGTAAACACCTGACACTTGATGCTGGTAGCTTCACTTATCTGACATAGAACTACTAATTACCAGAGGGTAACAAACCTATTGTAGATGGGAAGCTCATGGTACACTACAGGCTGGCGTTTTGTGCCTCTTTCCCTCCAAACTGTCACAATAGATAGAGAGTGTTCTCTAGCTAAAGACTGCAGGAATCAGTAAAAAAAACACTTTGGACACAGATATCAGGTACCAAGCACTGTAAGAAGGTTAAAAGCTCTGAAAAGTCGATTTTGCATGATATAGGCCCTTTAAAGTCCGAAAAGTACAAAAATGTATGTTTTCAGGAGTTACTTCTCAATCATGAGATGCCAAAGCAAAGGTACAATAACAAGTTGAAATGCCAAAGAACTACGTATACTAATATTGTAGAATATATGTCTTTTAAATAGATGAGACGGCAGAAGTTGTCACACTTTCACATTCTTAACCCTGTCTCAAAAACCGAAGACAACAGAAATGTACCATGTATACCAACATCTCAGCTCTTTTTGGCCTAACTAGCTTATACACACCTATAGTAAAGGTGTAAGAGTTCAAACACTGGGTTAGAGGCTGTGACAACATGCCCCCACAGTGGGGTAAGTTGTCATACCATACAGGGCAGGTTGTCGCACTCATCTTTATCAATAATTTTAAAAACAAATATTATTATGATTTTTGATGATTGTACTATCTAGAAGTAATGACTGCACAATGAAAGTGGGGAATCTAAATTTCTGACTCAGTTTTGGGTCAGAGCCACGCAAGTAATTTCTAAACAAATTCTGTAAACTGTGTTAGTACTCATATAGTTGTACATTTTACCCAGTGTCACTAGAAAAAGCCACTTAATAATATGTGAATATTATTAAATGAATTGAGTAATGTTTTGTTTTATAACTGTTAACTATGTGACAACTTGCCCTGCTGTGATTGTGACAACTCGCCCCGAACCTGAAAATGCACTGTTACTTTAATCTTATCGGTTTAATTTGGCCTTAAAATAACAATATACTTGTTATATCATATTTAAATAAGGTGTTACCACATTATTTACATCTCTTGGAAAGTTACAATACAAAATTTAACATATACATTTATTTTACTAGCGACTTTGAAATATGCTTTTCTGAAGATATCTCAGGCAAACAAAAATCCAATTCGTATATTTTCAGGACAGGAGTGCAGACCCTATGAACACACTAATCTGCAATTTCCTTTTTTGGGATTAAACTTTTTATTTGCAGTGACAATTTAACAATTTACCCAGTGTGACAACACTCCCTAAGTCTCCCCTAACAGAATGAAGTGCTTCTTCTTCCACGGATCTTACGTGAACAAATATGCCTTAGCTGTGTTTGTTGGCTGTGAACAGCATCACATGCCTAAAGTGTGCCGGCCCATTGCTGTTGCCGTGGCAGTGGCAGGAGCAGGTGGCCAGTCGTCAAACAGATGAAGAGACAGGCGGCAGTAGAAAGTGAGAACGCGCTTTTGTCAACTCCTCCACACTGAGCGCAAGCATATTTCTCTCACAAAATCACACACACTTGTTGGACTTTCATGATCTCAGGGAACATTAAATGACTTCCATACATTTCCTGTTGACTGATCCCAACCAAACCATATTTAATATATTTAAACTAGGCGCTTGTGCTCCCATTTTGCTCTCACTTTGCAGAATAGAAAACAATAAAAACAAGTGTGAGTGCCTTGACCAGCTGTCCTTCCAGTGAGCCGGGCTCAGGTGACGAGGGATGCAGTCAGACTCCTGAGATGACAGCGTGGACCTCTCCTTCCCGAGTCTCTTATGTTGTGGCCCTGAGAGCCAGGGGCTGTGATGGAGCAATAATTATTTTTGCACATGAAAATAGACAAGATTATTATATTGTTTTCTGTCACCCATGTGTCTTAGTAAAATTTAAAAATGCGCAGACATAAAATTAATAGGTAATTTATGAAATATTTATGTTATTATAATATTGTACACAAATTTGAATATTTCTGTCCCTTTTTCAGTCAGTACACTTTATTAAGTAACGAGTAACCTAAGAAATTTACTCACTTCCTAGGTTCTGGGTATGCACATGTGCATTTATCAACAAAGTATACTACAACCCAGTTTTTACTCATCATTGGAGAAGAACTGTAGGATTTATGTTTAGGACCAACATTCTGACAACTCTTGCTCACTCATGTTGCTGTCGGCAGTGTCAGTGGATGTCTATCATTGTTGCCACTATAGTTTCTATGTTACAGAGCCTCTAAAAACAGCTTCCCCTAGTGCTATTTCTGTAGTAACAGATGGGAAAGCAAAATGCGAGTCACACTGCCCAATCTGAGAAATTTGATTCATATTCCCTGTAAAAAGATAACGCCCAGTCTCACGGAAACAAGTCTGAAACCTGCTGTGCTAAATGTCAGATCCTTATCTAACAAATCATTCTTAATTAATAATCTTATTTCTTCTTATAATCTTGATTTTATGTTTTTAACTGAAACATGGCTTGACAAAAACACAGGAAATTTAGTTCTAATAGAATCTGCTCCACCCAACTTCATGTTGAATCTGAAACACGAGAAAACAAAAAGGGAGGTGGTGTGTGTGCTTTTGTTAGAGATGAAATAGTTACCCACAGGTTGTCCTTTGGGGTGTTTTCAACATTTGAGTACGTATCCTTTAAAATTGAGCTAAAACAGTCTCCACCCATTCTCTTCATTGTTTTATACAAGCCTCCTCAGCACTGCAAAAGTTTTATTGATGATTTTACTGAGATGCTTTCAGTTGTATGCACAGACTTTGATGGTTTGGTAATAACAGGTGATTTCAATGTTCATGTTGATAATATTTGTGACAGAAACGCTAAAGAGCTTCATGCTGTCCTTGAAACTTTCGGTCTTACTCAGCACATGAGTGGCCCCACCTACATCAGAGGGCACACTCTAGATCTTCTAATTACAAAGGGGTTAATATTTCGAACATCAATGTGGTCGATGTTGCTCTGTTCTGACTATTTCTGTGCCTTTTGACTGTCTGTTTCCAAACCTTCGCTGGTCACTGCAATTGTCTGAGTAGAACACATAAATGACAGCACAGAAACACTGTTATGGAAATGATAAACTTTGAAAATGTCTCATGCTCTGTTACATCTAGTATTTTCAATGTTCCCGACACCATTGCCCCTATGAAGGCTAACATTTTTAAAAAATAAGCAGAAGGGCCATGGAGAAATGATTATTCGGTCAGGGCACAGAAAAGGGAGTGCCGCCGGGACGAACGAAAATGGCGCAAGTCAAAGTTCCAGGTTCAGAAAGAGTTTACAGAGAGAAGTTGTACAGGTACAACCTCATTTTATGTAGAACTAGAGAAGGATATTTTTCTGAAATAATTGGAAGCTGCAGTAACAACTTGCGTGTCCTGTTTGCCACAGTAAACAGATGAACAAAACCTCCAGCTCAGCTGCCGTTAGAACTCATTTCCACATCCAAGTGTAATGAGTTTGAATTATTCTTAATGACAAAGTTCAGGGCATTAAAATGCTATAAATTCTACAATGCAAAAAATAACCCTAAAACCACCTACACACTTAGAGCTGACTGACTCACTTTGCACCTGTAACTGACAAACTGTCCAGGAGATCATCACCAGTTCCTCTACATGCTGCCTCAATGTGTTATACCACCAGATATCTAAAGTCTGTGCTGAACAGTTTGTTAGCACCACTCACTCACATAGTTAACATGTCCCTTCCATCAGGAACATTCCCAATGTCTTTGAAAACTGTGGTCATAAAGCCTCTCCTAAAGAAGAGCAGTCTTGATGCCGCAGTACTGAGTAATTACCGGCCCATCTCTAATCTGCCATTTTGGGGCAAAATCCTTGAAAAGGTGTTCACCTACAGCTCACTGATTTCCTCTTAATAAACAACTCATTTGATGTTTCCAGTCAGGTTTAAGACCTCATCACAGAACTGAGACTGCGCTAGTCAAGGTGACAAATGACGTCCACCTGAACACTGACGCGGGCAAAGCCTCAGTCTTAATTCTGTTAGATCTGAGTGCTGCTTTTGACACTGTTGATCATGGATCCTTTTACACAGACTAGAGGACTGGGTGGGCGTCACTGGCACTTCCCTAAACTGGTTTAAAGTCCTATCTGGAAGACAGGAATTACTTCGCTAAAATTGGAAACTGTGTCTCAGACCAGATGCCCCTGACCTGTGGGGTGCCCAAGGGTCAATCCTGGGACCCCTTCTGTTCAACCTCTACATGCTGCCGTTAGGTCAGTTGATATGCAGCGAGAATGTGTCTTATCGTAATTATGCAGACGACACTCAGATCTAGTGTCGGGCAGTGAATATGGACCAGTGGATTCACTCTGTCACTGCATCCAACAGATCAGTGTGTGGATGCAAAACAACTTTCTCCAGCTGAACTCAGACAAGACTGAAATCATCGTCTTTGGCCCACAGAAACAAAGAGAAAGTGTTAACAGTCACCTCCAGAGTCTTGCTCTAAAACCTACAAATCAAGTTAGAAATTTGGGGGCAATAATGGACTCAGATTTGAATTTTAAACAGCCACGTCAAATCAATAACATCAGCAGCTTTTTACCATCTAAAAAACATAGCCAAAATCAAAAGTATAGTGTCTAAACCAGACCTGGAGAGACTTATCCATGCGTTTATAGATTAGACTACTGTAACCGCCTTCTCACTGGCCTCTCCAAACGAGTTGTAAAACAGCTGCAGTACATCCAGAACGCTGCTGCTCCGGTCCTGACTAGAACCAGGAAGTACGATCACATTAGTCCTGTGCTCAGGTCTCTGCACTGGCTCCCTGTGGCTCAGAGAATAGACTTCAAAGCAGCTCTGCTTGTATACAAGTCTCTTCATGGCCTAACACCAAAGTACATCTCGGACATGTTAGTGCCATATGAACCATCTCGGACTCTGAGGACCTCAGGGACCTGCCTCCTGCTGGTGCCCAGAGTCAGGACTAAACATGGGGAATCCGCATTTCAGATTTATGCAGCTAAAATCTGGAACAGTCTTCCTGAGGATGTGAGACAGGCCGCTACTCTGGCAATGTTCACATCTAAGCTAAAAACTGTTTTGTTTGGCTGTGCATATGACTGAAATGCTTTTCTTTGCACTCTTCTCTTTTATGTCTTGAACTATTTGACGGATAGCCTGAAAATGGCACTTTTGAATTAAGATTTTGTGATTTCTGCCATGTCTTTGTGATTTTAATGATTTTTTTTCCCTGTTATTTGAACTGCCTTGTGTACGAATTGTGCTCTACAAATAAACTTGCCTTGCCTTGCCCTGCCCTGCTTAACATTCCCTAAACAAAATAATAATCCTGACCGTAACCCTTATCCTGACACATTACACAAAATAGAAAATAAAATTTAAATATATATGTTGTTTTGGTCTTTTCTCTTTCAATTTTGTCTTTGCCACATTAGTTTGGCCTTTTTGCATATTATTCCATATCAACACCTTTCAACTGGTTGAGCTTTGTGCCAGTTTTGAAATTCAAAGTGCAATTAAAAGACTAAAAACAATAAATCTCTGGGGAGTGACGGGTTCACCTCAGAGTGGTATAAAGCTCTAAAAGACACAGTAACTCCTTTGCATTTATCAGCTTTTAAATAGAGATAAGTCTGTTATCTTAAGTTCGGGAGCAGGACCACACCCCTTTCACCCCCCTTCCTGCAGCTACACTATTTAAGCCTCCAGTTATTACCCACCTGTGTTCGTGACTTCATGCACCTCCCTCCCACCCTCTTTTAATTATTCTAATTATTCCAATTTATCTTCTAGATGGGGGGTACCGAGGCCTGGGAGCCTACAGCCCTTATCGCCAGAAGCCCCACAACGGCATTCATTTCTATACCTTCTTGGTGTTTATGTTTCTTGTTTGTCAATAAACTTTGCATCGTAGCTGGGGTTGTGCTCCTTGCTAGTGAACTGGGCCCTTATAAAGCTCAGATCCCTCCGAGTTGGAAGGAAGCCATCTTATGCTTAATACCTAAAGAGGGGAAGGACTCTCCTTTATACAACTCAATTATGTCCAAAAGAATTGAACAAATACTCCCAAATTTTATTCACAAGATAACAAAAGACAATCTTTACACATAATTAACCTTGTACAAAAAAACCTGCAGTAATAATAAGTCCGGATGCTTAATAACTCTGTAAGATGGCCTTATTTATTCAAAGTGCTAACCAAATTTAAGTGCTCAACCTCCTACTCCTCCAGCAACCACGCCTCCAGTCTTTAACCACACCTCTAATTACCCAGAAGCCCTATTTATACAGGCCTATCCCTGCATCTCTTGTCTCTGCTCTCTCGACAGAGAGACAATCAATCGCCAGTGCGTTTGTTTGAACAAGAATCATGAGCCGTTTTCTATTCGATTCTGACCTGTTCCAGTATGAATTTCCAGTCGGTTGTATCTCCAGTAGTTACGTTCCCAAGAGGACTCGCCAACGCAGGTCCCATTTCCACCGCGCACACACACGGTAGGCGTGATTCCATAGCCACCGAACACCATAATCTCCTCAGCATGCGCCTCTTCCACAGTTCCGTGGCGTCTACACACACACAACGACCTCTACTCCATAGCCAACGGGACCCACTTGCTCTCCTTCTCGCTCATCTCCCCCTCATTCAACCAGACCAGCCTGCAGCGGGCTGAAGTCGGAAGGCATTTCTTTCAGACGCTGTGATGATGAATATCCACTTGTCCACCTCTGCACTTCCTGGTTCCCAGAGCGCGCACAGCTGATGACGTCATAATCACCTCTCAGCTCCCCCTGGTGGCGGGAACCAGATTGTATAACACCGTGCCTGCTCCCTCTGTTCTCAATCTTTCTCATCTAATAATTTCTCTCATCCCCCTCTTTGCAGTGCACTCAACCCCCACATGCATTCCTTCATCCCTTCACCCTTCATACCTCCTCTACAACTACTGCTACAACTACAGCTAAAATCCAAGTTACCTAACGTAACTGTGGTTGTACTAGTATGGGTGTAGCCTTTGCTATTAGCACATATGACATAGGACAGGCTCTAACCACAGGGCCTTCAAGGCTTTTTTTTTTCTCTCGTTCACCCTTCATCCCATTCATCATTAACATGACGCCGACTCATGCTAGGTCTTGCTGCTCCAATCCACGCTAGCAATCTCACTCGCTCCGTTCCCCGGCGCCAGCCACGCTCGCTCCGAGCACGAGCCTCGCCGGCAGCCACTCTTGCACCAATCCACCGCGGCAACCAAGCCAACTGCAGCCACGTATACGACGATCCACGGCAGCAACTACGCCAACGGCAACCACGGCAACGGCAACCATGCTGGCTCAGATCAACGGCTGACAGCCACGCTCATATTGGCCCCGGCGTATCATCGGCCGCTATCCCCTTATCTATTCATTCCCCAGAGTCCCTCTTTCAGAGCCAACGGGCACAGGGATGCCTACTCCAGAGCCACCGGAAACCAGGCACCGGGATGCCCCTCTGGTTCTCTTCAGTCTCTCCTTCGACCCTCTTCTCGCACCTCCGTCCATCCCCCATTCGATTTCCTTTCGACACATTCATCCCTCCCTATACATCATTGCTTATCCCACTCAACCCTCTCCCCATTCATCCACTCATCCCTTATCCTACTCGAGCCTTTTCTGCATCCTCACCAGGGTTTCAGCTGGGCACCAGGATCCTGTCTCTCTCCAGAACCGTCATTGAGCACCGGAATGCTTTCTCAATCATCTCACATTCCCTCTTTCGACCCTCTACTCTCTACCTCCATCCTTTCTATCTTACAGGCTTCACAGCCAGTGTTCTACCTCTATTCCCCCTTCCGTCATCATTTCCAGAGGAGCAGACGTACGTCTAATCTTTTATCAGGGAGCATTACTGTAACTCGACAATCTCAATCATTCTTCCACCAGCTGCCAATTCAATAGCTCAGGCGATCGGGTTTCTTGTTTGTTTCTCAGAGGAGACATCTCTCATTGTGCACCTCAATCCATCGTGCGTCAGTGATGCCTCTAAGTCCACTCAGCGCACTCCACCGCCTTCCAACTCATTCCAGCTGCCATACGCACTAGACAGTCGTCAAGGACTTAGTCCTCTCTACCAGTCTACCCTTCTTCATTTCAGACCAAGAATGTGCTTCTCATCTCTATGATGTGTAACTTTAATGCACCTCTCAAATCAACACACAGAAGTAGCAGACTCCCGTATTTTAATATATTCATGCGACCGTCGAACTCCTCACCAGAATGATTCTTTCTCTCGTTCCAAGGCTTCAAGGGAAGGCAGCTCGTTCCTGTCTACTCTAATGGGTCCTCCACGTCCGTTCGATTATACCCCACTACCCCCACCCTCAGTCTCTACCCAGCCAACTTTAATCGATCCATCATCGATCCATCATCAATCCATTATCGATCCATCATCGGTCCATCATAATCACTATTATCAAGAAATATTCTCTCATATCCCGTTGTTGTGGCGTGCTCCTTGCCAGTGAATAAAACGTATTGAGGCTCTATACATAGCCCAACAGAAAGAATTAAAGTATTTCTAAATTAATGGTCACTTGACAGACTCACAAATTTTGGAAAGAGGGGTGAGACAGGGCCCAATATTTTTTTTTTTCAGCTCAAATCAGAGCACTGCTGTACTGGTGTGACCCAGAATATAAAGCTCAATTGATGGATATTTAGACGGGGTTCCTGTACAGGCTTTACTGCCAGATGATCAACGGTTGAGCCATTTGGAGGAAGTTCAGAATCCATGGGTATCTATGTGCGCACAACATGGAAGTAGCTAATCAAAACACACAAACTAAACACAGATCAACAGGTAAAATCTTTAACTGGGTGGCTTATGACCAAGATTTTGTAGTACTGACTTGGAGAAACAGGACTTTTATGGGTACTAACAAATAAGGAGTTATTATAACCAAGAAATTAAACAAAGTAATGACCATTACCCTCTGACTGTATTGTTTATCAAGGCATATAAATCAGAAAATCTTTCAACGGGAATAATACCTATATTATATCAATACATTACTAATCTGGACAAATACTCTACAAAATATATTTAAAACAAATGGGAAAGAGAAGGTAATCTTGTTTTGACGGATGAAGAGTGGGAAAATGTGTGTATATCTCTGTGGAGGACCACAAAATCACAATTGGGATTTTGCTGGAAAAATGTGTCACCTTTTTTCTCAACACCATGTAAAAGTGCTCATTATTCACAAGGAAATGCTAATTGTTGGAAAAACTGCTTCAACCAAGAGGCCAACCAGTATGATTTGTTTTGGGACTGTCCTGCAGCTCAAAAATATTGGACTGAAGTTCACAATGCACTGCAGACTGTTTTTGACATTGCCATCCCTCTTGTACAAAAGACTCTCAGTAGAACCTGTTTGGTCTTGTTTGTTTGCTGTAATTTCAATTCAATTGATGTTTACATGTTGTTGTTGTTGTTGTTGTGTTACTTTTAATGGTGGTTGGCAGCCAACTGAAAAGGCGCATTTACAGCCACCTTCTTTAGTTGTATGTCTTCTGTAGTTGAACGTCTTCAAAGTATGTGTTTTACGCTGTACCCGTAAAGAAAAGAAAAAAAGTAAGGAGGGAGAGAGAGAGCGAGAAAAGCATGCATTTGTCGCTTGTGGAATGTCCGGTAGAGGGCGCTCCCACCTTTGCATGATAGAGTGCTTTGTGACAGCACTCCGCAGTCAGACTCCAACTCGCTGTTTGATTCGGCTGAGCTGCCCAAAATCCACGAGTCCTCGTCTGACTCACCACCTGAATCAATGTCATCAATGCCAGGGCCTCTTGTACAGATAATTGCTTCAAATCCATTTTACCTTTAGCTTTGCTGTGAGAGAAACTAAAGGTGATGCAACGCTTGCGCAGGACTGTCATCCGTGGTGTAATTAATAAAGCCGTCAAGTTGACGGGTGTGGAGTTCGAGGAAGAATATACTCAAAACTCGTTTTAATGTTTTTATTTCGATTGAATTGCAATATGGGGATGATATACACCAGGGCTATTCAACATAAGGCCCGGGGGCCAAATCAGGCCCTCCAGGCAATACAATCCGGCCCACGACCCATCTTCCAAATATAATTTTCTTTTTAATAATAATCATTTTTAATGGTTTAATTCTGGGTTTAGACCTGGTTTGGTCTTGGTTTAGTCCTTCATTCTGGTTTAGACATGTTTTGATTCTAGTCTAGTTCTGTTCTGGATGGGTTTTGCAAAGCAATGTTGGTAAAGCATTTTGGATGTTAATTCTAACAAAAACCAAACCTATCAGCAGTTGTTTTATTGTATTGGGTTAGGGTTAGGGGTAACTCATTATTGAAACAGTGTTAAACAGGGATAAAACATTGATATTTTGTGAGACGCAAAATTTTGTTACAGTAGTGGACTACTGGCCCAGAGGTCTTGGCCCTCCGAAAAATCTGGCCCTCGGGAAAATTAAGTTGAATAACCTTGATATACACAAAGGTAAAGAAAAAGTAACCCGAGTAATTAAACATACATTCGGAAAACCAAATTGCATCAAAACCTGATGCGTCTGTGAAACGGCTTCCGGTTCCGGTTGAGTGAACGCTGGCGCGCTTTTGCTGCCGCTGCTCGCCGGCCAAAATACTTCATAGTTTTACAGTACAGGATCGAGTGACTGACTTGTGGCTAAAGAACGTTGAAATACCCACCTATATCTACATTCCTATCCCACTGTCAGTCGCATATTTCATCCGTTCTTCATCTGCTTGCCTGTTTCGGACCCCATCTGCAGCCGTCTCCTGTCACTATCTCCTGTTCCCTGCCAGAGAAACGATGTGGATTTACAGATCCTCGTCGACCGTGGGCTTGACTTTCTGTGCCTGGTGGAGACTTGGCAGCGCCCGGTGATTTCGCCGCACTCAACGAGTCCGCTCCAGCGCGGATTTGTTTACACCTGCCAGCCTCGCCTGTGTGGACGGGGCGGAGGTCTCGCGGTGAAACAACGCGAGACCTGCAAAGTTCTACCGGTGTCTGGACCGTCCTTCTCCTCCTTCGAGTATTCTGCCTCTCTTCTCCCAGGACCCACCCCACGACTGTCACTACCATCTACCGTCCACCCAAATAAAATAAGGACTTTCTGAATGACTTCTCTCATCTCTCCACCCATCTCTCTGCATTATCTGAAAATACTGTTATCCTTGGCGACCTGAATATTCACATGGACGTCTCTACTAACACTCTCCCCAAAGATTTTTTATCCTGTCTTGATAGTTTTGGTTTTCAACAGTACAATTCACTTCTCTACCCACTGCAAAGGTCATATTCTGGATCTAGTATGCTGTTCTGGTGTAACTCCATTTCAATGCAAACCTCACACTCTCCCCTTCACTGACCATATGCTTATCACCTTCAACATAAATCTGTCATTATCCAAACTCTTCCTTCCTCGCACCATATCATTTCGCAAAATCAAAGGACATCAACATCAACACATTTTCATCTGACATTAATAACTTCCCCAGTACAGTCGCTAACACCCCAACTGACGACCTAGTCTCTCTCTATAATAACAACCTCCGTACCCTTCTCAACTCCACGCTCCACTAAAAAACCGACCTGTTTCCTTCTCCCGCTCTGCACCCTGGTTTACACCCACACTGCGACTACTCACAAAGCCAAAGGACGACAACTGGAACGCTTTCAAAACAAAACTGGACTCACCATACACAAGGACATGTACAACAACCACATTCAGCTCTATAAGGACACTATATCTGTTGCCAAATCCTTCTACTATTCTGGTCTGATCCACTCGAATCAACACAACTCCAAGACTCTCTTCTCCCTCCTCTCAAACATAACAAAAACCCCCTGACTCGCTCCCCAACCATCTGCATTCACCTGACTTCTGTAACTCCCTCATGTCCTCTTTGTTTCCAAGGTGACTACCATCCATCACAACCTAACAAGCCAAGCTGCAGTTCCTGGAGTGGACATCTCTGCCCCCTCTCTCATGTTACACCATTTTCTAGCTTCTCCCTTCCTCTGTCCAAACAATCTCTGAATTCATTTTGAACTCCAAACCTTCCACTGTCACCTTGACCCTCTCCCACAGCTCTCGTCAAATCTTGCCTACCTTCGCTTGCCCCTTCATTTCTAATATCATCCACTCATCTTGACCTCCGGAACTGTTCCATTATCACTCAAAACTGCCTCTGTTACCCCTATTCTGAAAAAACCTGGATTAGATCCCAACAACTTCAATAATCTGCGCCCCATCTCTAATTTACCTTTTAGATCCAAAATTCTTGAAAAAGCAGTCGCCTCTCAACTTCACACCCATCTCATTTCAAACAGTCTCTCATGAACATTTTCAATCTGGTTTCCGTCCACTTCACAGCACTGAAACTGCACTTCTTAAAATCACAAATGATCTCCTCATAGCTTCTGACTCTAATTTACTATCTATTCTCATCCTCCTCAATCTAACAGCAGCATTTGACACCATCTCACACAGTACTCTCATCCATAGGCTTAAATCTATTGGCATCTCCCACATTCCTCTCTCTTGGTTCACTTCCTATCTCTCCGATCGCAGTCAATTCATACAGCTGAAATCCCACCAATCCAACCCTTCCCTGTCCCAGCTGGCGTGCCCCAGGGCCTCTGTCCTGGGTCCCTTCTTTTCATCATCTACATTCTCCCTCTTGGTTCCATCTTCCGTAAACACAACATTCATTTCCATTGCTACGCGAATGACACCCAGCTCTACCTCTCCTCTAAACCCACTGCATCACTTCCACCAGCCTCTCTTACCCTCTGTCTGCAGGAAATCAATTCCTGGTTCTCTTCAAATCTCCTCAAACTCAACAGCTCTAAAACCGAAGTCCTACTGGTAGGCACCCCTTCCACTCTCTCAAAATCAAACAGTCTCACAATTTCTATCAATGACTCCACTTGTCCTCCCCTCCCTCAAGTCAAGAGTCTGGGTGTCATCCTCGACAGCACCCTTTCTTTCCACTCCCACATCAACAATATCACTCGTTCTGCCTACTTCCACCTTCGCAACATCTCTCGTCTCCGTCCTTCTCTTACTCCTCACACTACAGCCATACTTTGTCCACAGTCTAGTCACCTCCCGGATCGATTATTGTAACTCTCTCCTCTTTGGTCTCCCCAATAAATCCCTCCAGAAACTGCAGCTTCTCCAAAACTCTGCAGCCCGCATTATCACCAGGACGCCCTCCGCCATCACATCACCCCCATCCTTCAACAACTTCACTGGCTCCCCATAAAAACAACGGATTCACTTCAAAATTATCCTAAATACTTTGAAAGCTATCCATAACCTGGCTCCACGCTACAATCTCTGACCTCCTCCACATCTCCACTCCCTCTCGCTCCCTCAGGTCTTCCTCCTCTCTCCAGCTCTCTGTCCCCTCTTGCCGTCTTATTTCAATATTTCAGCTCTGGAACTCTCTCCCTCCTGACCTCCGCAACATAGACACCCCTTCCACTTTTCAAATCCAGACTCAAAACTCACCTGTTCAGACAATCCTACACCACATAACTCAGTCACTCCAACACCATCATCCAGTTCTGTACTGTGGGTTTTATTCTGTTTGTTTATTCTGTTGTTTTATTCTCTTGTACAGTGTCCTTGGGTGTTCTGAAAGGCGCTTTTAAATAAAATGTATTATTATTATTATTATTATTATTATTATAAAACCGTCAAATTGATGGCCTTGGCAGTTCTAGTGATAAGCAGCGGTATGAGTCTGCTGAGCGAAGTTTGAAAAAAAGTCTAAAGAATGCCGGTAATGTAACACTATGGATACCAACCGCTATAAATCACCACCAAAGAAAAAAAGAAGACTTTATTAAGCAAGCAGAAGGTCACTTCTGGAAAGAGAACAACTTTACCGCAAAAGGAGTCGGGAGCATGCCCAGCGCCACAGTCTGAAGTTTAAGCGAAGTAGAGAAATATCTCAGCAGCAGCCGGACGAAAAAGACGTAGAAAGCAGTCGTGTGCAGAAAGTCTAAAGGGTTAAAGATCCTGAGAGTGGGAGCCAGACAAGAAAAAGAAGAAGAGATGGCGGGGGGAGTGACAAATCGATAGTCGATGACAAATTACAGAGGATTAAAGTTATACTACTATTGAATCTAAAGGTAGTAGTCGTAAGCGTAAAAAAGCCACAAACCGAACTGAATTGGAAGGTTCTGGCAGTGAGAAGCCAGAGGAAACTTCTAATGTCGGGAATGAGAGTACAGAATGTAAGGTGATCATGGGTGGAAAAAACAGTTCTTAGAAATTGCTCACTGCTGGTTGTGTGTAAAGACGCGGCTCAGCACATGAAGGCAATTAAGATTCAAAAGCTGGATGGTAAAAGGGTTATTGTTTCAGATGCAGAAAGAATCATGGTCAGAGGAGTTAAGAATAAGATGTGACAGCCTGTCCGTACTGTTAAAACTTGATGAAAAATGTCTGCCTAGTGTTCATCGGATTCATGAGCTATGAAGTAAGGCCATATGTTCCACCACCATTACGTTGCTTCAAGTGCCAGTATTTTGGTCATGTAGCAGCAGTTTGCAAAGGGAAGCAAAGGTGTGGTAAATGTGCTGGGGATCATGAGTATGGTAAATGTGACAAAGGAGCAAAACTGAAATGTTGTAACTGTGGCGGAGTACATAGCTCTGCCTACAGGGGATGTGAATATAGCAAAAGGGCTGTTGAGATGCCAAAAATGTAAGTCTCTCAAGGTATATACTATCAGAATCAGAATCAGAATCAGAAAAGGTTTATTGCCATTTTCAATAAACAGAATTCACAAACACAGGAACTTGTTTCAACATTAAGGTGCAACATAAAACACTGAGCAATAATAAAAACAACATTTATGAAATATATTAAATCAAAAGGGCATGCATCAGGAAACACTTAAAATTTACTCAAGTATAAGATAAAAATAGACTTACTATGTACACAAGAATTTACAGGTCAGTTTACAGTTGAAGTGCAGAAAGTTTGTAGTTAAAGTGGCAGGTGTTTAAGAAGTGTTCATGAGTCCAACGGCAGAAACTATTCTTGTGGTGGGAGGTTCTGGTCCGGATGGACCGTAGCCTCCTGCCTGAGGGGAATGGCTCAAATATTCCATGAGAAGGGTCAGATTCCCCATGTTTAGTCCTGATTCTGGGCACCAGCAGGAAGCCGGTCCATGAGGTTCTCAGAGTCCGTGATGGTTCGTATGGCACTAACATGTCCGAGACGTGCTAGGCCACAGAGAAACTTGAATACAAGCAGAGTTGCTTTAAAGTCTATTCTAGATATAGATGGCAAAAAGCTGCTGATGTTATTGATTTTACGTGGCTGTTAAAGTTCAAGTCTGAGTCCATTACTCAGATTTCTAACTTGATTTGTTTCTAGAGGTGACTGTTAAACACTTTCTCTTTGTTTCTGTGGGCCAAAGACGATGATTTCAGTCTTATCTGAGTTCAGCTGGAGAAAGTTGTTTTGCATCCACACACTGATCTGTTGGATACAGTGACAGAGTGAATCCACTGGTCCATATTCACCTGCCGTCAGTGAAACATAGATCTGAGTGTCGTCGCATAATTGTGATAGGACACATTTCTTGCTGCGTATCAACTGACCTATCTGCAGCATGTAGAATGATGAACAGAAGGGGTCCCAGGATTGCACAGGTCAAGGGCATCTGGTCTGAGACACAGTTTACAATTTTAACAAAGTTCTTCCTGTCTTCCAGATAGGACTTTAACCAGTTTAGGGCAGTGCCAGTGATGCCCACCCAGTCCTCTAGTCTCTGTTAGAGGATCCCATGATCGACAGTGTCAAAAGCAGCACTCAGATCTACCAGAATTATAACTGAGGCTTTGCCCGCGTCAGTGTTCAGGTGGATGTCATTTGTCCCCTTGACAAGAGCAGTCTCAGTGCTGTGATGAGGTCTAAAACTTGACTGGAAAACATCAAATGAGTTGTTTATTCGTTGACGGCAGGGGCCTCAACGACCGGATCCCCGGACACAGAGACTAACTCTGGGGACATGGAAAGTCACCTCGCTGGGGGGAAAAGAGCACGAGCTTGTGCGGGAGGTTGAACGGTACCGACAAGACATAGTGGGCACTGGAACCCAGTCCCCAACGCCTTCGGGTTGGGGACAGGTCTCTCACTGTGGTGTCGACCCGAACAACGGTAATGAGTACCCTGCCTTCTTGGAGTCCCTGGGAGGGGTACTAGACAGTGCACGACCGGGGACTCCGTTGTACTACTGGGACACTTCAACGCCCACGTGGGCAACGACAGTGACACCTGGAGAGGGGTAATTGGGAAGAACGGCCTCCCCGATCTAAACCCGGTGTTCAGTTATTGGCCTTCTGTGCTAGTCACGGACTGTCCATAGCGAACACCATGTTCAAGCACAAGGGTGTCCACCAGTGCACGTGGCACCAGGACACCCTAGGCCGGAGATCAATGATCGACTTAGTTGTCGTATCATCTGACCTCTGTTCCACCAACACCATTTACGGTGTGGGTGGAGACATGCTGACCTCAACTGGGGATGTCGTCGGACGGTGGAAGGAGTACTTTGAGGACCTCCTATATCCCACTGTCACATCTTCCGAAGAGGAAGTAGAGACTGAGGACTCGGAGGCTGACTCATCCATCACCCAGGCCGAAGTCACTGAGGTTGTTGGCAAACTCCTCGGTGGCAGGGCTCCGGGGGTGGATGAGATACGCCCTGAGTACCTAAAGTCTCTGGATGTTGCAGGACTGTCTTGGTTGACACATCTCTGCAACATCGCGTGGCGTCAGGGACAGAGCGCTCTTGGACTGGCAGACCGGGGTGGGTGGTCCCTCTGTTCAAGAAGGGGGACCGGAGGGTGTGTTCCAACTATAGAGGGATCACACTCCTCAGCCTCCCTGGTAAGGTCTATTCCAGGGTACTGGAGAGGAGAATCCGACCAATAGGCGAACCTTGGATTCAGGAGGAACAGAGTGGTTTTCGTCAGGGTCGTGGAACACTGGACCAGCTCTTTACTCTCCATCGGGTGCTCGAGAGTTCATGGGAGTTTGCCCAACCAGTCCACATTTGCTTTGTGGATCTGGAGAAGGCTTTCGACGTGTCCCATGGGGTGCCCTTTAGGGGGTGCTGCGGGAGTACGGGGTCCGGGACCCTTTGCTCAGGGCTGTCCGGTCCCTGTATGAGCGGAGCAGGAGCTGTGTTCGCATTGCCGGCAGTAATTCAGACCTGTTCCCAGTGCCTGTTGGACTCCGCCTGGGCTGCCCTTTGTCACCGGTTCTGTTCATCGTTTTTATGGACAGAATTTCTAGGCGCAGTTAGAGGTCGGAGGGTGTCCGGTTTGGGGACCACAGGATCTCATCTCTGCTGTTTGCAGACGATGTTATCCTGATGGCTCCATCAAACACTGGGACGGTTTGCAGCCGAGTGTGAAGCAGCTGGGATAAGAATCAGCTACTCCAAATCTGAGGCCATGGTTCTCAACCGAAAAAAGGTGGCTTGCCCTCTCCAGGTGGGTGGGGAGTCCTTGCCCCGAGTATCTCGGGGTCTTGTTCACGAGTGAGGGAAGGATGGAGCGTGAGATTGAAAGGCAGATTGGTGCAGCGTCCGCAGTGATGTGGTCGCTGCATCGGACTGTTGTGGTAAAAAAGGAGCTGAGTCGAAAGACAAAGGTCTCGATTTACCGGTCAATCCACGTTCCTACCCTCACCTATCGTCATGAGCTTTAGGTAGTGACTGAAAGGACCAGATCGCGGATACAAGCGGTCGAAATGAGTTTCCTTCGCAGGGTGGCTGGGCGCTCCCTTAGAGATAGGGTGAGGAGCTCAGTCACACGGGAGGAGCTCGGAGTAGAGCCGCTGCTCCTCCACGTCAAGAGGAGCCAGCTGAGGTGGCTCGGGTATCTGTTCCGGATGCCTCCTGGGCGCCTCCCTAGGGAGGTGTTTGGGCATATCCCACTGGGAAGAGGCCCTGGGTAAGACCAGGACACGCTGGATGGACTATGTCTCTCGGCTGGCCTGGGAACGCCTCGGGATCCTCCCGGAGGAGTTGGAGGAAGTGTCTGGGGAGTGGGAAGTCTGGGAGTCCCTGCTTAGACTGCTGCCCCCGCGGGAAAGCGGAAGAAGATGGATGGATGGAGTTGTTTATTAAGAGGAAATCAGTGAGCTGTTGGTAAACAACAAATATGGCAGAATAGAGATGCGCCGGTAATTACTCAGTACTGCGGCATCACAACTGCTCTTCTTTAGGAGAGGCTTTATGACAGCAGTTTTCAAAGACATTGGGAATGTTCCAGATTGAAGCAAGATGTTAACTATGTGAGTGAGTGGTGCTAACAAACTGTTCAGCACAGACTTTAGAAATCTGGTGGGTAACACATCGAGGCTGCATGTAAATGAACTCAGACTGGTGATGATCTCCTGGACAGTTTTGTCAGTTACAGGTGCAAAGTGAGTCAGCTCTAAGTGTGTAGGTGGTTTTAGGTTATTTTTGCATTGTAGAATTTATAGCATTTTTAATGCCCTGAACTTTGTCATTAAGAATAATGCAAAGTCATTACACTTGGATGTGGAAAGGAGTTCTAAAGGCGGCTGAGCTGGAGGGTTTAATCTTTTTACTGTGGCAAACAGGACATGCGAGTTGTTACTACAGCTTCCAATTTTTTCAGAAACATACCCTTCCCTAGTTCTACATAAAATAAGGTTGAACATGTACAACTCCTCTCTGTAAATCTCTTTTTGAACCTGGAGCTTTGACTTGCGCCATTTTCTTTCGACTCCCTTTTCTGTGCCCTGACCAAATCATCATTTCTCCATGGCGCCTTCTGCTTATTTTTAACAATTTTAGCTTTCATAGGGGCAATGATGTCATTGGAGAACATTCAAAACACTAGATGTAACAAGTGTTCAACAAATCATTTACATTAGCTCATGAGACATTTTCAAAGTTTATCATTTCCTTTAACAGTGAGGTCGGGATTCTGAGCAGGGAGAAAAGATGGTTAGAAAGAGGAGTTAAGGAGACAATCTTTGTTGAAAAAGTGAATCCTTCCTTAAATCATAATGGAGGTTTAAGATTCAACCTTCCCGTTGTTTATAATGGTTTGCTGAAATGCTGGAGACGCCCAAGGCATTCGGATGCTAATCAGGTACTCAGGGAGGAGGGAGCAAAAGTCAGTGCACAATTAGAAGATCTAGACTGTGCCCTCTGCTGTGGGTGGGGCTACTCACGTGCTGAGTAAGAACCAAAGTTTCAAGGACAGCATGAAGCTCTTCAGTGTTTCTGTCACAAATATTTTAAACATGATCATTGAAATCACCTGTTATGACCAAACCATCAATGTCTGTGCATACAACTGAATGCATCTCAGTAAAATCATCAATAAAACTTTGGCAGTGCTGGGGAGGCTTTTATAAAACAATGAAGAGAATGGATGGAGACTGTTTTAGCTCAATTTTAAAGGATACATACTCAAATGTTGAAAACACCCCAAGGGACACCTGTGGGTAACTATTTCATCTCTAACAAAAGCACACACACCTCCTCCCTTTTTGTTTTCTCGTGTTTCAGATTCAAACATAAAGTTGGGTGGAACAGACTCTATTAGAACTACATTTCCTGTGTTTTTTTCAAGCCATGTTTCAGTTAAAACATAAAATCAAGATTATAAGAAGAAATACATTTATTAATCAAGAATGATTTGTTACATAAGGATCTGACATTTAGCACAGCAAGTTTCAACTAGTTTCAGTGAGACTGGGCATAATCTTTTCACAGGGAATTTTGATCCAATTTCTCAGATTGGGCAACCTGACTCTCATTTTGTTTTCCCATCTGTGTCATGTGACTACAGAAATAGCACTTGGGGAGGCTGTTTTTACACAATGCAGTATGTCAAATCTGCCTCTCTGATTTGTAAAGTAGGGTCCCTCAGGTCAGGGACCTCCTCCTTGACTGCTCGGGTGTCAAGTTCTCCATTCTTGAATTTCATGTCATGCATTTCCACCAGGGTCGCGTCTATCTTTGCGTTGAATGTCTTTGTAATCTTGTCTTGCTCCGGGTCTCCCCCACAGATTAATCTGATTTAAAACTGCTGGAGACGTGTATTTGTGTACATGGCCAGGACCGGAGAGGTCCAGCCGTGGTGATCCGGTGTGGTGGCCCCAGCGAGAGAGAGCCCGAGACGGATGGCTGAGCGGAACTAGCGGACTACATAAATAAAGACCCGAGGAGACTGAGCGCGGGGTGTGACGGTAGTTGCGTGTTGTGTTAAACGCCTCCTACTCAGCTAAACTCAACGACACCGAGGGAGAGCCGGAGGCCTGCAGAAGCGCGAGAGCCAACAGCAGCAGTTTCCCTTCCCTTGGCTCAAACAGGTCTGTCTGGGGAGGGCGGTGCCCCTAGGCCATAAGGAATAAAGCAAGTGTAGCAGTGCCTGCCGTCTTCTGCCAACAGGTGGCGCCTATAAAAGGGCACTCCCTGTAGGTCTCGTTCTCTAACCTCTGACAGAGACCTCTGTTGTCATTTCCTGGTTTATGCTGAGGGTTGGGTTCCCAGTCGTTCACAGTGCCGTCGCTCCTAGCGACTTACCCCTGCAACATTTCACACAGGCATTCCGGCTCGCTCGTGTAAAACTCCGGTGTGTATCTAGTGGCTTGCTATGCCCCACCGGTAATTGGGAGATCCTTGGAGCTGCCGTGTGGAGCTACGGCCCTGGGGATGAACTGCTGTCTTGTCTTCGCCTTTGTTTTACTTTTATAAATGTACTATCTTAATATGAGGGATCTTGCACCTGGCGTAGTGGGCTCCGTGAAGGTGAATGTGAGCTGACCTCTACGGAACTGTAAATATAATTTGTGTACATTACAATACATTTTAACTGGACAAACTAACAAAGTAACAGAGCTTTTATAATTAAATTACATTTAAACGGAACCAAGTGACTCAGCCTGTCAACAACAAACCAGTGTGTCCTTTACTTGTGACTTTAATTTTGGTCATGTGCACCCTAACCTCTAAGATGTGCGCGTGCGCAATAGAGCACTGCTCCAAAGGTGTCTGCACAAAGAATATCTGCACTGCACACAAAATAAAAATCCAACTTTAATTGAAAATAAACTAAACCCATAAAAATGTATACAATGTGATTCTGTGAGTGACAGGCAAGGGTGGACGGGCATACAGGGTGGTGATACGGGATGCGGTGTGTGTGGGAGCACGTGACCACTTGCTGTAACAGAGGAGCTCTGCATCAGGTGGATGTATTATCCCAGGACATGTTGACCATGTGAGTAGAACAACGCTGATGCAACTTTATGAATGAGGCTCAGCGCAATGTGAGCAGCATGACCGCGGCGCAGTCTGTGAATGAGCTTTTTGGTGTCATACATTTCTCCCTCTGAACAGTTTCAGTGGGATTAGTTCAGTTCAGTTTATTTATTTAAAGACCGTCCCGTGCTTGTATGTAGTTCAGAGATGTCTAAACATGGGCCATTCATGGACTCTCGTTGTAGTAATATGATCGACATGTGTGTGTTAAAGTTATTTTAAAACAGTGGTTCTGAAAGAGAGAGTAGGCTATTGGCCCCAATACATCTATGACAGGCTCCTCCGGTGAAATGAAGCAGTTTGATGTTTAAAGTTGCACTATGTAAATTTTCTAGTTGAGGGTCCTTAACCTGGTTACATGCAGTACTAAAAAAATGGGTGCTGATCATGAAATGAATACACAAATCTCTTTAAACCAATATTCAGCTCTGTTTATATAACAAACCCATTGAATCAAGCTGACATTATATTGTAGGATATCATCATAACTGAGTCTATAAAATAAATAGATTAAATAAAACACACAAAAATGTACAGGAAAATAACCCTATTTTCAGATTTTTCAAAAATTCCCAGACACCCCTGCAATAAATAGGCCCCCCAGGAGTAAACATCACTTCCTCAGGAGTTTTAGACAGACTGGCCGTCTAGTTTTAATTAAGATAAGATAAGATAACCTTTATCCTACAATGGGGAAATTCCATGGTTGCAACACACATTAGTAGCAGAAGTAATAAAAACAGATAACTAGAAAATAACTTACACACTCTTATTTACAGCTGTTATATGAGCTGAAAAATATTTCACGAGGGATGATTGACATTATGTCACGGTATTGCACATGATTATGACAGTATTGCACATGACTATGAATGCTGAATGCTGAATGCTGTTAGCACTGAAACATTTTCAGTGCTAACAGTGTTTGTTGTAAAGTCTGACAGCAGCAGGAAGGAAAGACCTGCGAAACCTCTCCTTCACACAGCGAGGGTGGATCAGTCTGTCACTGAAGCTGCCTCCAGAGCAGACAGAGTGTCCTGCAGGGGGTGAGACTGATGGTCCAGCATAGATGTGAGTAAATAATGTTTTAATAACACATTTAATTCTGTAAAATAAAACCTGTATAAAAATTTAACAAGTCTGACATTTCTTGGTAGTGGAATGTAATTAGTGTCAAAAGAACTCCTTATGTCCTTCTGACACATGTCTCCCCAGGTAAACTCGTAACAAAGAAGGATTATTCCAACGGATACAACCACAGCCAGACAGACATGTCCGAACTAAGCAGCCATCATCGCGTGTTGTTTTTAACATAATTATTTGGACAAATATCTTACCCCAAGAATATAAAATGGTCATAGAAAGACACAGCCACTGATATATACATTTTTAATTAAATCAGCAGAACATACATTTAACTTAAGTGCCACCTCTCTAGACAACATGGCCCATACTCCATACATTTTCTTACTGAACATGTGCTTTTGCAAAAGTTTGCAAATATTTGCAAACTGCATTTGTTTAAATGAAGTTTAAGCTTTCAACTAGGGATATCAAAATATCATTTTTCATCCACTGAGAAAACAGCAATTTAGGTAAATGAACTAACAAGTATAACATATTTTAACAAAACGCAGGTTGGGTTTTTGATCATGTGTTTTTAACCTTTCATTCAGTGTTTTAAGGCAGACAAAAGCTCTGAAAGATAAGGGGGACCCAGCCCATTCAAACATTTGAAAACCATCAAAAATATCTTAAAATCAAACCTGAAACTGACGGTAGCCAGTGCAAAGAGGCCAGCACAGGAGAAAAGTGATGATCCTCCCTGCTCTGCTCCAGGACAGGCTCTCCCAGCTCAACGTGCCTGACTCCACTTGCAGGTGGATTACTGACTTCCTAACGGATCGGAAGCAGTGCGTGCGGCTGGGGAAGAACGTCTCAGACACTCGGTCTATCAGCACAGGGTCTCCATAGGGCTGTGTACTTTCTCCAGTGCTCTTCTCCCTATACACAAACTGCTGCACCTGTGGCAGAGACTACATAGAAGGTGATCGGCTGCAAACTTCCATTTCTGCAGGACCTGTACATCTCCAGGGCTCTGGGACGAGCAGGTCGGATCACCGCTGACCCTTCTCACTCTGGTCATGGACTATTTGAGCCACTATATGTACATCTCAGTGGAGGACCACAAAATCACATGTTTTGACGGAATTCTGTTGGAAAAGTGTGTCTTGCTTCTTTATAACACCATGTCAAAGTGCCCATTACTCACAGGGAAAGGCTGATTGTTCAGGAGGCCACAACTATCTTTTGGGACTGTCCAGTCGTTCGGGGTTATTGGACTGAAATTAATAATGCACTGCATACAGTTTTTGACATTGCCATCCCACTGAATTTTGGAACAATATATTTGGGCCTCAAAACTCCTGCCATGGCCACAATCAACGGATACCTTTGGCATATACTTCTGGGGGCAGGAAAAAGGCCATCACAAAGACATGGATGACACGGACCACACCAACGATTAAGGACTGTACTGACATTGTGGCAGACATTAGACAAATGGAAAAAATGACATTTGCACTAAATTTGGAAATGAACAAACTCACTAGACTTTGGATTAAATGGGACCTTTGTTTTAATTTTAATATGCTGTGATTTTGTTTGTATTTAAGTTTAGTTAATGTCTGCTTGTGATATTCTTTTCATTATTCTCTCTGGTCGTTCTGTCTTGTTCTGTTCTGTGTTCTGTATAATTGTATTTACAAAAAAAAGAAAAAGAAAAAATTATAATAATAAATAAATCAATAAAGCCTTCGGGACAGAAAAATCTAATCCTTAAAATCCAGAAAAAAAATATATCAATAATAGAGGAGAATTTTGTTTTACCTCGTATCTGGAGACACAGATATGTCATGTTTATGAAATTTGAACAGCCACTTCTACCAAACCTTAAAATTGTGTAATTGTTTTTTATTTTTAAAATGACAACCAGTTGTCCTTGTCAGAGCTAAACAAATCCTCCTTGTGATGTAATGTCATGTATATAAATATCTGTGTCTCATTCAACTGCATCAGGCTCAGGCTTGATTTGATGAGGTCCATTTTAATCGCCTTCTATTCTGGTCTAAACAGGAAGTAGGCTGTGAAACAGATTTAAGGGATCAGACTCTCTAAAACTGCAATTAACACTAATGGTTCCACACCTGACTATACATTGAATAAAAGCATTTTAGAAACACACATTTGAAGATGGAAGTAACTCATCTGATTTTTAATTTTTTATGGTCAGTGGTTCTTTGTACTCTGCTTGAAATTATGAATGTTGTTTAACTGTCGGGTCAGCTCAGCTGCTCGTCCCAGAGCCCTGGAGACGTACAGGTCCCGCAGTGATGGAACTCTGCAGCCAATCACCTTCCCAGCAGAGCGCACAATAACTGTAGTCCCTGTTTGTCCCTGGTTGTTGCTCCAGCGTACCACACGGTGATGGAGGAGGTGAGGATGGACTCAATGATGGCCGTGTAAAACTGCACCATCATCTGCACTGGCACCTTAGCTGGCGCAGGAAGTACATCCTCTGCTGGGCCTTCTTGATGATGATGGTGCCGAGGAAGCGGAAGGAGTCCACGGTGGTGATGGGTGAGTCTGTCAAGGTGAGGGGGGCTGTGACTTTCCTGAAGTCCACAGGCATCTCCCCTGTCTTCTGGGCATTGAGCCAGTTATCACTGCACCAGGACACCAGCCGGTCCACCTTCCTCCACCCGATGAGGGTGGTGACGTCTGCAAACTTGATCAGTTTTACGGAATTGTGGCTGGAGGTGCAGCAGTGTGTACAGGGAGAAGAGCAGGGGAGAAGCCGTACGCACTGCCTCCGGTCCATCAGGAAGTCAGTGATCCACTTGCCGGTGGAGTCAGGCACGTTGAGCTGGGAGAGCTTGTTCTGAAGCAGAGCTGGGAGGATGGTGTTGAATGCAGTGACTCAGGGTCTCCGGCGGAGTAGTCTTATTCATCAGCATTTACAATGCATCCATTTTGTTATGTTACAGCCTTATTCCAAAATGGATTAAATTAAGTATTTGCCTCAAAATTCTACAAACAATACCCCATAATGACAACATGACAATTCACAGCCTTTGCTCAATACTTTGCTGTTGCACCTTTGGCACTAATTACAGCCTCGTGTTTTTGAATATGTAGCAACTTGCAGAGCGTTTCCATGACAAGAATGCCGGACATTAGACTTTTCGTTACCATTAAGCACCATCCCCTTTCTGGAGGTCCACATACCTTCAGGCGTTTTCTATTATGTCTCTGCCACAAGTAGTAGTAGTGAACCTGGATTAAAATGAACTCTCAGAAGACATTTCCTCTCCCAAGATGAGAGCTAAAACGCAGCTAAAAGACTATGCTGCTTTATTAAAGAGACTTTACCCAAATAATGAATTTACTGTGTAAAATATATATATATTGTCAATATTGTTTGCATTGATTTGTAAATGTATTGAGGATGTTTAATCTGTGCAATTTGGTAATATCTCCTATAATGTTCTACATAATGGACATTTGAATTACTCACTTCCCTCTGATCAGTCCTCCTGGCTCAGCATGTGTGACGATTGGTTGAACATTGGCGCCAAACCTCGCCCCAGGGGTCAGTCAGTGAGGGTCAGAGACAGGAAGAGCAAAGCAGTTTGATCAATGTCTTCGAGGAGGAAAGACCCATGACCCGTGAAGAAACACTCTTGAGCGTCTCCTAGTTTAAGCTAAGCGAGCTAAACTACGATAGGGAACAAATAAATTCCAGAGAGACACACCCGAGCAAACCCGTCTTTAGACGTAATTTTTGCTTTAAATTGCAACTACAACTTTTCAAGTCTACAACAAAATTCAGATCAAAGATATTCTTCAAATTGGTCTCATCTGTGGATCAGTGCAACTGCCATTTTATCATTGGAGGAACGTTTCAGAGCCAAGGAAAGGAGAATCCAGAGCTTTTCAGCCTGACATTGTCAGAGCCAGAACTTCAGACCGAGTGGCCCATGTCCTTCCCAGCATGACTCCTGCAGATCTGAACCCTTTAAGCGTCAGCTCCATAAATGCACACCATTCATTCAATCATTGTCACAGTTACGTTCTCAACTAGCTATTTTTTTAATAATTGATTTAGATATTTTATATTTAATTGTGTAAACAAGGCTGATTCCCCATCAACTTATCTCTTTCATTAGTGGGAGGACACGAATTACACTACAGTACTTGAATTATTAGAAATACTAATGGTACAAGCTTGGCACACCTATTGTAGCCCCTCGAGGCAACTACTGTTGTGATTTTGGGCGTTACAAAAATAAATTGAATTGAATTGAATTGAATTGTACGGCAGTTTCTCCTATTCACCTTTGCAGAACCTCTCAAGCTCCTACAGGTTGGATGGCGAGAGTCACAGCCATTTTTAGATTTCTTCACAGATGTTCAATTGGGTTCAAGTCTGGACTCTGGAGGACATTCTCTCAAGGACAGTCACAGCGTTGTCTCTGTCTCTTTGTTATCCTGGCTGTGTGTTTAGGATTATTGTCTTGTTAAAGATAAACCGTCGCCCCAGTCTGAGGTCCAGAGCACACACAGGTTTTCATCAAAGACATCTCTGTTCACTGCTGCCTTCATCTTTCTGTTGATCCTGACTAGTCCCCTAGTTCCTATCACCATGCTTCACTGTAGGCATGGAACTGGCCAGGTTCCTGGTTTCCTCCAGACGCTGATGCTTGCTATTTAAGATCAATCTCTGTTTCATCAGGCCAGATCGGTGGTGTGCTACAGGGATGGTTGTTCTTCTGGAAGGTTCTCCTCAATCCTTTTTCATTTATGGGTGACTGTGCTCATAAGAACCTTCAATGCCGCAGAAATGTTTCTGTACCCTTCGCCAGATCTGTGCCTTGATATAATCCTGTCTCTGAAGTCTACTGAGTCCCCCCCACTTTTGTGTGAAAACATTCTGCTTCATTCAATGGTGGCAGATACAAAAGGACAGATCTTCTCTCCTTTTAGTCTTAAACTATTGAGAACCAGCCATCAGAACCACAGGAAAACCACAGCTCATTCTCACAGATGTATGAAATCACCACCAAAAGACTATAAAGAAATTTAAGAGGAAATAGCATTAGCTGGCGATTAGCGCCAGCATTCCTCTGCTTTGGGTGAACGCACGGCGCTACACAGTGGCTGTAATTTAGTAATACAAGCTCATTCATCCATTTAGTTGCTTTGTGACAGTAAATTATGTAAACAATACTCGTCCTGGGATCATCCATGGTGAGAGATGTGCGCGTGGGAAAGGGCTACACCTCCTGTCATCCTGGTGCCCTCGTGCGGGCCATAAACACCACCGCTCCAAACATCCTGCGTCATCACCCGTCTGTGTTTTCTGTGGTCGTTCATGTTGGCACAAACGATTTAAAACAACAGCAATCAGAGAAACTTTAAGAGGACTTTACTTCCCTGATCAACACTGAAAAGCACTGGAAAACTGTGTGTAATATCAGGTCCAGTGCCAGCGCCCTGCTTTGGAGATGTGAAATTCAGTCTCCTCAGACAGCTGCACGTTTGGCTTAAATCATACTGTGGTGCCAAGCAAATTCCATATGTGGCTTTTTTTAAACGACTTGAGCTGTTTAAACCTGATCGACTTCATCCAAATATGTATGGATCTCGTCTTCTTTCTTTTAACATCGACCTCACTCTTGCATCTGCAGCAGTCAATGTGTGACAATCAGGTATGGTGACTTCAAATGCTCATGGACCTCTTAAGATCCCAGTCAGGATTACAAGGAGAAAATTAGTGTCAGGGCCCCAACCTGCTCAACACTCTATCCACCTATGCAAATGGAAAGGAATCAGGTGACAATCATATAGTGAATAATAAAATGAACAAACAAGACCGAAAAAACTACAAATCATCTTTAATCAACAACTAACCTACTAAAAGCCTGTCCATATCAAATACTCAATCCGACAATGTTCAAAATACTGATTTAAATATGTATCGACATTTAAATCAAAAAAAGGTCTTCGAATTATTCACATGAATGTGCGAAGACTTCAAGCAAAAATAGACTTTATTAGAGTGTGGGAAAAACAAGTAAATCCTGATATATTCGTATTCTCTGAAACATGGCTCACCTCCAGGATCTCAGACGCTGACATTTCCTTGGACAATTATAATATATTCCGTTGTGATAGACCCAGTAAAGGAGGTGGAATAGCAATATTTATAAAATCTTGTTTTACTGCAACTGTAAATTCCAAAGTTTCCAAGTCAAAAAGTTTGGAATACATAACCCTAGAAATGGGTGTGGGTAAAAATAATACTGGGAAAATGACAATTGTAGCTTTTTATCGTCCTCCATCTGCACCTGTCGGTGAGCTAGAGGACTTCTTTACCTTCCTTTCCACTTTGATAATTCGTAGTTACTGGTTTTTAGGTGACATGAATATCTATTGGTTATCCAAAACTTCTGACAGTCCAAAAAACTATTGTAATGAATTAAACCTCACACAATGTATTACTGCTTCCACCCGACCTGACCTTAAAGACCCACTTAAAGCAACATTATTGGACATTATCTTAAGCAGCAAGCCTCAGAATTACCACAGTAGTGGTGTCTTTCCCCTTGATTTTAGTGACCACTGTCCTATTGGGTGTGTGCTGAAGACAAAATGTATTCAATCCAAATCAAATATAATTGTTAAAAGGTCCTATAAGCATTTTAATGAGAAAGCATTTCTGTCTGATCTGTTCTATATTGATATTGGTTTTACCACTAGTGTTCCAGAACCCAACACAGCACTGGATTTTTTTCATCAAAACGATTAATGCTATTACTGATAATCACACCCCTCTTAAAAGAGTCAGGGTCAAAAATAAGAATAATCCCTGGTTCTGTCCAGACATTGCTGCATTATCTCGTGAATGTGACAAAGCCTGGGCCGAAGCCACAGCAACCAAATCAGCAGTAGATTGGCAGAAGTTTTGTCATAAGCCCAATAAATATGTCTCTACTGTTCGTAAAGCCAAAACATCTTACTATGTCAATACTTTCACGGAATCCCAGGGCAATTCTGCAAAATTTTGGAAAACCGTTAATTCATATCGCAAAATTCTACTCCCTCTTTACCAAATGAAATTATTAAAGATTCAATGAGCTTGACGACAAAAAAAGATGTTTGTGATGCGTTTAATCAGCACTTTGCTGAATTTGGAAATATCTTTGATGCTGCTGCTCCATCTGTTGCTGCTATCCAAATACATGAAATTAGACATGATGATCAAGTATTTTCCCTTAAGCCCTTCACAGTATGATGTATTAAATATGTTGCTCTCTATAGATCCAAAAAAGTCTACTGGAGCTGACACCCTCGAACCTAGGTTACTTTTGTAATTTTTTTTTTTATTTTTTTGTGGGGCAAATTTTTTTTGTAATTTTGCCCCACAAATAGTACATTGTTTAACTCATGTTTTTAATCTCACAATTCAAACTGAAAGTATCCCATTACTGTGGAAAACTGCTTTTGTTTTCCCTTTGTACAAAGGCCAGAAAAGTGATTTGAATAATTTCCGTCCAATCTTCAAAGTATCCCGCCGAGCAAAACTCTTAGGGAAGCTCATAAGTAACCAGGTCTGTGCGTGCTTAACCAAATACTCCATTTAAATAGCTACCAGTCTGGATTTAGACCAGGCTATAGCACTATCACAGCTGCTACCAAAGTTATAAATTATATTGCTAATGAATTGGACAGCCATGAGGAATGTGCTGCTGTTTTTGTTGATTTGTCAAAGGCCTTTGATTTAGTAGATCATTGTATTCTCTTGGAGCGTCTGGCGGCTATTGGGTTTGATACCAATTCTAAAAAATCGTTTGCCGATTACCTCACAAATAGAGCTCAAATAACAGAATTTTCTTACCTTAATGGTCCATGGACCACTGTTATTTACAATTTATATAAACTCAATTGGGCATAATCTAAAACACAGTAGCATCCATTTGTATGCAGATGATGCAATTCTGTATGCTGAGGCACCTTCTTGCGCCCAAGTGATTCAAAATATTCAAGAGGCTTTTCACTCCATCCAACACAACTGTGTTATTTCAAAATTATAAAAAAAATTAAATAAAACAAAATGTATGCTGTTCTCCAAAAGACACTCTATTGACCAAAAAAATATATCTATTCTCACGCTTGATGGTAATATGATTGCACAAGTACCCCATTACACTTAATCCAGGCTACATTTCTTTCAGTTCTAGATTATGGTAACATTACATATATGCATTCAACAGCAACAGTGTTAAAACCTCTGAACACGATTTATCACTCAGCTCTAAGGTTCATTACAGGAGAAGATACACCACTGTCAATTATATTCTGAAGTAAAATGGCAATCATTGGATGCACGAAGAGAACAGCCCTACCTTTTGTTTGTGTATAAAGCTCTAGTTGGCATTTTGCCTGATTATTTATCAAGTTTATTGCACGTCAGATCAGGTATTCACAGTTTGAGGTCTCAGGACATTTTTATTTTACAGACCCATCGTTTTAAAACAGACAGACTTTGCTCCCTCCCTGTGGAACAAAACACAGAGACTTTTTAAATTAAATCATTTTATGTAACCTTTTAATGATTTTAAAGCACTGGTCAAGGACCACCCGCAGTGCCAATGTTTTGACTTGTTTTATATAATTTTATCTCATATTGTATGTATTAATGTGTATTATATCATTTTATCTCATATTGTTTGTATAAATGTGTTATTTATTTAATGTTTTATTTGTCTTTGTTGTTTATTTTGTGTTGTGTTTTAACAGGGTACCCATGAAAAAGAGAAATTTTCTCATTGGGTTTTCCCTGTATAAATAAAATAAAATGAAAATGAAAAATATTCATCCAGGCTCCATATGTTTGATTAAGTGATCGAAAATGTATTCTGTTCTTCATGTATGTTAGCAATAACCAGCAGTTATCCTGCTAACTCTAGCTTGTGATAAATTAACCCACTGACATGCAGTTATAGATTTATACTTTGTTCCTGAACCAATACACTGTACAAAGTATACTGCAAAAAAATTATTTAACTACTGAAATCAAACATAATAAATGCTTGACTTAAATCACCTCCAAAAATAAAACCACACAATGTAAATGTTGCAGGTAGACATACCAAAGAAAACTCAACAGAAAATACAAATAAATCATACTGTGTAATAATGTTTCATTTTGAAGGCCAGCTCAGGTGTTGATATAATTGTTTGACCCACCTAATCCCAAAAGGAGACACAAAAAGATGAGTAAACAAGGAAGACACAAAACCGTTAACACTACGGGACCAAAACAAACAAAGCTGACGATCCACGGCCCCATTGGAAAACAGCCCGTATCACAAGCTAGTGAAGGCAACGAGGCTAACATGGCTAGCAAACATGACGAGAGCCCTCCCCACGTCCCCACGTACCCACGTCCCTCCCCACCAGAAAAAACGGGGTCCTGCCGGCCTAGATTCTCACGATTTCTCGTCATCGGAAGGGGAAGAGAATACAAATTTTCGATGTCCGAGGTGCAGCGTGCCATGGACTCTCTTAAAGCCATCTAAGGGCCGAAATGGAGGCGCTGTGGGCCAGGGTGACGACGTTGGAGTCGGAGAACAATAACATGAAAACTAAGCTCTTTGAGTCCAGATCCTGTCGTCCAAAATTAAGGCTTGTGGGGGTCTCGGAGGGAGAAGAGGGGGCAGATACAGCAAGTTTCTTGGAGAAGATTATACCTGAGCTCCTTATTGGCTCAGGAGTTGAAGTCCCCCCATCACAATCGAAAAAGCACATCGCCCGGGCAAACCAAGACCCGCAGCTGATAAACCACGAAGCCTTATTATGAGGTTTCTTAACGATCATCTGAAGGAACGTGTCTTACTGCAAGGGTTAAAGGAGACTACCAAAACAAAGGCAAGCGTGTCTTATTTGCTCTAGATATTCCCTAACAAGGTTTGCCAACAATGGCAAAAGTTCCACCAAATCTGTGATGAGCTCAAGAAGAGACAACTGAGACATGGATAATCTTTTCCCGCAACTCTTCTGGTGACAACAGAACACCAGGAGAAGCAGAGGCGCTCCGAAGGAAGATGTTATCTACAGAGAACTAAACAACATGAGATATGGAGCCACCAGCGTGGGGTATGTGAGTTCAGGTTGTGGTCACATGGTGATACATTTCTGTTAATATGAAGAGACTGATTATAGTGGCACGATTTATTGGTTTTAACATCAGACTTTATGCCCCATGTTGGTGGTCTGCTTTAGTACATCATCTTTGTGTTTAACCACATCTACTCATCGATGTGCCAAATGTGGAGGATTGGATTCGTGGGAAATTGGAAAATACAAAAGCAGCTGTGGGTGTGGTGAGCTAAGGAGGTTATATACCCAGTTCCTTCTGACACTTGGTGTCAGGAGTGCCTAGGGAGTTTTTTGGAGGGGCCCTACATTAAGATTGGATTGTCCCTCCCCTTTACGTTCTTTTTTTATACTGGGTTTTGTGTTCGATGCATGTTTCCAGCATGAACCCTTTTGTTTTCCTTTTTACCCTTTCAGCTGTCCTGTCCTATGGTTCCTGTCTATGTTTGCTGTTTCCAACTAGAGAGATTAAAAACATTCAAGAGTTATCAACGGTACGATCAATACAACCAACCCAATGGCATCAGAAGTTTTACAAGTAGCATCCTTCAAGTGAATGGCATACTGAACCCAATCAAAAAAACAAAATGTTAACAAAAATAAGTAAGAAAGAATAGACATTGTATATTTACAAGAGATACACTTGAATGACACTGAACATCAAAAACTAACGAGATTCTGTTATTAAAAATTTAAAATAACTGTACATCTTCATATCAAAGCCACAAACCACTCTATTGAAGACAGTCAGGTGGAGATTCTGAGCAGGGAGAAAAGATGGTTTGAAAGAGGAGTTAAGGAGAAAAAAAAGAGAATCCTTCCTTAAATCGTAATGGAGGTTTAAGATTCAACCTTCCAGTTGTTTACAATGGTCTGCTGAAACCCTGGAGACGCTCTGGGTATTCGGATGCTAAACAGGCACTCAAGGTGAGGCAGCCAAATGCCAGGGAACAATAGAACAATAGGCCCATCCCAGTTAAGTTTCATTGGGCCATTAGCAGGAGCTCCCGCCCTGTGGGCAGGGCTTTCACAGAGTAGGCTATAAACAGGAGTTCTCAGACTTGTTTCACTGATTGAGAATGACTCTTAGATGAGAGTCGAAACGTTTCGTTTTTTCGAATCCAGATGACTACAACTGAATCTTTTTCTACAATGGAACACTCCTGGACGAATGAGGGATTACACCGACATGTTATTAAAAATACTTTTATTCATCATACAAAGGAAAAGAGAGAAGGGGAGTTGCAATTTTGATTTCAAATCGAATAGTTTTTTAACAGAGTTTTGAATGTAAGGATAAAGAAGGCAGATATGTATTGGTTAAAGGGAACATTAATTGAAAGGTTTTCACTCTTTTAAATGTGTATGCTCCACTTGGGAGTGATATTACTTTCTATGCTGATGTCATGGACCTGATTGTGAACCACTCTGAGGGAACCCTAATTTATGGCGGCGATTGGAATCTTCGCATTCAGCCTACACTAGACGTGTCAACCTCAACAGGCACAGGAGGAGCAATAAATAAGAAGTTCCGTATCTTATTGAAGAATATAGGATTGATTGACATAAGGAGGGAAATGAACCCTGGAGCATGCCAATATACTCATTTTTCTAATCCGCATACAATCTATTCCAGAATAGACAACTTTTTTGTTGTCAATAAAGACAGATCGAAAATCACTAAAGCAGATACAGGCACAATAGACTTAAGTGATCATGCTTCGATCTACATTCGTGTAGATTTGGAGGAAAGACAAAAAAACACATTGTGGCGGTTCAATGCCCTTTCATGGCCCTTTGTTAAAATAAAAATGTCTAACATTAAGACTTATCTGGAGGATAATAATACTGAGGAAACTTCCCCGCCCATCTTTTGGGATGCTTCCAAAGCAGTCTTAAGAGGACAAATTATAGCCATAGCCTCCAAAAAAAAAAAAAAATTGAAAAAAAAATAGTTGGGGGATAGCCATGCCAAAAAGGGGTGTCCTAAATTGCTACAAGATATTAAAAAGATAAGAGGAGAAATTAATTATATGACCTCACAGGAAATAGTTAAGAAAATTCTCTTTACCAAACAAAGTGGATCAACATTTTCTAAATTATTATGTTAGAAACTTATAAAACAACAAGCTGGCCTTTACCAAACAAAGTGGATCAACATTTTCTAAATTATTATGTTGGAAACTTATAAAACAACAAGCTGGAAAGAACCATTTTTAAAATACGGGACAGGCAAAATGATGTAAGCTTAACTAAACAAGACCAAATTCAATCAGCATTTGAATGCTGATTTGAATTCCAGACGATAAAGAAGACAATATACATTCCTTTTTGGACACCCTCCATTTGCCTGTTATGTCAAAAGAAAAAAAACTAAAATTAGGAGCTGAAATAACTGTTATGGCAATACAAGGCGCAATCAAAAGATTAAAGAACAATAAATCTCCGGGGAGCGATGGGTTCACCTCAGAGTGGTATAAAGCTTTAAAAGACACAATTTCCTTTCCTTTTGGCAATTTTTAATTTGGCACTTAGGAAAACTCGGACCCCGCCTAGTTGGAAGGAAGCCATTATATCCCTGATAGCTAAAGAAGGGAAGGACCAGTTGGATTGGGACTCATATAGAGCCATTTTTATTCTGAATGTGGACTATCCTGTATACACCTCAATTATGTCAAAAATAATGGAACAAATACCCAAACTTAATCCACAATGATCAAACAGGATTCATAACTAAACGACAAACACAAGACAAGGCTAGCCAAATATAGAAACAACAAAACAAAGCCGTAATAATTACCGTATTTTCCGGACTTTTAGCCGCTCCCCTATATAAGCCGCATTTGCTCTATTTTTAAAAAAACGATAATAAAACAATACATAGGCCGCACCTTTTGTATAGGCCGCCAGAACTCTTTCTTGACTTTTGGCATCGCATGAGCTCGTCCGCTGTCCCCCTCCAGCGTCTCACCGTACATTCATGATGTTAAGCTTGCGTGCAGCCGCGCGGTTTCCTAGCAAGATCGATGGCCTTCAGCTTAAAATTGCTTCGTACGAACTTCTTCGTTTGGGTTCCATAATGATGCGCAAGAATTTGAAAATAATTTATAGTTGGTAATTTGTCGTCCGTGTTCTATTTGCTAGCTGAATAAAAAAGCAACATCTGCTTTCTTGCTTAACTTTTCTGTAGTTTTGATTCTAATTCCGGTTAGTTCGGCCCTAAAGTTCGCCCCTAGCGGTGAAAGAAAAAAACCACAGAAAAGCCGCAGCCTCTAAATAAGCCGCATGGCTCAAAACATCTGACAAAAGTAGCGGCTTATAGCCCGCAAAATACGGTAGTTAAGACACTGAGAAGGCTTTTGATTCTGTTAGATTCTGTTAGCTGGCCATATTTATTTAAAGTGCAAAACAAATTTCAAAATGACGGTTTAATTATAAAAAATATTGGGGTTCTACGATTTTCCAACATCAAGATTTTAAATCAATGGTCATCTGACAGATCCACTGACTCTGGAAAGGGGGGGTCATTCAGGAATGTGCCTGGTCTCCCCTCCTGTTTGCTTTGTATGTGGAACCATTGGCCTAATTTAATAGTCAAATCAAAAACAATTCACGGTGTTACAATTGATAGGACGGAACAAAAAATGGCCATGCAGATGATGTTCTATTGTATTTGACCAAACCAGAAATGTCCATACCCAATGTGATGCATTTTCTTCAAGAAATTGGTCCAAAGTCTGGATACAAATTAAATGTACAAACAATTTAATTCTCTCTTACTGGCAACCCCCTATGACCTTTAGAATGACTTACCCAAATGGAATCTCTAGATATTTAGGTGTGGTACTCCATAGAAACCTATCAACAATTTTGGAGAAAAATTATACCCCTCTTTATACTTGTCAGTGTTTTTACTGCAATAAAAAAAGATCTTGAAAAATTGAACCTTATCTAAACTTATTGATTGAAACTATAAAAAATAATGTTTTGCCCAGGTTTCTCCATCTTTTCCAGACTCTCCCAGTTTCCATCCCTGACAGGCTGTTTGATTAATGGAATAAAGCAATCTCAAGATTTATATGGCAAGGAAAAGACCCCTGTATCCGATTAAAAACTTTACAGCAATCAAAAGAAAAAGGAGGCTGGGGTTTGCCTTGTTTGAAATATTAGTTTGTTTCAGCTCAGCTCAGAGCCGCGCTGTATTGGTGTGACCCAGAATATGAAGCTCAATGGAAAAATATTGAGATTGGGTGTTGTGCCCGGAATTCCTGTGCAGGCCCTGCTGGCGGTTGAGTCATATGGGCGAGGTGGAGAACCCCTGGGTGAAGTCTGTTCTTGAAACATGGAGGGAGCTGTTCAAAGCATACAAACTAAAGATTTTAAAATCTTAAATCGGTTGGCTTACGATACAAATTTCACACTTAACAGCACACACTCAAGATTTAAAGTCTGGACAACAAAAGGTATAAAGGTCTTTTACCAGATTGTAAAAGAGAATAATTTGAAGAGCTTTGAAGAGTTGAAAGAATCCTTTGGCTGAGAGAAACAGGACTTTTTTTTAGGTATTTAGAAATAAGGAGTTATTATAATCAAGAAATCAAAAAGAATGACGACCATCATAGCCCTTTGACTGAAATATTTATTAAAGCATATAAATCTGAACTTTCAAGGGGATTAATATCTAAACTATACAAATGTGAGAGGGTCACTTTGTTCTGGATGATGAATAGTGGGAAAGTATATTTACATCTCAGTGGAAAACCACAAAATCACATATTTGTAGGGAATTCCGAAGGAAAAATATGTCTCTTTTCTTCATAACCCCATGTCAAAGTGCCCATTACTCACAGGGAAATGCAGACTGTTGGAGAGGATGTTGCAGCCAGCCAAATCACTATCATGTGTTTTGGGATTGCACCGAGATCAGCAAAACTTTACAGACAATTTATGACGTCACCGTCCCAATGAATTTCAGGACTATATATTTGGGCCTCAGGACTCCTGCAATGAACACAATTGGCAGTTATCTCTGGAGCATCCTCCTGCAGTGAAAAAGGCGCTTACAAAAAACACAGCGACACAAAATGCACTGTCGGTCAAGGACTGGACTAACATTGTAATGGACATATTTGACAGACTGTGGACTAGAAGGGCCGTTTGCTTTGGGTTCTGTGTGCTATGATTTTTGTCTTCTTTTTTTCCTCATTTATGACTTTTGTCGGATGTCTGCTTGTTTTGGTTTATGTTTCCTCTCTCTGGTCATTATTCTTTTCTTATGTGTTCTGTTTTGTTATCATTTTGAAAAATAAAAACATTTGAATAAAAAAAAAAAACACATGCATCTGATAAATGCAAATATCATTAGCTTTGAGTCAAGTCTATCAGTTTAACCCTCAGGTCACCTCAGGACCATTTAGGGTCCTTTTGAGAATGTTCTTTTTTTTGCAACCTCAATATTTTTGGCTGTGTTGGGGTCATTCCCATAAAACTTCACACAGTTCCGAGATAGATTTTGAAAAGCTACCATGTTTTTTAATCTTAAATGTTCAGTTCAAGGACTTGAACCAAAGGGTGCATTTGTCACCTTTGGGACCATCGAGGGTCCCCATTTTGAAATGCCCATATAAGCCATGCAGATTAAATTTTTTATCTACTTCTACTCTACGTATACATGTATAAGCACAGGAGCTCCTCAGGGCTGTGTACTTTCCCCTCTGCTCTTCTCCCTGTACACAAACTGCTGCACCTCCAGCCACGACTCCGTAAAACTCATCAAGTTTGCGGACGACACCTCATACGGGCTCGTTCATCTCGGACGGGGATGAGTCCGTCTACAGGAGGGAGGTGGACCGGCTGGTGTCCTGGTGCAGGCGGTAACAATCTGGAGTTCAACGCCAGAAGACAGTGGAGATGATCGTGGATTCAGGAAAGCCACAGCCCCCACGCCCCCTCATCATGACAGACTCCCCCATCACCACCGTTGGACTCCTTCCGCTTCCTGGGCCCACCATCACCCAGGACCTCAAGTGGGAGCCCTCCATCAGCTCCCTCATCAAGAAGGCCAGCAGAGGATGTACTTCTGCGCGCAGCTGAGGAAGCCAAGCTGCCAGCGCAGATGATGGTGCAGTTCTACACGGCCATCATTGAGTCCATCCTCACCTCCTCCATCACCGTGTGGTACGCTGGAGCCACAGCCAGGGACAAACAGAGACTACAGCGCATTGTGCGCTCTGCCTGAGAAGGTGAATCGGCTGCAGACTTCCATCTCTGCAGGACCTGTACGTCGCCAGGGCTCTGGGACGAGCAGGTCGGATCACAGCTGACCCTTCTCACCCTGGACATGGTCTGTTTGAACCACTCCCTCTCAGGCAGGAGGCTACGGTCCATCCGGACCAGAACCTCCGCCACAAGAATAGTTTCTTTCCCTCTGCTGTTGGACTCATGAACATTCAAAACACCTGTCACTTTAACTGCAATATATCATCACTCACTGCAGCACTTGTACTTTCTGCATATAACTTTAAAACATAACTGTAATTGTGTATAGAAATGCCTATTTTATTTTTTATTGTATAGTATTTTTAAATTGTTTCTAATGCATGCCCTTTTTTGATTGAATATATGTTGTTTTATTATATCTACTCAGTGTTTTATGTTGCACCTTAAGGCCGAGACAAGTTCCTATGTTTTTGAATTTTGTTCATTGACAATGGCAATAAACTCTTTCTGATTCTGATTCTGATTCTGATTCTGATTCTAAACTTTGTGTATATTATGCATATTATTTTCACGTTATAAGGCCATAATGCCTTAAAAGTACACCCTGAGTAAACGATATATACTACGTATAACATTTGGATTGTGAAGTCGACCACTTGAGGTTAGGGGAGTATATGTCAATAATTCATGCAAAATAAATATATATATATGGTGTTTTTTATTGGTGCATTACTGTGCTTTGAATGGGAGAGGTTTATGGAAAAAAAATACTGCATATCTCCACAGTCTTCCATTGTAAACATTATACTGTTTTGACTAAAACATTATAATAAGATGGATCCAAAGGAAACATGACCAGGTTTGATTGTGTTCATCTGAAGATGAATATTGTCTGATATTTATGTGAAAGTGCAAATAAAGATAAATAACTGCCCTGGTCAATTTCATTTGGGATGAGAAAATTTGATGAGGCTGTAGTAAAGAGGAGGCTCTTCAACCTGTTATGCAGCTGATCGAGGATTTCAGCAGCCAAGATGAAGAGAAGGATTAGATCTTAAGTTATGAAGAAACCAAAGAAGACCACAGCATCAGTATGGACAAGGTGTCAGATGAGGAAAAGAATAAGTTGGATGCCAAGAAGGAGGAGGAGTAGAGCAAAAAGGCACAGGGAATAAAGAAGTGCCACAATCATTGATCATTTAAACATGGGGACCATTGAGGGTTCCTAAGGTGACAAGTAGAACTTTTTTACATAAACCTCTCCCATTCAAAACAAAATCTAAAAAAAATTAAAAAGTCCCAAATAGTTCTGTCGAACGGTAATGGACCTTGTCTGGCTATTCAACAAAACATTTTTGGACTTTTTTTATTTTTGTTGCCTGTAGATTTTATTGACTGGAAAGTACAGAGTGAAATGGGGGATGAGAAAGAAGGGAGGACATGCAGTAAATGTCAGAGTCAGGAATTGAACTCACAACACTCCCAGCTGCACTAGGATATATGCCAGGCATATGTGTGCTGTGCCTTAACCACCCAACCACCAGGCAGCACACAATTTTTGACTTTTATTTGAAGTTTATCACTGATCACACCCCATTCATTTCAATGGATGCATTTGTTTTTACCCAAAAGGGAGTGGGAACGTTCTGGTGGCACAGGAAGTGACATGTGAGCGGAAACATCTATACTGTAAGCTAAGATCCACGGAAAACATCATTTCAGACAGACAATTTTGCAGTAGTTGTTCTCTGAAGCCTCTGTCCTCAGCACAGGGGAGAGGGTAGAATGAAATATGTGAGTGCCACAGTGGGTGTGATGCAAAGGGTGGCACTCACAGACTTCACTCTATCCTCTCCTCTCCTCTGTGCTGAGGACAGAGGCTCCAGAGAACCACTGCTGCAAAATCTTGTGTGCTGTTCTGCTCTTCTTCTCTTCTTTATCAAGAGCACAACATTTGACTGTTACTGTTAGTAGTCCTCAAACTCTTTGCAAAAAAGATTACTTTGCGCACCTTTAATGTTTATGCAATTTTTTTACTTGTGTGCAACACTTTGCCCATTTCCACAGTTGCAACATGCTTCATACATAATACCGTATGATACGGTATGTTCTTGTGTAATGCTGGAGCTGGATGCAAATGCTGCCACTCTTGGGTCCCAGTGTGAAGCATGCAGCACTTGACAGTTTGTATTGCAGGCTGCTGCATCTCACCCCAACACACTTGCAAGTGCTTCATGTGCAAACTGTGCCAGGACATTTGTGTAACTGTAACATTTTCAGAATAAAGAAGGAAACAAACTGAAATAATGGTAAACAAAAGCCAAGTTTCAACTGGCCCTGATCCCCCAGACTGATTCACTTTAGTGCTTTGGAATGGTTCTTTTTTTTTTTTTTTTTAATCAAGATTATTATTTTTTTGTCCTTTATGAAGATAAAACACATATCTAAATCAAACAAAACAAGACCAGAGAGAAAATGACAGAAAAAAATCAAAAGGCACCCTACAAATCAATAAAAACTAAAAACACAAATAAAACACAAATATCCCACTTTGCCCGCTGTCTGTCAAATTTGTCCATTTTCCAATTGGGTCCGAATGTGATTATTTCCATTTGTCGAAATAGAGATAAATCTGTTATCTTAAGTTTCGGGAGCAGGACCACACCCCTTTCACGCCCCCTTCCTGCAGCTACACTATTTAAGCCTCCAGTTAACACCCACCTGTGTTCGTGACTTCATGCAGACACTCCACGGTGGCGGAAGCCCACGCATATGAATACATACTTGTTCCTTACCGTTCAATGGATCAGCTCGACCTTGTTCCCTCCGATGCATCGCCCGACCCAGGCCTCACCTCGCCCAGCACAGGAGAGCCATACCGGGCCATTCTCCACCGGTCCCGTCATTCCAACCGTTCTCCTAGGCGCAGCTCTCGCTTCGGTCATTATCTCCTTATCTTTTGCCTTCTACAGCTTCGTCTCTCACACCTGTCCGGTAGCCCACTCTCCATGCTCCATGCACGGATAACCTCCTGCTAATTCTGGATTCAGATCCTCCTGCGGGTCCTCCCGGGCCTCCTTATCAAGCACGCTCCTGTGCGCGCTCGTCGTTCCTCTCTACATTTGACCATTCTGCGGTGGACAGTGGCAGGTCACCAGACTCAAGACGCGTTTCCATCGTAGCGTCAGCAAAACCTTGTCGTTCAAACTTCACTTTGAACTAGCTCAATTGGCCTGCTCACTCTCGTTCCTGCTGCCTTCCTCCGCGTCCAGGAAGTGGAGTGCTCTTCGCCCCGCCCATCCCTGCGGACCGCAGCGGCTCCTCCAAAAGAGCGAGTTTCTGTCACTGGCTGGCTTCCCCCACCACCGGTTATGCCCACCACCTCTTCCCAAAAGCACGTCTCCGGAGCACCAGGTGTTGCTGCCAGACCTGATCACTCCTTTCAAGGAAAGCTTTTCAGTTATTTGCTAGCCCCTCTGGCTTCCAATAAAAAAAAAAAATTTAAAAACTCGGGCATCGAGTTGCCAGGTCCCAATTCTGCATCCCTCGCTCTCCCTTCTCTCCAACTTTCTCCCCTCTCCTTTGATCACCAGTTTACCGAGATATTTTCTCCTCGGACATCTGAATTGCTACGTTCCCACCCCCCCCTCCCCTCTCTCTCCCCTCTCCCCCCTCTCTCTCCTTTCTGTCCCCTCGCCTCTACCTTATCCCTCTCCCATTTCTCTCCCCCCTCCTCGATCTCCAGTTTACTAGATCTTTTCTCCCCAACATCGGATTGCTACGTCCCACCCCCCTCCTCCTCCTCCCCCCTCTCTCTCCCTCATCCCTCTCCTTTCTCTCCTCCCTCTCGATCTCCAGTTTACTAGATCCTTTCTCCTCGACATCGGATTGCTACGTCCCGCCCCCCCTCCTGTCTCTCCCCTCTTCCCCCTCTCCCATTTCTCTCTCCTCTCCTCGATCACCAGTTTACTAGATCTTTTCTCCCCGGGCAACGGGATGCCAGCTCCCCTTCTCCCTTTCTCCCTCCCCTGACACCGGGATGCCAGGTCTAAACAACAACAAATACATTCAGAACATTGGTTCCCGCCAGAGCCTTTATTGACCCCAGTTCCTACATTCTCAGCTACCACGTTCCACACCTGAGCCCCGCTGACCTCCTCTTCCTACTAGACCACCTGGTAGCTTTCACTCCTTCCATAATGGCTTCAACCTGCCTTTCCCCACGTTTGACCTATTCTCTCCCTCACCTGCTACGTCCTGTTCACCTTTGACTACTAGTCTCTATTTACCGGTACATAAAGCCTACCCGTGCGACACCCACATCATCTTGCTCGGTGATCTCTGGTCTGACCAAACAGCGATGGTTGTCAAAGGCTTGCACCGACATGTTCCTTTTGGCCTTCTTTGGCTCCCTCTTCCTCTCAGATGTTGCCCTGTCCACAACCGTTCTCCTCTCCCCTGCATCAAGGACCTTCAACCGACGCCAAGTCTTCCCCTCAAACGAGCAAGATCATCAGTGGTAGTTCAACCACGATCTACCTGTTCGAGCTAAACTCCATTCCAAGCTGCTTCGCTATCTTCCAGGACTTCTCATACCAATTGTCATGCGGCGCCTCCCCCAGGACTCGTTTCTCACCACAGCCCAGTTTGCATCAGGTTCTGGTTCATCCTATTTCCAGTCCTACAGGACATTCTTCCCGCGTCCGTGTTGCTACATCTGCCTCCAGTTAAGGAGATGCCGACCGTCTCATTAAATCATGGAACACTGGTCCTTCATGGCCTTCAAGGTTTACATCCACCATAACATCCTCGACCTCCAGTCCGCCATTTGGCACTGCCTTGGTTAAGCTTCTTTTGGGGTTACCAAGGCCTGAGAGCCTACAGCCCTCATCGCCAGAAGCCCCAAAATAATTTCCCGCTTCTCTCTTTCCTTATTCCTTTCTATCTTACAGGTCTTCACAGCCAGTGTTCTACCGCTGACCTTCCGCCATCTTATATCATTACAACTCGACAATCTCAATCGTTCTTTCTCCAAATGCCAATTCAATAGCTCCGGCTATTCTTTTTTCCTGTTTCTTTCTCAGAGGAGACATCTCTCAGCCAGCACCTCAATCCATCGTGCATCAATGTATGCATCGAAGACCGCTCAGTGTACTCCAGCTCCTTCCAACTCATTTCAGCTGCTATACGCACTAGAGACAGTCCTCGAGCGCTCAGTCTTCTCTTCCATGCATTTGCATCATCTAACAGGGCAAGCCCTTCTAGATTTCAGACAAAGAATCTGCTTCTCATCCCCATTATATGTAGTACTGACCTTTAGAAATGTATTCCAAATATGTCACAAAACACGGACCCGCTGCTCATGCTTACCAGAGCTGATGTAGAATGGCACGAGCAGGAGGGGCATCAAAACACAAACACACAAACTGAAAACACTACCTACTGAAGCACTATATATTATTCAGGTTCTTTGATGTGAAACTGCCTTTAATGCTGTCCGGAGATGATTTGAAAAGTGGACTTGGCGCTGTTTTATTGCAAGAGAACATGTCCGTAGCTTATGCATCACGCGTATATACTGAAACAGAACAACATTATGTGTTCAGAGCTTAGTGCTTTCATCAGAACATTTATGGCAAAGCGGTGGATGTACAGTCAGAACACAAACTGCTAGAGGCCATAATGAAGCCTCTGAGCAGTGCACCAGCTTGAATACAAAGACTGCTAATGAGACTGTAAAAATGTTGATAGCCCATTAAAGGGCTGTAAGGGGAAAAAGAAGATTAATTTCAAGCAAAATTGTAAACAAGGCAAGGCAAGGCAAGTTTATTTGTAGAGCACAATTCGTACACAAGGAAATTCAAAGTGCTTCAGACAACAGGGAAAAAATGCATTAAAATCACAAAGACAAGACAAATCACAGAACCTTAATATAAAGAAATTAAAAGGTACCATTTTCAGGCTATCCGTCAAATAGTTTAAGACATAAAAGAGAAGAGTGCAAAGAAAATCATTTCAGTCATATGCACAGCCAAACAAAACAGTTTTTAGCTTAGATTTGAACAATGCCAACAATGCCAGAAGTAGAGGCCTGTCTCACATCCTCAGGAAGACTTTCATTCATTCATTCATTCATTCATTTTCTACCGCTGTTCACGTTATGGTCGCGGGTGACTGGAGCCTATACCAGTGCCTTTGGGTCCTTAGCGGGATACATCCTAGACAGTGGTCAATTCGTCGCAGGAGGCCAGTCCCTGAGGTTCTCAGAGTCCGAGATGGTTTCATATGGCACTAACATGTCCGAGATGTACTTTGGTGCTAGGACATGGAGAACTTGTATTACAAGCAAAGCTGCTTTGAAGTCTATTCTCTGAGCCACAGGAGCCAGTGCAGAGACCTGAGCATAGGACTAATGTGATCGTACTTCCTGGTTCTAGTCTGACCCGAGCAGCAGCGTTCTGGATGTACTTGCAGCTGTTTTACAGGTCAGTGAGCAGGCCGTTACAGTAGAGACAAAACGCATGGATAAAGTCTTCTCCAAGTCTGGTTTAGACACTATACTTTTGATTTTGCAATGTTTTTAGAGGTAAAAGCTATGATTGTGCTGCTGATGTTATTGATTTGACGTGGCTCTTAAAATTCAAGTCTGAGTCAATTATTGACATTACCCAGATTTCTAACTTGATTTTGTAGGTTTTAGAGCAAGACTCTGGAGGTGACTGCAAACACTTTCTCTTTGTTTCTGTGGGCCAAAAGACGATGATTTCAGTCTTGTCTGAGTTCAGCTGGAGAAAGTTGTTTGCATCCACACACTGATGCTGTTGATGCAGTGCCAGAGTGAATCCACTGGTCCATATTCACCTGCCGTCAGTGAAACATAGATCTGAGTGTCGTCTGCATAAATGTGATAGGTCAGTTGATACGCAGCAAAAATGTGTCCTAACGGCAGCATGCAGAGTTTGAAGAGAAGGGGTCCCAGGATTGACCTTGGGGCACCCCACAGGTCAAGGGATCTGGTCTGAGAACACAGTTACCAATTTCAACAGAGACTTCCGTCTTCCAGATAGGACTTTAACTAGTTTAGGGCAGTGCCAGTGATGCCCACCCGGTCCTCTAGTCTCTGTTAAGGGATCGACAAAAGCAGCACTCAGCTCTAACATTAATTAAGACTGAGGTTTTGCCCGCGTCAGTTTTCAGGTGGATGTCATTTGTCACCTTTTACAAGAGCAGTCTCAGTGCTGTGATGAGGTCTAAACTGACTGGAAAACATCAAATGAGTTGTTTATTAAGAGAAAAATCAGATAGCTGTTGGTAAACATCCTTTTCAAGGACTTTGGACCAAAATGGCAGATTAGAGATGGGCCGCTAATTGCACGGTACTGCGGCATAGACTGCTTCTTCTTTAGCTTTATGGACCCAGCTGTCAAATCATCCTCTATGGTAGTCTTCAACATATCTGTAAGTTTTTCAAGAACATTGGCTACAATCTCGGACATATAATCAAGACCAACAACTACTACATAATTTCCTTACATCTATCTCATACTCCCATAACACGTTCAGCTATTTCACCCAAATCCCTCGTACTCCTCGCTCATTGCCACCGGCTTACACACTCAGACCCTTTTATGAACAGCCTACCTCCATGACCTTCAACAGTCAATGCTTTCTCTACCTCACCACAATTTTACCACACCAACATTCTACACTCCGGACATCTAAACCGCCTTATTTTGCTACCTCCGCACGATGTTCAGTATATTAACTTGTACAAGACCAGAAATTAAATACCAGAAAACAAGAAGTGTAGCTCCAAGTGTAGGTGGGTTTTAGGGGTTGTTTTTCGCATTGTAGGAATTTATAGAATTTTAATGGCCCTGAACTTTGCCATTTAAAGAATAATGCAAACTGATTTTAACTTGGATGTGGAAATGAGTTCTAACGGCAGCTGAGCTGGAGGGTTTGTTAATCTGTTTACTGTGGCAAACAGGACATGCGAGTTGTTACTACAGCTTCCAATTATTTCAGAAAATATCCTTCCCTAGTTCTACATAAAATGAGCTTTGACTTGTGCCATTTTCGTTCGGCCCGGCGGCACTCCTTTTTCTGTGCCTTGACCGATTCATCATTTCTCCATGGTGCCTTCTTTTTATTTAAAAAAATTGTAGCCTTCATAGGGGCTATGGTGTCGAGAACATTCAAAACACTAGCTGTAACAGAGTTCAACAAATAATTTACATTCAAACATGAGACATTTTCAAAGTTTTTTATTTCCATAAACAGTTTTCCTGTGCTGTCATTTATGCATCTCCTCCGAACAACTGAAGGACCAGACGGTGGTTTGGGAAAGACAGGTCAAATAAGACACAGAAATGATCAAACAGAGCAACATCGACCGCATTGGCATTTGAAATATCAACCCCCTTTGTAATTAGAAGATTCATGATGTACCCTCTGCTGTGGGTGGGCCCACTCACGTGCTGAGTAAGACCGAAAGTTTCAAGGACATCATGAGGCTCTTTAGCGTTTCTGTCACAAAAATGATCAACATGAACATTGAAACCACCTGTTATGACCAAATCATCAAAGTCTGTGCATACAACTGAAAGCATTGGCAGTGCTGGGCAGGTTTGTATAAAACAATGAAGAGAATGGATGGAGACTGTTTTAGCTCAATTTTAAAGGATACATACTCAAATGTTGGAGAACAACCTTTGGGTAACTATTTCATCTCTAATAAAAGCACACACACCTCAGATTCAAACATAAAGTTGGGTGGAGCAGATTCTATTAGAACTAAATTTCCTGTGTTTTTGTCAAGCCATGTTTCAGTTAAAAACATCAAATCAATATTATAAGAAGACATAACATTACTAATTAAGAATGATTTGTTACATAAGGATTTGACATTTAGCACAGCAAGTTTCAGACTAGTTTCAGTGAGACTGGGCATTATCTTTTTACATGGAATATGAATCAAATTTCTCAGATTGGGCAGTCTGACTCGCTATTTGTTTTCCCATCTGTGTGATGTGACAACAGAAATAGCACTAGGGAAGCTGTTTTTAAACAAGAACAGCTATTTTCATTATAAGCTCTTCTTCTCAGAACTACTAGTGGTTGTGTCATTAGACCAAAATGGCTTGTTGAGGAGTTGTTGTTCATAGGGTAGCATTTCAGGGTATCACAACTTCAAAATAAAGTTCACTAGCCAGGACCACAACCCAATGATGCAAATTGATTATTGACATACGAGAAACATAAACAACACCAATGTACAATGTACAATGCTGTTGTGGGGCTTCTGGCGATGAGGGCTGTACACTTCCAGGCCTCGGTACCCCCATGTAGGGGATGAATTTGAATAATTAAATAAGGGGGGGAGTGTGTACATAGAAATGCCTATTATTATTTTTATTGTATAGTAATTTTAAATTGTTTCTTAATGCATGCCCTTTTTAATTGAATATATGTCATTTTATTATTGCTCAGTGTTCTATGTTGCACCTTAAGGCCGAGACAAGTTCCTATGTTTGTGAATTTTGTTCATTGACAATGGCAATAAACTCTTTCTGATTCTGATTCTGATTCTGATTCTGAGGATAGGGGCTAACACCGATGTGTGTGACCATGACTTGTGGAGATTCCAGATTTACTCAATGTCCAAGATCTCAGAAAAACTTATTTTCTGGTGATAACAGCCTCATGCCACTCAAAACGTTTCAAATCCACAATAAAGGGCTATCTTATACATCTCAGGTTTGTTTATGTTCCGACAGGAAATGACATCACGGGCCGCGGAAATTAAATCTGTGTTTGTTTAAAAAAATTATATAAAAATATATATATACTTGCGATTATATATATATATATATATATATATATATATATATATAATTTACTTTGGGACAATTTAAATAATAAAACTTAATTGCTGTAATGACAATTTAAAATAAAACCATAATATTAATTTCTTGTTTTGTTTCTTTTACTTTCTTTAGTGAGATCATATGTAATCCTATATTATAAATATATAATGTAAAGACTTAAATCACCAATGATTCAATATTTTTTTTAGATACACCTGCTGGTTTGATTTTTCACACACAAATAATGTTATTATGAGGAATGATTTGATCATAAATAATACTTATTGCCTGAGTACAATAATCAAACATTAGTTGTTGGGATAGGTACGAGGAGATGGAAAGATAGAATGAGAATGCCCCGTGTTTTAGAGCCTGTTCTCTGTCGTATGTGCTAATAGAAAAGGCTGCACACATACTCGTAGAACTACAGTTATGTTAGGCAACTTAGACCTCAGCTGTAGTGGTTGTAGCTGTAGAGAAGGGATGAAGGCATGCATGTGCGTTGGGATTGAGTGCACTGTGAAGAGGAGGATGAGAGAAATTATGAGATGAAAAAAATGGAGCGATGGTGACGTTGTCAGCTGCGCGCAGTCTGGACAGGGAACCAGGAAGTGCGTAAGCTGATTGCTTATCATTGTAGCAGCTGAAGGCGATGCCTTACTTCTTCAAATTCCACAGCAGGCCGGCCGCGGTCAGGTCCCTGGTGTCAGGTGTGTGTGGAGACGCACATGGGGACCTTGGCGGGAATTGTGGCCGGTTGAATGAGGGAGAGAAGAGTGAGAAGGCAAGGGAAAGGAGAGAGCATGGGGGCCATTAGCTATGTAGTAGAAGTCGGTGTGTAGATGCCCCAGAAGTAGAGGTCCGCAGAGGAGGCATATGTGGAGATCGTGTTCGGAGGCTACAGATTGCGCCTGCTATGTATGCGCGGCAAAGAGTTGACGTGCGTCCCCTGGCTCCTGGAACCTTGGGTAATGTGGCCACAGGAGGATACTACTGACTGGAAAGTTCAGACTGGGAACAGGTCAGAAGCAAATTGAAAATGGCTTGTGATCCACAGTCAAACAAGCTCGCTTGCTGACTGTCTCTCTGTCTGTATGAACAGGGCTTCTAGATAATTAGAGATGTGGTTAAAGAGTGGAGGAGTGGTTGCAGGAGGAAGAATAGGAAGTTGAGGCGTGGTCCAGCTCCTGAACCTCAGTCAATATTCAACAATCATTAACTACATTATTGTACAGTTCTACTGCTTCCTCATCAGTATTGTGAAGGAATAAACAAGGACTGCACTTTAGCCGACAGCCGGATTCTGTTAAAATGCCACTTGTAAGGGACCGAGGGTCAGGAACAGAACACTCTCGCAAAAATGTAAAGGTTTAAGGCTTTTATTTTGCAAAAAAATAAAGATGAACAAATAATCATAATGTGGGCCCATAAGAGAGGTCAATGCAGCACAACACCCAAATGAACACCCACTGACCTAACAAAGAACACACAGGGGAAACATTTAAACTGGCTGATCAGACCAACTATAATGACAAAGGGGGGTGGCAAGACTAGTGGTAGCAATGGCTAAAGAAATACTTACATAACTTAAATTATCTTTAGCTTACATTCAATTATGTACTATTTACAAATATGCCAGCAAGATAATGATTAATACATTCACATACAATACAAACTAAAATAACCCTTCATCTAAACCCCCCCCCTTAATCTACCTGCCATGGTTCTGGCCATAGGGTGGAGTTTAGCTGGATGAGTGGCAGCTCCTCAGCGTGAGGCTGGGGCAGCCATCACAGCAGCCATTTTCAACAGTAAACCCCCCCCCCCCTCTTCAGAAACTTCACTTGGCTGCGAGAGAGATAGTCAGCTGTTTGATTTTCCTTCCCAGGAATGTGCTGGACAACAATCCGGAAAGGCTGCATGGCCATTTAACACCTTGTGATCCTTCCATTGGTGTCATGCATCCTCTCCAGCCATTGCAATGCCTTATGATCCGTCTGTAGAATGTATTGTCTTCTCAGGAGATAATATTTGAAGGAGTCCAACGGCCATTTAATGGACAGAGTTCCGATAGATACAACTTGCGATTGATTTAAGCGACCAGATGGCGATCGTCCGGTGGACCTTGCAACAGCACTACTCCAATGCCACGGGCAAAATCAGGGCAGCACAAAACTGGATCCTTACTCAATGCTTGCTGAATATCCTTGAAGGCTTCAACACCATCCTCTGTTCACTTCAGCTAATTGGGCTGCTGAGAGCCAGTGGCGCAGCTCGGGCAGAGAAGTTTGGTATAAAGCGGTGGTAGAATCCAGCCATCCCAAGAAAAGATCTTAGCTGCTTCCTGGTTTGTGGCAAAGGACAAGATGCAATTGCTTCAACTTTATGAGTTTGTGGTCTAATAACCCCACCTCCAATGATGAAGCCAAGGTGCTGTGTCTCAGTCTGGGTCAGGGAACATTTTGCTGGGTTGATGGTGAGACCAGCGGCCTGCAGTGCCTCCATCTCACTAATAAAGCTTTTTCAGTACTTCTCTCCATCCATATCAACAGACCAGCTGAAGATCCAATATGGTATTGGGTATGTCTGTCACACTTTCAGCTACAAAATGAGACCATCCATGAGTTTTTCCGTTCACGGGTCCGTGTAGCACAGCCTTTTAGATAAACCAAGCGTAAACTTCCGGAACACAGGTGATGAGTCTTTCAGCTGTGCTAGAGCGTAGAAAGTGACGTAGTTTTGATTGTCATATTATTGTAATAATAATAATAATAATAATACATTTTATTTAAAAGCGCCTTTCAGAACACCCAAGGACACTGTACAAGAGAATAAAACAACAGAATAAAACAACAGAATAAAACCCACAAGTACACGACATGGAATGATGGTGTTGGAGTGACTGTAGTTTGTTGGTGTGAGGACTTGTCTGAACAGGTGAGTTTTGAGTCTGGATTTGAAAAGTGGAAGGGTGTCTAGTGTTGCGGAGGTCAGGAGGGCAGAAGTTCCAGGAGCTGTTAAAGGTACGCCAGAGCGCTGATGCTCTCTCCCACATTGAAATAAGACGGAAAGAGGGGACAGAGAGTGGAGAGAGGAGGAGGATCTGGACGAGCGAGAAGGGAGTGGAGATGTGGAGGAGTCAGAGATGTAACGGTGTGGTAGGTTCATGGATAGCTTTGAAAGTATTTAGGATAATTTTCGAAGTGAATCCGTTGTTTTATGGGGAAGCGCAGTGAGTTGTTGAAGGATGGGGGTGATGTGATGGCTGGGAGGGCGTCCTGGTGATAATGCGGCTGCAGAGATTTTTGGAGAAGCTGCAGTTTCTGGAGGGATTTATTGGGGAGACCCAAAGAGGAGAGAGTTACAATAAATCGATCCGGGAGGTGACTAGACTATGGACAAGTATGGCTGTGGTGTGAGGAGTGAGAGAAGGATGGAGACGAGAGATGTTGCGAAGGTGGAAGTAGGCGGAACGAGTGATGTTGTTGATGTGGGAGTGTGAAAGAAAAGGTGCTGTCGAGGATGACACCCAGACTCTTGACTTGAGGGGAGGGGAGGCAGTGGAGTCATTGATAGAAATTGTGAAACTGTTTATATTTTGAGAGAGTGGAAGGGGTGCCTACCAGTAGGACTTCGGTTTTAGAGCTGTTGAGTTTGAGGAGATTTGAAGAGAACCAGGAATTGATTTCCTGCAGACAGAGGGTAAGAGAGAGAGAGGGTATTGTAGCCAATAAGATAAGCTTTCGAACGGTGGGTGGGTTTTAGGAATAAGCCCGATGGGAAGCAAACTATTCAGATGGTAATAGTTGTAAACAGCAAGTTTTTCAGTGCGCGCCGACAAGACTTTACGTTGTGCATATTCTGATCTCATTAGCCTTTTGGACGCGCATTTCGTTATATGTATTATTATACAAAAACAAAACCTCTTATTAGGAAATCCATGTTTACACATTTTCACATACATTGTTTTTTGCAGTTATAATAATAGGTATTTGTAGTCTCCAAAACATAAAAAAATATTTTTATTATCAGAGGAGCTAAAATTGTAGTATAACAGTTTGGCAAAGTTGGCACATATTTGGCTAACTTGTTCTGAATATACTTTTTGACTCAAAAAGGTCAACAGCACCAAAATGCCTATTCCTAGAGATCTGGCTACACCAACAAAAGCCACACGACCTCTCCCCCCTCACCTTTCATCTGGTATCTCCCATAGCTAGGATGCACTGGGTCTCAGCATTGACTTAAAAATCAAACCAACCTTGGGCCCTGTGTAACGGCAACAACCTCCCCGAGTGCTATTTCTCACACAGATGGGAAAACAAAAGGCAAGTTAGAGTGCCCAATCTGAGAAATGTTATTCATACTCGATGTGAAAAGATAACGTCCAGTCCCACTGAAACTAGTCTGAAACTTGCTGTGCTAAATGTAATAAATCATTCTTAATTAATAATTTTATTCTTGATTTTATGTTTTTAACTGAAAAATGGTTTGACAAAAATAGGAAATGTGGTTCTAATAGAATCTTCTCCATCCAACTTTATGTTTGAATCTGAAACACAAGCATACAAAAAGGGTGGAGGTGTCAGTGCACCGCCCTAAATTGATTAAAGTCCTATCTGGAAGACAGGAAGTACTTTGTTGAAATTGATAACTGTGTCTTAGACCACATGCCCCTGACCTGTGGTGTGCCCCAAGGGTCAATCCTAGGACACCTTCCGTTCAACCTTTACATGCTGCCGTTGGTCAGTTGATATGCGAAAATGTGTCCTATCACAATTATGCAGACGACGCTCAGATCTATGTTTTACTTATGGCAGGATTCACTCTGTCACTGCATCTGTCACTTTGACCCACAGAAAAAAAGAGAAAGTGATAGCAATCTCCAGAGTCTCACTCTAAAACCTACAAAGCAAATAAAAAATCTGGGGGTAATAATGGACTCAGACTTGAACTTTAACAGCCAGGTCAACTCAATGACATCAGCAGCTTTTTACCATCTAAAAAACATTGCCAAAATCCAAAGTATAGTGAAACCAGACTTTGGCTACGTTCACACTGCAGGGTCTGAGGTTCAATTCGTATTTTTTGTTTAAATCAGATTTTTTGTGTGGTCATTCTCATTACACAAAATTGCGACTGCCATCTGGTGTGAAGGGATTGGAGCTAGATGTGGCCCGCATCCACACAAAACAACACGACGTCACATGTAGCGCACTGTGTTTTATCGGAAGTAAAAAAGGCACATTACCCGGCTGCGTGTGTGTCGCGTTTATTGATGTCCTCAGTTTCTTTTGCGCTTTATCCCTCGCTTGGCCAACTCCTTCGCAATCTCTTCAAATACCGCCCGATTATGGCAGGAACTTTCCCAAACTTCTTCCTTCTTTCACTGACAGTTTTCGGCTCCTTCATCTGCCATTTCTCTCCATTTTGACTCCGAATTGTTACGTTTATCCCAGACTTGTTGCCTATTGATGACTATCATGTCGGATCTGGGGATGAGAGCAATTGCAAGTTGCATTCTAAAAGTGCGGATACATATCAGATTTATTTCCACATATGAAAGTGGCCTTGGTCGGATTTGAAAAAGTCATATGTGTGCTGTTCACACTGCCCTGAAAAAATCGGATACAGATCACATATTGGCAAAAAAAAACAGAATAGACCAGCAGTGTGACGCCTTGGAGAGACTTATCCATGCATTAGTCCTGTGCTCAGGTCTCTCCACTGGCTTCCTGTGGCTCAGAGAATAGACTTTAAAGCAGCTCTGCTTGTGTACAAGTCTTTCCATGGCCTAGCACCAAAGTACATCTCGGATATCTCGGACTCTGGCCTCCTGCTGGTGCCCTGAGTCAGGACTAAACATTGGGAATCTGCGTTTCAGTTGCATGAAGCTAAAATCTGGAACAGCCTTCCTGAAGATGTGAGACAGGCCTTTTCTCTGGCAATGTTCAAATCTAAGATAAAAACAGTTTTGCCAGGCACAGCTTTGAGCCCAAAAATGTTATTTTTTTACAAATATACACTAAAATGACAAAATAAGCCCAGGGGTGAATCTTGGACCTATTTACACAGGTAATCAGTAAAAAAAAAAGTGCTTTTGATGTTTAGTGGCTTTTTAAATACAACTCAAACCTTTGTCAAAACCCTCTCTAATTTTCTGACAGATTTTCAAGTTTCAGTTCAAGTGAAGATGGCGGCCTACCATTGTTGTTATGTTGAATAAGATTGTGTTTTTATCAAGAACTCACACCGCACGAGTTCAGCCGTTTTTGTTATACTTTATTGTACAGCACTGCCTGGTTGTCAACACATTTATTACATACCCTAACATCAAACCAAAAAAAATCCAGAAATCACACTGTATGACTTTTCAAAAATTATTTGTTTGTTATTGCTGCGTAGTATTTTATCACCTGAGAAAAAACAGAAGCCTTTTTTTTACAAATACAGACATTCCAACGTATCCTATAGTTTTTGACCAGGCTTGCACAAACTACACCAGGGATTTTGGCCCACTCCTCCACACAGATCTTCTCTAGGTCTGTCAGGTTCCAGAGCTGTCGCTGAGCCAGTTTCAGTTCTTAGCACCTGCCACTTTAACTGCAACTATTCAATCACTCACTGCACTGTCACTTTCCACATTACAACTGTAAATTTAACCGTAATTCTCGCGTACATAGTAATGCCTATTTTATTTTTATTTTATATTTTAGTTTTTATATATAGTTTATGGTAAAGTAAATGTTTTCATCCCATTCAAAATACATGTAAGTCTATGGCAATATTTGTCAGGTTGCCGCAGTAACATGGTTGCAGACAGAGGTTTACAGTCATTGGCTTTTTTCTTCAGAATGGCAAGAAGGTTTGTCTGTGCCAGATTTTAGTAGCGTCAAAAGTATAGTGTCTAAACCAGACTTGGAGAGATTTTTTCATGCGTTTGTCTCGAGTAGATTAAACTATTGTAACGGCCTGCTTACTGGCCTCTCCAAACGAGAGTTTAAAGCAGCTCTGCTTGTATACAAGTGTCTCCATGGCCTAGCACCAAAGTACATCTCGGACTGTTAGTGCCACATGAACCATCTCGGACTCTGAGGACCTCAGGGACCGGCCTCCTGCTGATGCCCAGAGTCAGGACTAAACATGTATCAGCCTCCTGCTGGTGCCAGAGTCAGGACTAAACATGGGGAATCTGCTTTTAAAATAAAAGTCTTCCTGAAGATCTGTGACAGGCCTGTTTTCACATTGTGTCCGGTCACACATGACCACACCTGAAGACTTATCAGCTACAAACTCATAACAGTTCATTGCTCTTGGGTTTTGTGTGTTGAGGACTGATGAAAACTGTACGACGAGGTGTACTTTTGTCAGCGCATTGTTGAGCCAACAGCACTGAGACTGCTCTTGTCAAGGTGACAAATGACATCCACCTGAACACTGACGCGGGCAAAGCCTCAGTCTTAATTCTGTTGGATCTGAGTGCTGCTTTTAACACTGTCGATCATGGGATCCTCTTACAGAGACTAGAGGACTGGGTGGGCATCACTGGCACTGCTCTAAACTGGTTAAAGTCCTATCTGGAAGACAGGAAATTCTTTATCGAAATTGGTAACTGTTGTCTCAGACCAGATGCCCTGACCTGTGGGGTGCCCCAAGGGTCAAAACCTGCGGACCCCTTCTGTTCAACCTCTACATGCTGCCTTAGGTCAGTCCTATCACAATTACGCAGACGACACTCAGATCTATGTTTCACTCTGACGGCAGGTGAATATGGACCAGTGATTCACTCTGTCACTTGCATCCAAAATCAGTGTGTGGATTGTAAAACAACTTTCTCCAGCTGAACTCAGACACAGACTGAAATCATCGTCTTTGGCCACAGAAACAAAGAGAAATTGTTAACTGTCACCTCCAGAGTCTCGCTCTAAAAACCTACACATCAAGTTAGAAATCAGGTGGTAATAATGGACTCAGATTTGAATTTTAACGAGCCACGTCAGATCAATCACATCAGCAGCTTTTACCATCTAAAAAAAACATTGCCAAAATCAAAAGTATAGTGTCTAAACCAGACCTGGAGAGACTTTATCCATGCGTTTGTCTCTAGTAGATTAGACTACTGTAACGGCCTGCTCACTGGCCTCTCCAAACGAGCTGTAAAACAGCTGCAGTAACATCCAGAACGCCGCTGCTCGGGTCCTGACTAAGAACCAGGAAGTACGGATCACATTAGTCCTGTGCTCAGGTCTCTGCACTGGCTCCGTGTGGCTCAGAGAATAGACTTCAAAGCAGCTCTGCTTGTATACAAGTCTCTCCATGGCCTAGCACCAAAGTACATCTCGACATGTTAGTCCATATGAACCATCTCGGACTCTGAGGACCTCAGGGACCGGCTCTCCTGCTGGTGGCCCAGAGTCAGGACTAAACATGGGGAATTGTGCGTTTCAGTTTTTATGCAGCTAAAATTCTTGAACAGTCTTCCTGAAGGATGTGAGACAGGCCGCTACTCTGGCATGTTCAAATCTAAAACAAAACTGTTTTGTTTGGTTGTGCATATGACTGAATAGCTTTCTTTGCACTCTTCTCTTTATGTCTTGGAACTAAGAATTGTGATTTCTGCCATGTCTTTGTGATTTTAATGCATTTTTTCCTGTTGTGTGAAGCACTTTGAATTGCCTTGTGTACGAATTGTTCTCTACAAATAAACTTGCCTTGCCTTGCCTTGCCTATGCCAAAGGTATGTATTTATTGTGTCCATGGCAGGGTCATAGAGGCAGAAGTACATAGTTCTGAAATCTAATGGGATTTCGTCAAATCGTCAAAAATAGTATCTCCTTGTTGATTTCAGTCCAATATTTTTGAGCAACAGTGCAGGCCAAAAACAACTTGTAGATGTTTGCCTCCTGGCTGCTACAATTTCTCCAACAGTCTGCATTTCCCTGCGAATAAGGGGCACTTTGACATGGTGTTATGAAAAATCAAAGAATTATTTTAACCTATCAAAGCTTTTCATGTGATTATTTTTTACAATCTGGTAAAAGCTTTTATACTTTTTGTAATCCAGACCTTGAATCTTAAATCAGTTCTATTTGGTACAAAACCTTGGTCATAAACCAACCAGTTTAAGATTTTTACATCTTTGTTCAGTTTGTATGTTTTCATTATCTTCACTTAACCGTTTTTCATCTGCCAGTAAGGCCTGGACAGGAACCCCCGGCACATTATTAATCTCAATATTTTTCCTTTGGGTTTCATATTTTAGTTCACACCTGTACAGCAACGCTCTGATTTGACTTGAAAAAAGTAGCTTTTCAGACAAGGTAAACCCCAGCCTCCTTTTTCTTTTAATAATTGTAGAGTTTTCAATCTGATTTGAGTTCAAACAGCCAGTTGGGGAGAGTCTGAAATAGATTGATAAATCTGGGCAAAAAAAAAATATTTTTATAGCTTCAATCCTTGATTTAGACTTAAGTATGGGATAACATAACATTTTTCAAGATCTTTCCTTATAGTGGAGAGAAGAAGAATATAGTTTTCTAAGATTGTTGATAGTTCTTTATGGAAGATCACACCTAAATATTTGAGGGATTCCGTATGCCATTTAAAGGGGTGAGACTTTCTAAGGGACAGACGGCGGCCGCCAATAAGAGAGAATTTCAGTTTTTTGTACATTCAATTTGTATTCAGACATTGGACCAATATCATGAAGGAAATTCATCACATTTGGTATTGAAATTTCTGGCTTGGTCAGATATGACAGGACATAATCGCATAGCAGGTAATTTTATGTTCTGTCCCGTCAATTGAAACACCTTAAATTGTTTCAGATTTTCTAATATATTGGGTCAATGGTTCCAAGTACAAGGCGAACAACAGAGGGGACCAAGCAAAACCCTGTCTCACCCATTTTTAGGTCAGTGAGTCCATCAGGTGAGCGTTAATTTTGATTCTTGATGTTGGACGATCATAGAGGGCCTCAATATTTTTTATTAATAAATCAATATTTTTGATTTGGTTAGCATTTAGCTTAGCTAACACAGTCCAGACTTAATATTACAGCTTCCATCCAACTCAGGGGGATCAGAGCTTTTCTAAGGGCCAAGTTAAAAGTTGATAAAAGCAGAGGAGTAAGTGTTTATTTTATAGCTTTATACCACTCTGACGTGAATCCATAATTCTCTGCAGAATTGATAGTTTTTTAGTCTTTTGATTGCACTTTGAATTTCAGTTATTGTTATTTCAGCGCCTAATTTTTTGTTTAGTTCTGTCATGACAGGTATATTGAGAGTGTCCAAATTATTGTTTTTCTGTTTCTTTGTTTAGAATCAGAATCAGAATCAGAATCAGAATCAGAATCAGATCAGAAAGAGTTTATTGCCATTGTCAATGAAACAAATCACAAACATAGGAACTTGTCTCGGCCTTAAGGTGCAACATAAAACACTGAGCAATAATAAAATAACATATATTCAATCAAAAAGGCATGCATTGAGAAACAATTTAATATACTATAAAATAAAAAAATTAAAATAGGCATTACTATGTACACAAGAGTTACAGTTAGATTTACAGTTTTGAGTGCAGAAAGTGACAGTGCAGTGAGTGGTTGAATAGTTGCAGTTAAAGTGACAGGTGTTTAGAAGTGTTCATGAGTCCAACGGCAGAGGGAAAGAAACTATTCTTGTGGGTTGGCAGAGGTGGCCACCGTGGGGGAGGGTGTGGTCACATCAAACCTGGAATAGAAGGTGTTGAGTTGCTCAGCCAGTTTTCGATTGTCTGCAGTAGGGGTTTTATGATTGGTGAGAAGCCAGAGCCCACGCCACACGGAGGTGGGGTTGTTGTCAGAGAACTGCTGTTTCAGACGCGTATTGTACTGTGATCTAGCTCGAGACACCTCTTTGCCAAATCCATACTTTAGGTTCCACTGTCAGGCATCATTGCGGCTCAGATAAGTGGGCACATGGATCAATACATGAGTAAAGCACAGAAGGGCATAGACAAAGACACCATAGGAGCCAAACACCAACTCCTGGTTGACAGAACACTCAAGACTACAGAAACCAACACACCAATCTGTGTACTGCCTGGATTGATAACAAGAAAGCATATGACTCAATGCCACACACATGGATCACTGAATACTTTGAGATGTACAACATCAATAGGACTCTAAGAGCTTTCATAGCAAACGTGATGGGGCTGTGAAAAATCACCCTTGAGTGCAGTGATCGAGTGGTTAAGGCACAGCACACGATGCAAGGCTCCAACTGCAGCCGGCCGCAGTTCGTAAGTTCGATTCCTGACTCCGACTTACTGCATGTCCTCCCTTGAGAAGTGTAGTCGGAGGGAGACAAAGAGAGGGAATTAGTCCATACAGGAGGAGTCTCACTCCCAGAAGGAACAATAGCAGACATTGAGGAGGGTTAAAAGTACCTTGGAATACCACAGGCAAATGTGGTATTCCTCGAAGAGGTATCAAGGAAAGCAGCAACAGCCAAATACTTACAACCAGTAAGGTAATTCCTAAGAAGCCAGCTCAATGGCAATAAACAGTTATGCCCTGCCAATTATCAGGAATAATAAGGTGGCCAAAGGAAGAGATATAGACCACAGATGTTATGGATGCATGGATGGTTTTGCCCCAAAACCAGCACCCTGAGACTAAACACAAGGAAGGAGGCCGTGGACTAGTGAGTGTGAGATCCACTATCCAGGATGAAACACTCCAGATCCACAAGTACATCAAGAACCCAATAGATGACGTGCTCAGTGAATATCTCAGGCAATGGGGAACAGAGGATGCTGGAGGAGGGACCAACATGGGAGAACAAGCTCCTACATGGGATGTACAAACGGACCATAACTCAAGGCTGATATCAAGAAATCCTACCAATGGCTACAGCGCGCTGGACTGAAGGACAACACAGAGGCACTCATCATGGCTGAATAGGAACAAGCCCTGAGCACCAGAGCAATAGAGGCCCAGATCTACCACACCTCACAAGGCCCAAGATGTAGGCTGTGTAAAGAGACAAGCCGGATGTAAGATGCTGGCAGGGAAAGCATACATGGAGCGTCATGACCAAGTGGCTGGCATAGTGTACAAGAACATCTGTGTGGAGTATGGACTGGAAACTCAAAGGTTAAAGTGCGAAACACTCACAAATGTGGCAGAGAATGACTGAGCCGAGATCCTGTGGGACTTCCAGATATACACAAAATGGTAATGGCAAACCAATCAGACATAGTGGTGGTGGATAAACACCAGAGGAAAGCCATTGTGGTTGACGTGGCAATACCAAGTGATGGCAACATCAGGAAAAAGGAACACGAGGAACTGGAGAAATACGAAGGGCTCAGAGAAGAGCTGGAGAAGTCGTGAAAGGGGAAGGCGAAAGTGGGGGAGAGCAGGGGTCTCAAAACTCTTTACCTCTGTGAGCTACTTTCATTAGAAGAAAACAACAACAACCGTGAGCTACTTGTGAAACTGTAATGTCTAATGTCTGAACATTCATCTCAATATATAATACAAACTGGGGGTGGGGGGGACTGGGGTAAAAACACCTATAAAAGTCCTGTTTCTCCAAGCCAAAAGATTCTTTCAACAAAGTATTTAGAACATTTTTTATTTTTTTTTAGATATTTTTTTTTGATCTTTTTTTAGATCTTGTTTGTTTAAAAAAAACAATTCTAATGTTCATCATTATGTTAATTGTCGGATCAGTTGGTGTCATCCATTTTTTGCGTCCATGTCAGGGGTTTTGAGGAACAAATACATAGATCTGAAGTTGAGAATGATGATGATCAAAAACAGATTGCATTGCTTTGTTTGTCCAATATTTCTGAGCAACAGGACAGTCCCAAAACACATGGTAATGGTGAGCCTCCTGGCTGCTACAGCTTTCTCCAACTGTTGGAATTTCCTTGTGAATAATTTGCACTTTGACATGGTGTTATGGAAAACGTGAAACATTTTTATGACAGAATTTTCTCCAAACATGTAATTTTGTAGTCCTTCACTAGGATATTGTCCCACTAGTTCTCTATCTCTTTACTTCACTCTGTCTCAATCAAATTTTTAATATAATATAATATAATTTAACATTTCCCAGGATGAGTCAGAGCAGAGTCCATCTTCCACATTTCTCATTCTTAGTCCCAATGCGGACTAACGACCATTTACATCAGTGTGTATGACTGAGCAAGAGCTTACGGTGGAGGGTGAGCAGCCGCTCCTTGGAGAAGAGCAGAAGCGAGGGAGACGTGCACAGGAACAGAGGAGGTAAAAATAGCAGGAATAGAAATGAGGCAGACTCTTTTGGCCCTGAGCAAAACATGAGTCAAAGTGTTCTACTGCAGCTTCTTTCCACAGACTTCAAACCTCCACAGAAGAAGCAACTTCCCAGCCCGTCTGTCACTTTCCACTGCTACCATCCACCACCATCCACATCTCATCACCCCCTCCCACTGACATCAAACCACTCATCCACGCCCGGACTCTGGTTAGCCAGGGCTGTCGCGCCCAATAAAACGGCCTGGCTGCCATCGGCTTGGGACAAATCACAACCAGCTCGCTATCTGTGTTGCTGTGTCTCTTTTCATTATTGTTACTGCTAGCTGCAACTTTTGTGTATTTTTTGGTTGAGACACTTTTCAAACTGAAGTTGTTCTTGAACGCCCTCCCTGAGTGAGGCGATGTCACGCAGTCCTTACGAGATAACTTTGGGAAACTGAACTTGAGTGAGCGTCTTGTTTTGTCAAGTGGCATCGCACTCTCTGAGTGAGGTGATGTCACGCAGTCAGATGCGGGGTTCGTTCCAGAACTGTGGGCATATCCTCCCATGAGAGAGGACCCATTCCCTGCTGACCAAATTGTCCCATTAAGAATTGTCTTATTTAAGGCAGGAAGGAGCAGGTAAAGGTTAACTAATAGATCTTTGGTCAGCTCCTTTTTAGTGGCATATGCATGTCATGGGGAGAGACATGTCGGCTCATTATTCTGGTTCTTTGGCAAAAGACATGGTAAGTCATGAGGTCCATCAATTTGGGATATGCTGAATCTGTGGAGAGGTCACAGGGAATGTCCCTACACAGGGCTGTGCCTGGTCCTCCCTCTTGTTCGCTTTGTATTGGGAACCTTTGGCCCAATATATTAGACAACCCAAAACAATCCATGTTGTTATAATTAATGGGATGGAACATAAAACTGCCTGCTATAAAGATGATGTTTTATTGTTTTTAACCAAACCAGAAATGTGATGCATTTCCGTCATAATATGGGTCCAGTGCCGCTCCATGGTCAAGTGGCTAGCACACTTGTGAGCCATGTGAGCAACCCATCATGAGTTTGAATCCAACGCTTGACAATTTGCTGCAATGTACTTCCCTCTCTCATCACTATTTCATTCTATACTATCCTGTCAAATAAATCATATGGACCAAAATATCATTACAAATAAACATAATAATGTCTGGATACAAACTGAATGTACAAAAAAATTCTTTCTTACATGTATTTATACTCTTTTTTTTTTCTTTTTTTTATACTCTCTTTTTCATGAATACAGTTCTGTTCTCTTCTTGCATTCAATGATGGCCATCCCACACCAGAATATAATTCACAGTGGTGGGTTCTGTATCCTCCTGTAATGAACCTTAATGCTGAGTGATAAACTGAGATCAGAGGTTTTAGGACTGTTGCAGTAGAATGCATATTTAGAATATCACCAGAATCGAGCACTGAGAGAAGTGTAACCTGGATTAACTGATTTCTACAATTAAGATAATACACGTTATATTTCTAAAGAAGAATCTGGTTTTAAGATTATTTGTCAGCTCTTGTGCGTTTTTTGAAAGAATCCAGAATCAATCCAGATGCATGTATTTGTAGTAGGGTACTTGTTCAGTAATATTACCATTGATTGTAAGAATAGATCAAATGTTGTGTGTCACTAGAGGTCTATTTGGAGAAGAGCATACATTTTGTTTGACTTAAATTTATAAATAATTTTAAATTTAACAACATTTTGTTGGATAGAGTGAAAATATTTTGAATCACTTGTGCAGCAGACGGCGCCCTACCATATAGAATTGCATCATCTGCATAAAAGTGGATCCTACCATGTTTTAGATTGTGGCTGATTGAGTCTATATAAATTGTAACTAAAATTGGTCCATTGAGGAACACCTTTGTTAAAATCTGAATATTCTGATTGAAAGCCATCAGCAATCAAGAGGAAAGACACCGCTACATTGGTAGTTCTGAGGCTTGCTGCTTAAGATAATGTTCAATATGTCCAAATGTTGCTTTAAGTGGGTCTTTAGGGTCAGGTCGGGTTGGAGCAGTAGTTAGCTCTGTGAAGTTTAACTCATAACAATATTTCTTAAACTGTCAGAAGTTTTGGACAACCAATCGATGTTCATGTCACCGAAAACAAGTAATTCAGAATTAGCAAAAGTGGAAAGGAAGGTAAAGAAGTCCTCTAGCTCTCGACAGGTGCAGATGGAGGACAATGAAAACCTACTTTCCAGTATTACTTTTACTCAATCCCATATCAAGGGCTATGAATTTAAAACTGTTTAACTTTGAGACCGAATACTTCGCACATTCATGTGAATAACTCGATTTGATTTAAATGTTGTATTTAAACCAGTGTAATGAACAGTATCTAATTGAGTATTTGCCACAGGCAGGCTTTTTGTAGGTTTAATGTTGATTAAGTATAGTTTGTTATTAAGGTGGCTTGCTTTTACTCTAATCAAATGATTCACTACACAATTGTGAGGCTTGTCAACTGATTTTCTTTCCCAGTTGATATGGGGCAATAGCATGTTGTGTAGGTTGAGGTCCTGATACTATTATTCTCCTGACTTGTATCTTTAAAGGGCCTTGGGCTGTTGAATCATACTCAATTGTCACACGCTGACTGCTACAAATGGAAAATGGAATCTCTTTATATATATTTGTGTGGTTCTCCATATGGATGTGTCAACAATTCTAGAGAAAAACTATATTAATTTAATGTTAATCACTTTTTTTTTATCTTGCTGTTTTTATCACATTTAACTTCATTTTTTCTTTCAGAAAGTGACATTTTGTTAAGATGGTTATTAACTTGAGGAATAGTACCTGTTAGACCACGGGAATGAAAGAAAAAGAAAGAAAGCCTTCACTGTTGTGTCAGTAATCATGAATAATCTTTTAATCGTGATGTTTTTTTCTCACAATAATCATACCCTAAAATGTTATATTGTGACATCCCTACTGAACTAGCAAAGACCACGCCACAGCAATGGAATATGAGAGAATGCTTATTGATTGAGTGATGATGATGGATCGATGATGGATCGATGATGGATCGATTCGAGTTGGCTGGGTAGAGACTGTGGATGGGGGCTCTCCATCCATCCATCCATCTTCTTCCGCTTTATCCGGGGACGGTGGCGGGTCACGGGGGCAGCAGTCTAAGCAGGGACTCCCAGACTTCCTTTTCCCAGACACTTCCTCCAACTCCTCCGGGGGATCCCGAGGCGTTCCAGGCCAGCCGAGAGACATAGTCCCTCCAGCGTGTCCTGGGTCTTCCCCGGGCCTCCTCCCGGTGGGACATGCCCGAAACACCTCCCTAGGAGGCGTCCAGAGAGCATCCGGAACAGATGCCCGAGCCACCTCAGCTGGCTCCTCTCAACGTGGAGGAGCAGCGGCTCTACTCCGAGCTCCTCCGTGTGACTGAGCTCCTCACCCTATCTCTAAGGGAGCGCCAGCCACCCTGCGGAGGAAACTCATTTCGACCGCTTGTATCCGCGATCTTGTCCTTTCGGTCACTACCAAAGCTCATGACCATAGGTGAGGGTAGGAACGTAGATTGACCGGTAAATCGAGAGCTTTGTCTTTCGACTCAGCTCCTTCTTCACCACAACGGTCCGATGCAGCGACCGCATCACTGCAGACGCTGCACCGATCCGCCTGTCAATCTCACGCTCCATCCTTCCTCACTCGTGAACAAGATCCGAGATACTTAAACTCCTCCACTTGGGCAAGGACTCCCACCCACCTGGAGAGGGCAAGCCACCTTTTTCCGGTCGAGAACCATGGCCTCAGATTTGGAGGTGCTGATTCTCATCCCAGCTGCTTCACACTCGGCTGCAAACCGTCCCAGTGCATGTTGCAGGTCCAGGTTTGATGGAGCCATCAGGACAACATCATCTGCAAACAGCAGAGATGAGATCCTGTGCTCTCCAAACCGGACCCCCTCCGCCCCCTGACTGCGCCTAGAAATTCTGTCCATAAAAACAATGAACAGAACCGGTGACAAAGGGCAGCCCTGGCGGAGTCCAACACGCACTGGGAACAGGTCTGACTTACTGCCGGCAATGCGAACACAGCTCCTGCTCCGGTCATACAGGGCCGGACAGCCCTGAGCAAAGGGCCCCGGACCCCGTACTCCCGCAGCACCCCCCAAAGGGCACCCCGTGGGACACGGTCGAAAGCCTTCTCCAGATCCACAAAGCACATGTGGACTGGTTGGGCAAACTCCCATGAACCCTCGAGCACCCGATGGAGAGTATAGAGCTGGTCCAGTGTTCCACGACCAGGACGAAAACCACTCTGCTCCTCCTGAATCCGAGGTTCGACTATCGGTCGGATTCTCCTTTCCAGTACCCTGGAATAGACCTTACCAGGGAGGCTGAGGAGTGTGATCCCTCTATAGTTGGAGCACACCCTCCGGTCCCCCTTCTTGAACAGAGGGACCACCACCCGGTCTGCCAGTCCAGAGGCACCGACCCGACCGCCACGCGATGTTGCAGAGCGTGTCAACCAAGACAGTCCTGCAACATCCAGAGACTTTAGGTACTCGGGCGTATCTCATCACCCCCGGAGCTCTGCCACTGAGGAGTTTGCCAACAACCTCAGTGACTTCGGCTTGGGTGATAGATGAGTCCAGCCTTCCGAGTCCTCCGTCTCTACTTCCTCTTCGGAAGACGTGCAGTGGGATTTAGGAGGTCCTCAAAGTACTCCTTCCACCGCCCGACGACGTCCCCAGTCGAGGTCAGCAGGTCCCCACCCGCACCGTAAACGGTGTTGGTGGGACATCTGCTCCCCCTCCTGAGGCGCCGACGGTTTGCCAGAATTTCTTTGGGGCCGACGATAGTCCTCCTCCAGGGCCTCCCCGAACTCCTCCCAGACCCAGGTTTTTGCCTCTGCGACAGCACGAGCTGCGGCACGCCTGGCCCGCCGATACCCCTCAACGGCCTCAGGAGTCCCACAAGCCAAAGAGGCCTGATAGGCCTCCTTCTTCCGCCTGACGGCATCCCTTACTTCCGGTGTCCACCACCGGTTCGGGGTTGCCGCCGCGACAGGCACCTGAGACCTTGCGACAGCTCCGAGCAGCCGCATTGACAATGGAGGTCGAGAACATGATCCACTCGGACTCAATGTCCCCAGCCTCCCCCGGGATTTGGGAGAAGCTCTCCCGGAGTGTGAATTGAAGACCCTGCTGACAGCGGGCTCCGCAAGACGTTCCCAACAGACCCTCACTATACGCTTGGCCTGCCAAGTCTGTCCGGCTTCCTCCACCGCCAGCGGATCCAACTCACACCACAGGTGGTGATCGTTGACAGCTCCGCCCCTCTCTTACCCGAGTGTCCAAGACACGCGGCCGAGGCCAGATGACACGACAACAAAGTCGATCATTGACCTCCGGCCTAGGGTGTCCTGGTGCCACGTGCACTGGTGACACCCTTGTGCTTGAACATGTGTTCGTTATGGAAAGTCCGTGACTAGCACAGAAGTCCAATAACTGAACACCGCTCGGGTTCAGATCGGGGGCCGTTCTTCCCAATCACCCTCTCCAGGTGTCACTGTCGTTGCCCACGTGGGCGTTGAAGTCCCCCAGTAGAAACAATGGAGTCCCCGGTCGGTGCACTGTCCAGTACCCCTCCCAGGGACTCCAAGAAGGCCGGGTACTCAGCACGCTGTTCGCCCGTAGGCCGACACCACAGTGAGAGACCTGTCCCCAACCCGAAGGCGTAGGGACGCGACCCTCTCGTTCACTGGGGTAAACTCCAACACATGGCGGCTGGCTGTGGGGCAATAAGCAAGCCCACGCCAGCCCGCCGCCTCTCCCGCAGGCACACCAGAGAAGTGGAGCGTCCAGCCCCTCTCGGAGGATGGTTCCAGTGCCCAAACTGTGCGTGGAGGTGAGGCCGACTATATCTAGTCGGAACCGTTCAACCTCGCCACAAGCTCAGGCTCTTCCCCCAGTGAGGTGACGTTCCATGTCCAGAGTTAGTCTCTGCGTCCGGGATCCGGTCGTCGAGGCCCCTGCCGTCGACTGCCGCCCAGATCCCTCTGCACCAGCCCCTTACGATCCTCCTGCAGGTGGTGGGTCCACGGAGGACGGCCCCACGTCACTCGTTTGGTTGCACCCGGCCGGGCCCCGTGGGAAAGACCCGCCACCAGGCGCTCGCTGTCGAGCACCCACCCAGGCCTGGCTCCAGGTGGGGCCCGGTACGCAATCCGGGCGACGTAACTGCCTTGGTTTTTTTTTCGTCATAGGGGCTTGTGAACCGATCTTTGTCCCGTCACCCAGGACCTGTTTGCCTTGGGAGACCCTACCAGGGGCTTGAAGCCCCGGACAACATAGCTCCTGAGATCATTCGGGCGCTCAAACCCCTCCACCACGTTATGGTGTCGGTTCAGGGAGGGGTGGATGGGGGCTCTGTCTCGGGTAATCAGCCCAGCCAATTCAGAACCGCCCCTCCTTAGATGGCGAAGTATAGCGGTGAAGATGATAGAGACATGGGGTAGGAGGGTGGAGTCGCGAGAGTAGAGACAACAAGAGATGCGGGGATAGGCCTGTATAAATAGGGTTTATGGGTAATTAGAGGTGCGGTTAGAGTGGATGCGTGGTTGCTGGAGGAGTAGGAGGTTGAGGCGGGGTCCCACACCCGAACCTCAGTCAATGATTACATCATCAACTACATTTCACTAGCAAGGACCACGCCACAACAATGGAATATGAGAGAATAGGGAGAGACTAAGGATGCGGGCTCCATCTCGGCTAATCAGCCCAGCCGATTCAGAATCCCTAAAGATGATTTAAAATGAGCAAAGATGATCTGGATCTCAATGTAAAGCCTGGCTGAAAATGAAGACGTTAACTGAGTGGCATGAGAGAAGAGGAGCTGGATAGTCAAGGACTCTCTGAAGAGCAGCTGGATGGAATCTAAAAGCAGTTTGTCCATTACTGGAGGAGAAGATTAATACCGGTGCAGTTGAATAGAGTTTTGAAAGAATTGGAAGTTGCGGAGAGCAGGTGAGTGCGATAGAGTTGGCGGTGTGGTAATACATCAAGTCAAATGGGCGTGGTAAAAGACAATGCGTTCATGGGTAGCTGATGGAAATGCATGGGTATGTTTAAAGGTACCAGAGTGATGGGGTTGAGGTTCGGACGAGCAATCGTTAAACAGTGTGGATTACATGGTCGCCCTGCTCCGGAGTATAGAGAAGGTTGAGGGGAGGAGAATACTTACATGGATAAAGGAGTTGACGAACTGCAGGCAGTAATGAAATCACTATGAGCGATGGATGAGGGAAGTTAATGGAGAGCTGAATGAGATTGAAAATGAGTGGAACAAAAGATAGATGAGAGGGTAGTCAGATTTAAGATGGTTCCTGATCCTGAAGTTCGGTGTTGAGTGTCAGATTTTGGGACAGCGAATCGTGAGTAGGATTTGGCTGATTATGGTGACTTTAGTACAAGCAATGCAGGTGATGGATTGATAGAGGAAAGTAGACTAAGAGTCTTGAGAACAATGAGGTACGGTATAATAGAAAATCCCTTACGGTGTTGTTGAATGAGTGCCTTCTGACTAATCGAATCCCCATAAGAAATATCTGGAAAGATAGTGGGGTATAATTCGAACAGGAGAGAAATAATCATTCTAGTGAGGAGTTCGATGGTCGCATGACAATAATAAAATGCGGGAGTCTGCTACTTCTGTGTGTTGATTTGAGAGGTGCACTAACGTTACTCATCATAGGGACGGGAATCAGATTCTTGGTCTGAAATGAAGAAGGGCTTGCCTTGTTGGATGATATGAATGCCTGGTAGAGAAGACTAAGTGCTTGAGGACTGTCTAGTGCGTATGGCAGCTGGAATGAGTTGGAAGGGGCTGGAGTGCGCTGAGCAGTCTTCGATGCATCAATTGATGCACAATGGATTGAGGTGCACGCTGAGAGATGTCTCCTCTGAGAAAGAAACAGGAAACCCGATCGGCGGAGCTATTAAAGCGCCAGCTGGAGGAAGAATGATTGAGATTGTCGAGTTACGGTGATGCACCCTGTTAAAGATGAGACGTACGTACATCTGCACCTCTGTAAATGATGACGGGAGGGTGAACAGAAGTAGAACACTGGCTGTGAAGGCTTGTAAGATAGAAGCATTGAGGAAGAGAGTAGAGCGTCGAAAGAGGGAATGTGAGATTATTGAGAGAGCATCCCGGTGCCCAGTGACAACTTTGAAGAGAGACAGAATCCCGGTGGCCGGCTGCAACCCTGGTGAGGATGCGGAAAAGGCTCGAGTAGGATAAGGGATGAATGAGAAAGGGGTTGAGTGGACGAATGGATCGGAGTGCTGCCGTGACTCGTGCTCGGTGCGAGCGTGGCTGACACCGTGGATTGGACTGTATGAGGCTGCCGTTGGCGTGGTTGCCGCCATGGATCGGCGTAAGCGTGGCTGCCGTTGGTGTCGTTGCTGTCGTGGATCAAAGTAAGCGTGGCTGCTGTTAACGTGGCTGCCGCCGTGGCTAGGCGTAAGCGTGGCTGCTGTTGGCGTGGCTGAAGGAAAACTCTCTCTTCTGGAGGAGCCGCTGCGGCCAGTCGGAGTAGGCGGGGCGAAGAGCACGCCGCTTCCTGGATGCAGAGGAAGGCGGCAGGAACGGGAGTGAGCAGGTAAATCGTGCTAGTCAAAAAGAAGTTTGAACAACGTGACTTGGAGACCTACGAACGGTCAATGTAGAGAGGAATGACGAGCGCGGTTTGTATAACAAGGCAAAAAAACATGCATTGGATTCAAAATTCAATTAAAAAAAAAAGAAAAAGAGAAAAGGAAGTTGAGGTTTCCCCTGTCTGAAAAATTATTTTATTTCAGCTCAAATTAGAGCGTTGCTGTACTGGTGTGATCCAGAATATGAAGTTTAATCGAAACATTGAGATTAATCTTGTTCGGGGTTCCTATACAGAAAGCAGATTACAAAAGATTACAAAAGGTTGATAATATCTAAATTATTCCAATGCATTACTAATCTGGACAAATACTCCACTAAATATATAAAAACAAACGATAAAGAGGGGTTAACCTTGTTTTGGCAGATGAAACGTGGAAAAATGTGACACGTGTCTGGAGGGAATTTTTTTCGGAAAACTCCATGTCAAAGGTAATCACAAAAAGACACAAACTGCTCCGACAATTAAGAACTGGAAGGATATCATAACCGACATACGCACCATGGAAAAAATAACTACTGGACTCAATTTGAGAATGGACAAATACAATAAACATTGTATATGTTCGTCTGTTTAAAGTTTGTTCTTGTTGTTTTATGTAAAAAAAAAACGTGCTCATCATTCACAAGGAAATGCTAACTGTTGGATAAACTGTTGCAGTCAGTGGGCAAATCACTGTCACATGTTTTGAGACTGTCGCTTTGCCCAAAAACATTGGACTAAAGCAGCAGACTCTTGTTGACATTACCATCCCTCTGAACTTTAGAACTATGTACTTGGGCCTCAAAACTCCTGCCACGGACACAATGAATGGATACCTTTAGAATGTACTCTTGGCGGCAGGGAAAAAGTCTGTCACAATTTTTTTTTTGACACAGACATCACCAACGATCAAGGACTGGACCGACATTGTCACAGACATTAGAAAAATGGCAAAACTAACATTCTGACTTAATTTGGAAATGGACAAATTTGAGAGACTCTGAATTAATTGGTACATTTATTTTGGACTATGTGTGCCTTAACTTTTTTTGGATGTCTTCTCTCTTTATTTTCCATTAATTTACTTTTGATCTCTTGTGTTCTCTCTGGTATTGTTCTGTTTCTTGTGCTTTTTTGCTATATGTTTTTAAATTTAGAAAATGTATAATTAAAAAAAAAGAAAATTAAAATAAAAAATAATGTTGAGTGGATTTTATCAAAGAGTTATGGGATGATATTTTTGATTGCAGTAAAATTGTGCGATTGCTCATCTCCAGGAATGTTTTATTTCTTTGTCGGAATAGTGCCACAGTATGGCATATTTCTCACCATATACTGCTTTCCACATTTGCCCCTTTCTGCAACAGATTTTCAGTGTGAAAATATGTGAAAATAATATTCATATAATATGAAAGTAGATTTTTCTATTGGCGGCTTTGTGTCTGTGTAGAATGTATTTGCTGTTGAGGTTGGCAGCTCTATGTTAACAAGCAGTAGAAGGGGCACAATTAATCAGAATCAGAATCAGAATCAGAAAGAGTTTATTGCCATTGTCAATGAACAAAATTCACAAACATAGGAACTTGTCTCGGCATTAAGGTGCAACATAAAACACTGAGCAATAATAAAACACAACATATATTCAATCAAAAAGGGCATGCATTAAGAAACAATTTAAAAATACTATCAATAAAAATAAAAATAGGCATTTCTATGACACAAGAGTTACAGTTAGATTTACAGTTTGAGTGCAGAAAGTGACAGTGCAGTGAGTGGTTGAATATTTGCAGTTAAAGTGACAGGTGTTTAAGAAGTGTTCATGGAGTCAAGGCGGAGGGAAAGAAACTATTCTTGTGGCGGGAGGTTCTGGTCCGGATGGACCGTAGCCTCCTGCCTGAGGGGAGTGGTTCAAATAGACCATGTCCAGGGTGAGAGGGGTCAGCTGTGAGCCGACCTGCTCGTCCCAGAGCCCTGGAGACGTACAGGTCCTGCAGAGATGGAAGTCTGCAGCCGATCACCTTCTCAGCAGAGCGTTACACATAGGAAATTCCAGCAAAAGGTGAATAGACACAAGCAGGAGACTCCATCAGGCCAAGTCCCAAATCAGATCTGTTGAAGAGAGCCTGCATGCATGTTTTTCATGGTTAAGCAATAAAAACACCATGCAATAAATGAAACATAGATAACATTGCAGACAAAGCAGTAACATCTCCATGGAGACAAGCAGGCAGCAAGCTACCCTCCACCAGAAAATGTAAAAAGCTTTTAAATATTTGCAGTGTTACCGACTATTGAAAATAGCTATATGTTTTCGCAAATATATCAAACCAAATGTGATTCGATGGTAAATTAGTCCAGATTTGGTTTGTTTATCACTAATTATTCTTACTAGAGTTCATGCTTTTAAATCACCCGTAAGAAAATAAATAAACACACCATAAAATCAAGTTCTAGCCCATACAAGCACTTTGTATGGGACATTATTTTCCACAAACACCAGACTGACACTTGTTCAACAAGGGACTTTCAATAAAATATGTGCATTATTATGCAACCTGTAACTTCTTGAAGGGCAGACTAAATTAATGTCTAGTAAGCTTTGAATGGTGTTATTTTAACATTACCTGTGCACATATGACATTTACATGCCGCCATTTTAGCTTGTGCGTATTTACTATGACTGCGTTCAAAATATTTATACTGTAATACAGCCTATCATGATGGACTGCTTGACAATACGCTTATCGTAACGTGGATGAACATTATAAATTCATTATGAATATCCGAGTTATTTAAACTGCTGACGCCTGTATTAAGGCTAAATCTGATGAGCTAAGCATGCATTATTTGTATTTTTACTGACCTTTAAACATGCTGTTGAGTACCTTTACTTTTGCATCTCATGTTTTAGAACTGAATAATAACGTATTTTTTTTACAGAAAACAAAATGACTTCATAGCACTGTGACGTTTCCAATGCCGAAAATTTACTTTTGGCTCTATCTACTGGCTGCAGCGGATAATGCATAGGCAAGATAAACAAATGCTAGCTTGTCCCCAACGTGCTAATGTATCATGCACTTGTGATTTGAGGCAGAAATGCTCAGAACAATGTGATAATTTATGGACAGCACAGAAGATCTTGGCGCTAGACCCATGAAATCACAGATTGGAGAGGAGAGGACTTTCTAAAAGGATTCATCAAACAAGCGTAAATGAAGCTAAATGCAACTCCAGGTATATATATTTTTTTGGCGGGAACATTTTCTCCATCCATCCATCCATCCATCTTCTTCCGCTTTATCCGGGGCCGGGTCGCGGGGGCAGCAGTCTAAGCAGGGACTCCCAGACTTCCTTATCCCCAGACACTTCCTCCAACTTCCGGGGGGATCCCGAGGCGTTCCCAGGCAGCCGAGAGCATAGTCCCTCCCGCGTGTCCTGGGTCTTCCCCGGGCCGCCCCTCCCGGTGGACATGCCCGAAACACCTCCCTAGGGAGGCGTCCAGGAGGGCATCCGGAACAGATGCCCTAGCCACTTCCAGCTGGCTCCTCTCGACGTGGAGGAGCAGCGGCTCTACTCCGAGCTCCTCCCGTGTGACTGAGCTCCTCACACCTATTCGAGCGCCAGCCACCCTGCGAGAAACTCATTTCGACCCGCTTGTATCCGCGATCTTGTCCTTCTTCGGTCACTACCAAAGCTCATGACCATAGTGAGGGTAGGAACGTGATTTACCGGTAAATGAGAGCTTGTCTTTCGACTTCAGCTCCTTCTTTACCACAACGGTCCGATTTTATATCAAGTTTTATCAGGAGTATAGTAAGTATGGTATCGTGGATCCTCTATCGGATAAAAATTCCATGAGGTACTAGGCAATACCCAGCCCTAATATTTAATATTACTGACCCTGAATGTCCTCATGGTCACAGAGGTCAGACTCCCAGACAGGTAAAAAGCAGGAAACACGGTCTTAGATGCTCCTTTTTTCTAACCACTATTGCCACACTCTTTTAGAGTTAAACTTGATGTCATATTCCTGCTCCATATACTCAAAGAAGACTTTCATCTTTATAACGACCATTTTCTCTGATTACTCGAGCGCTGTATTTATTGTCGTCTGTCTTCACTCATCTCTACTATTGTTATTTTCTTTAATAGCGTAATCGTTCCATAGATCTTTGTTTTATTTGCTCTAATGTATCAGATACGGTTCCAGGATATCCTTTGTAGAGTTTTGGATCATGTTTTCGGTCTCGTATTTTTCTAATATACAGAGTTCTTCTTATGTTTTATCTTTCTTGGGCTTATGTTGACTTTGGTGCAAGGTTACACAGAGAGTCTTGGGTCAGTCCGTACCAAGTTTTCCCACTTTAGTCTCGATGTAATCTTCCTGCTTCAGTCCACCGGGGCCTGGCTCCAGTCTGTGGGCTCGGCTTTTCTTCAGCCCCACTAATGGCGCTATACTCCACATCTCCTGTAAATTCCATCAGTGCAGACAGTGCCCTATAACAAGACGACGCCGCATAAGAACGCGTGGGTTGAGAGAAACACACACAAAGAAAGACGCAACACTCATTGCACACACAAACAAACACGCGCGCACGGAGTGACGTCAGGGCGCCGGCAGCTGACTCGCGCGCCTCTCTCAGTAAGTCAGACCCTCATCACTCTCCGTCCACACGCGTCGAGGAACAGAACGAATACAAAGGACGGTGAGGAAACGAAGCAGAGGACGCGGCGGGATACTTTTGCGCAGCGGTTTTTTATTTTTGCCGCTGCGTTTTGTATAGGAACTAAAGCCACACGCCAGGATTAACACCACACTGGCTTTTTTTTTTTTTTTTTTTTTTGGCGCGGTGGGCACACGTTTGTTGCGTGTATTTTTCTGCAGCGTGGAGGATAGGTCTGGAGACGGGGAGGGACGAGTTGATTTGGGGAGCTCCTCTGGATGCGTGAGGACGCTGTGTTGAACGGTGGAATATAGATGTGTTCTTGAAAGCTGACAATTTGAGACACGGATTCATCTTGGAGGAGCCCTGAAGACTCGCGTTAAACAGCTGGACATGTTGCCTCCTGTCATGCATCTATTTCTTGTGTAGTCTTGCTTTTTACAGGACTCAAGACTGGGTTTACCCTTTCCATCATCAAGTTATTTAACGTAAATTTATCGCAATAACCCAATCCAGAATAGCCAAGGCTGAAGTTCATTCTCGGGCTGAATGATTTGGGAAAATTATTGAATTGCGATTAGATTTGCAATTTGAGTTTTAATTGTAGGGTTGCGTTCAGAGTTCAAATTTTAAACACGTTCCAGGGGAATTGATATTGGAGACAAGACAGAGAATTCCAAGTAAAACATTTCAGAATGTTTCTCTAGAGGTCTAGACTTAAAGGTTTAGTTGGTGTATACATAATAGGACAGAATATGTTGTTGTTTGTTGAGGAAATTACGTTACTGGAATAATCACAGTTGTTTGCAAATATCGATTTCAATGGGATTGTGATTTGATTGTTGACTTTATTCTAATCTTAAAGACTTGATGTTGTCAAATGTGTGCACTGCTTAGCCTTTATATGGTGTAAAAAGATGAGGAGCGAGGAGAGGCGCCCTGCCCTAGTGTGAGCAGAGGACAGGCGGCTAACGATGACATTGGTGGAGACATAAGCTGTTCTCCAGCGCTGCCTGCTCCATCTCCACTTGTGATTGCAGTGATCCTGTTGATAGCTGTTTCGCTTTTAATGCTTTGATTCATAAATGAGGCCCGGGGGAAGCTTACCGGTTCATGGTTTTGTATGCAAATATTAGGTAATGTTATGGGAAAATAGCCTGTAGATAGCATGGTGTATCAAAGTAGTTGGTGTGCCATATGGCGTTGCATGGCGGGAATCACTGTATATTTTGAGTAGAAGTAGCTTAATCGCACCCCGAATTGTAACATAAAAGCCTGAATTGAATTGAGTTGGTTTTGTTGGAATGCTGTGCTAGATGTTGCGAAGTTGATGCAGATGTTTTTTTGGAAATGCCGGAAACACCAGGCGTTGGTTCATCCTGGTGCTCAGAGACGGAGGAGAAGACGGCGGCAGCAGCAGCAACAGCAGCAGCAGCAGCAGCAGCAGCAGCAGCATCAGCAGCGCAATGTAGAAACAGCAGCCAAACCAAACCGTTTGTAGCTTAATATAGTTTTGCAGACACTCTTTTAGTTTTTTATAGGTTTAGGTAGAACGTGGATGTCATTGGTAATTTGGAGAGGTTCAAGAACTATAAATAACCTTCACTTAGAGGACAGTGGTTACAAAGCAATGGATATTCTAACCATATCTGAGGACACATTTAAGTCAATTTAGCTGAAAAATACAACTGTAATCTGAAAGAGCTTCGGTTTTTGTACTTTTGACATATCCATAATACTAAAAAGTAAAAGTTTTACCTCTTTTGGCGCCACCTGAGGATATAAGCTGTAATTTAGTTCTATCCGAGAGTTGCGAAGCCCAAGTACCAAGCTTTCCATTACCATCCGCTCTCCCGAATGTAAGCGCTGGAGAATCCTGCCTCTTTAGCTGGCAGGGGATACGCAGACCGAGGCCATGGAGCTGTCGGAGGTGCGTTGCTCCGGGGCCAGCGAGGAGCTCTACACCATCAACAAGACCCCTAGCTCCGGGCGGGCCAAGCGCCTCCTGTGGCAGAATGCGGTGCGGCACATCACCGAGCAGCGCTTCATCCACGAGCACAGCAGTCGAGATGAGGACGAGGAATATGGGTCTGAGCAGGGCCAGAGCAAGGAGTCCGGAGGCCGAGCTTCGCTCAGCCACAACAACGGAGGAACCAAGGTGAGCAAGGCCGTGGGCATTGTGAGTAGGTGTGTGCCAAAATATCGAAATATCGATACATCGTGATACTAAATTTGGTGATACAGCATCGATATTGTGGGATGCTGTATCGATATATTGCGATGAGTAATTTTTGGTATAATTTCCTGAATTATTTTGTGACCGTAATACAATTTTATTTCTTGTTTAAAGTATGTTAATAGAGTAATACAAGGTTGGAAACTTTGTCGCTTGCGTATGTCACAGTCCCAGCTGTGCCTCTTCGTCCTGACTCCGCTCCGCTGTAGCGTCTGTTTCTACGAAGGCGCAGGAGTCTTTCTCCGAGAGAAGAACATTGTTATGGGTAGTTGTTGGCGCTCTTTCTTTTTCTGAGCAAGAAGATTTTTAGAAACGGATATGCCACCTTCGATTATATTTGAGAACTGCAATGAACGACTCATCAAGGTCCATTCTTGTGCCGTGCGCGTGACATTTGGGTTTTGTCACAGAGAAAAAATGCAAACGTAAAGTTGGCAAGAATGTACAGAAAAGAAAAGTGAAAGAAAGTGAAAAACCAATACAGTACAGCGTCAATATTTTATTTCTAGACAACAGTAAAGCCCTGAGCAATCAGGATTCAGAGCATAATGCACTGTAAAAATATCGCACTGTAAAAAAAATCTGTTAAAGCAGCGAAGCCGTGAAAGATGAAACGCGATATAGCGAGGGATCACTGTATTTCATTATGGTATGTAAGTGCAATATCTTAGAATATCATGAGCAATATATCGATATTCGCAAAATCGTGATATTATCGTTCATAGAGCTGGTGATCATGGCGGCTCGAATTGGAGACCGATGACTGGACGAGAGACTCAGAGTGGGGGCTCCGTCTTGGAATCTGTCCAGCCGGTTCGGGAGCCCCCTCTTAGAAGACTGAATGCTGACAGAAAGCATATTAAAAGGAAGGGAGGGCTGGTCGTGGGCTGGTATAAGAAGGCTTCTGGGTAATAGAGGTGGTCCGAGATGGAGGTGGGACGTGGTCCTGCTCACGTCCTCAGCTAACAAATAAACTCATATATCTCAAGACCTTAGTTGCCATGAACATTCCAGTGTGCAAAATGCCAGCAGAGGGCACATAATCATCTAAAAGCAAAAGTTGCAAAGCTGCATTGTGGTGGAAATTTGAAAATGTCCAATAAAGGTCGAATGGACTTAAAAAATGCAGAGGTGTGATTCATGGATTAGCACGTTGGCCAGTAGGGAGCAGTGCAGAGGGAGAGCGATTCAATACAGAATGAATGAACCGTGTGAATGAAACAAACACACCAAGTAGGTTTTTTTGGGTGTGAGGTGTAAGTGTTTTTTAAATAGTAAAAGCAGTTTTTTGTCAATGATGAAATATGATGAATCATATGTCATCTGACATGTACATGTACACACGTAGGTATACGTTGGCGGGTATTTTTATAAATGCATATCTGCTTCATTTTATAAAAGTATTTACACATACATAATGTTTTAAATATATGTCCATCACACAAAACTCGTTATAATTGCGCTCTTGAGCGCGGTCGTGAGCTGACCCTTCTCAACCTGGACATGGACTATTTGAGCCACTCCCTCAGGCAGGAGGCTCGGACCATCCGTTCAGAACTCCCGCCACAAGAACAGTTTCTTTCCTCTGCCGTTGGCCTCATGACACTTCTGAGTGTTCTTCACCCTCTGAGGCAGTTAAGGCAGCAAAAGGAGGCACTGCACAGGGCTGGAGACAGGGAGCCTACAAAGAGCGAAGTATGGATTTAGCAAAGAGGTTTCTCGAGCGAGATCATAGTACAGTATGCGTTGAAGCAGCAGTTCTCTGACAACAACCCCGCTCCGTGTGAGGGGGCTCCGGCTTCTCACAACCCATAAGCCCCGAGCCCCCCCTACTGCAGACAATCGAAAACTGGCTGAGCAACTCAACACCTTCTACTCCAGGTTTGATGTGACCACCCCCTCCCCACGGTGGCACCTCCGCCAACCAAAACCTGGTCCCCACCTCCCCCACCACTCTCCTCAGTTGAGGAACAGGATGTTCACAGGCTATTTCGGATCCAACCTCCGAAAAGCTGCTGGTCCAGACGGCGTCTCTGCGCTACATTAAGACATTGCGCAGGGGAGTTAACCCCCGTCTTCACAGACATTTTTAACACCTCCCTGGGGTCATGCCATGTCCAGCCTGCTTCAAGTCTGCCATCATTGTCCTGTCCCCAAGAAGCCCCGGATCACTGGACTTAATGACTACAGGCGAGTGGCAACTGACGTCTGTAGTCATGAAGTCATTTGAAGGCCTGGTCCTTGCCCCACCTCAAGTCCTCACCTCCTCCCTGCTGGACCCCTGCAGTTGCAGGACACACTCAACCTGGCCTTCACACTTCATCCTGCAGCATCTGGATTCCCGGAACCTAAGCCAGGACTCCCTGTTTGTGGACTTCAGTCTGCATCTCAACACATCCTCCCTGTTCTGCTCCAGGACAAGCTCTCCCAGCTCAACGTGCCCGACTCCATCTGCAGGTGGATCACTGACTTCCTGACGGATCGGAGGGCAGTGTGTGCGGCGGGGAAGAATGTCTCAGACACTCTGCTATCAGCACAGGAGCTCCACAGGGCTGTGTACTTTCTCCTCTGCTCTTCTCCCTGTACAAACTGCTGCACATCCAGCCATGACTCGGTTAAAAACTGATCAAGTTTGCAGACGACGCCACCTTATCGGGCTCATCTCTCGGACGGGGATGAGTCTGTCTACAGGAGGGAGTTGGACCGGCTGGTGTCCTGGTGCAGCGGTAACACCTGGAGCTCAACGCCCAGAAGACAGTGGAGATGTCATGGACTTCAGGAAAGTCACAGCCCCCCAGCCCCCCTCATCTGACAGACTCCATCACCATCACCCAGGGACTCAAGTGGGAGCCCATCAGCCTCCCTCTCGAAGAAGCGGCGAGGATGTACTTCCTGCTGCAGCTGCGGAAATACCAAGCTGCCAGTGCAGATGATTGGTGCAGTTTTACATGGCCATCATTGAGTCCATCCTCACTCTCCTCCATCACGTGTGGTACGCTGGAGCCACAGCCAGGGACAAACAGAGACTACAGCGCATTGTGCGTTCTGCTGAGAAGGTGATCGGCTGCATACTTCCATCTCTGCAGGACCTGTACGTCTCCAGGGCCCTGGGACGAGCAGGTCAGATCACAGCTGACCCTTCTCACCCTGGACATGGTCTATTTGAACCACTCCCCTCAGGCAGGAGGCTACGGTCCATCGGGACCAGAACCTCCTGCCACAAGAATAGTTTCTTTCCTTCTGCCGTTGGACTCATGAACGCTTCTTAAACACCTGCCACTTTAACTGCAACTATTCATCACTCCCTGCACTGTCACTTTCTGCACTCAAAACTGTAAATTTAACTGTAACTCTTGTGTACATAGTACTGCCTATTTTTATTTTATACTATAGTAATTTTAAATTGTTTCTTGATTTGATCATATGTTGTTTGATTATTATTAGTGCTTTATGTTGCACCGTAAGGCCGAGACAAGTGCCTATGTTTGTGAATTTTGTTCATTGGGAATGGCAATAAACCCTTTCTGATTCTGATTCTGATTCTAAACACCTGTCACTTTAACTACAATTTAATCAATCACTCTGCGCTGTCACTTTCTGCACTACATCTGTAAATTTAACTGTAAATTCTTGTGTACATAGTAAGTCTATTTTTATATTTTATAGTACATTTTAACTGTTTCCTAATGCATGCCCTTTTGATTTCATTTATGTTGTTTTTATTATTGATCAGTGTTTTATGTTGCACCTTAACGCCGAAACAAGTTCCTATGTTTGTGAATTCTGTTGATTGACAATGGCAATAAACCTTTTCGGATTCTCTAAACGTGCCAGACCAATTGTTGGTGGTGTATACCAAAAAGTTAGACCCAATCTATCCAATGAAAGCACGCCTTTTCTCGTCTTAACCTCCAGATTTCAGAGTGGCATGCCTTCGATGTGGAGGTTATTTGGTGCAAGATAGCCAACTGTAAAGCACTCCTTCGGTGCTCCACGACAAGAAGCAGTAGTTGGGTTTGCAAAATCGAGCATGAAAAAAGCACTTGAACAAACAAAACAACACACTTCTCAAATTATCCATGTTGTCCACTGTTTTTTCACTGTCAGGCATAAACAAGGATGCATTTGTGACGTGTATTCATTAATTGTCACAGATAGTGCCATTTGGGAACTTAAAACGCTGTTTACCCATGTCCACATTCAAACACAAAACTGAGTTTTCCAAAATCTTCACTTTGGTCAGAGATTTCCCAAAGCACCGTTTTCAAGGGCTTAATCCTGCGGTTATGTGTGGATGACAGGTCAAATTGTAGAAAAATTTGTTTTATCAGATACCCGGCTACATGGACATGTGGACATGGCCTAAATGTGTTTGACTGAGCTTTATTTATCTTTTATTGACAGATTACCACATTACAATGCCGTACAATAAGCACATGCAGACCTGTCCTCAAGCAATGGAAAACATTGCTAAAACACAATAGTGAATGAGCAAGAGCAGCAACACACAACAACAGAACGTGCTTTTTTTAGCACTGTAATTTTTAAAAAATCAAACACACCACATCACTGTTACCCTACATTTACTCCTCAGCTACAACATAGTGGAAAGGAAAAGGAGTTTTTCAAAATGTTCATCTGAGAGTTTATTTCTCTTTGGCGTGAGGACAAGACTCCCAGTCACCAGCTGCGCAGTGCTCACAACACAGTGAACTCTGGGAGATGATGACGTAACCAATACTAATGCGTTACTGATTTTGGGAGTTCTAGATTACATGGGTGCACAAAACTTACTCTAAACAAGTCATTTGAGTTAAGGCTGTGCTCACTATATCGATATCTTGATACATCGTGACAGACTTCTTGGCAATACATGTATCGATACAGAGATGTATATCGTGATACTTTTAAACAACTTAAAGTCATCGGAAATTGCCGAGATCTCCACTGAACCTGCAGACAGCATCAAGGCTGAATCTGAGAAGCTGAAGATGTGACTTAATCATAGGACAGTTGTATTCTGATATTGAGGACAGTGTGAACAATATATTTTAAAGCATTTTGTTATTTTACTTAATCAAAACATAATTCTAGTGGCCCCTGTATCGGGATATGTATTGTATTGCACCGTGAGGCAGCTGCAGAAATGAGCCTGGTCAATAACAGCAATCGCTCATATAAAATGCTGAAATTAAAATATTATTAACAAGAACACTAGGGCTGAGACCATAAAGGTAATCTACACGGTCCAATTTCCATGCCAGTTTTTTTATTTTATGTTGATAGGCCTCATATAGAAGTTGTTCTGGTCATTTTTATCTAATGGAAAAAAGATGTTCGTTTTCATTCAGCGCCATCAAAGCGTTGACTGCGGACTCATGCTGTGTATTTCTGATATGATCTCAGCAAAAGAGCAAAGTCTACGTCCTCTAAAGTTACACAAAACATGAGCCCAAACGTCTTGAAACATGATTGTGAAGCCTGTGATATTTAGGGTCCACATTAGACTACAGAGTAGTCTAACGAGTAAACAGGGGGGACTAACAGGGGGACCTGATGGATATATATATTTTATACTGTATTCAGATTCAATAATTTAATTTTGATCAACATAGTTCTAGCATATTCTTGTATTTAAAGATTCCACTGGCATTGGAGAACATTGGATAGTAAAAAAAAAATAAAAAAAATAAAGTCTTGTGTTACATTTTAATACAAGGCCATATATACTACCAAGTAAGCAATGTAAAAGCAGTCTTTGGACCAAATCCCCCCAGTTACATTTGAATGTAATATACACAAACAATGAGTTTAGCTTTGCATATTGTTTATGTGAATGTTATTATTTACGAATTTACAAAATTGGTCATGTTTTACTGGTTAGGATCAAAACATAATTTCCTGCTACAGTGTTAATGGATTCACTAAGATCTGATTGATTTTTATTGTTTATTTGCTTTCATAAATCGAATGCTCTGTGTGGCAGATTGGGCAACACTCGCACAAAGGATTACTAAAAATAGTGACTCAACTTGACTTACTTGACCCACGTGACCTGGTGACTTGGACATTAAGACTTGAGACTTTCTTGTGACTTGCACATACTGTAGGTGACTTACTCCCACCTTTGCAAATTAGCGTTCTATGTTGCTGCCTGTATTTCTAACTAAGGTTTAATCATTATAAACGTGAACAGAGCCTTAACTTCAAAGAATTGTCTTTAAAAAGTTAGACGTTTTTAAGTCCGTTTTTTGTTTTCTGTTGTTGCGTTGCTTCTCCTTTGCACATGCACAGTAAGGGCAATTCCCACACATATTCAAGAGTCCCACACAAGTAGGGATGTCAGGATATTAATTTTAGAGCCACAATTATCATGAGAAGAAATATCATGATTTTACAATTATTCACGATGATCAGCAAAAAGAAAGGAAACATTTATATTGTATTTTTTTTTTAATGTTTAAACTTGCAAATATTCTTGGGAGAGCGGCACACGGCGCCGTGACCTGCATACTCCGTGGGTAACAGAGTGGCCGTTCCAGTCTTGTTGACACGCTGAGCTCCGTCTGACAAACACACACGTGTGTGCGCACACCGGTGTGAGACATTTCTGCTGTTAACCGCAGAGTCCAAACGCACCACTGATAACCTATTGTGCCCATAAATAATCGCGATTGTTGAAAAAACGATTAATCGTGACATCTCTACACACAGGTTTATACAGCATGGGTTTGAGGCTGTGTTGTCCTCAGTGCGCATGCGGAACCCTTTAAAACAAGCTGCTGTCCGCTCAGGTTCTAAAAGCTCATGTTAGAGAGCGGAGCATGAACGGGCCTCTGAACACAATAACACACTGCGGCCTGTAGTGGCCACTAAAAGACACCGTGACTTCAGCCAAGCTTCAGCAGCAGAATTGAGGGGAAAACGGGCTTATTTGGATATATTTTAAATCAATATATATAGTTGTGACACTGTAATTTTAGATTTTATTAGTCAATCACTGCCTGCCTTGATTTTCCTGATCGCACACAACTGACACTTAGTAACCCAGATTTTGAACAGATTCCCCCACCCCAGACACTTCCTCCAGCTCCTCCGGAGGGATCCCGAGGCATTCCCAGGCCAGTCGAGAGACATAGTCCCTCCAGGGTGTTCTGGGTCTTCCAGATGTGTGTTCTGGGTGTTCTGGGTGTTCTGGGTCTTCCCCGGGGCCTCTTTCCGGTGGAACATTCCCGGAACACCTCCCCAGGAAAACGTCCTGGAGGCATTCGGAACAGATGCCCAAGCAACCTCAGCTGGTTCCTCTCGATGTGGAGGAGCAGCAGCTCTACTCCGAGCCCCTCCCCTGTGACTGAGCTCCTCATCCTATCTCTAAGGGAGCGCTCAGCCACCCTGCGGAGGAAACTCATTTCGACCGCTTGTATCCGCGATCTTGTCCTTTCGATTATTACCCAAAGCTCATGACCATGAGATCCGCCTGTCAATCTTACGCTCCATCCTTCCCTCAGTCATGAAAAAGACCCCGAGATACTTGAAGCGAGCCGCCTTTCGATAACCATGGCCTCGGATTTCGAGGTGCTGATCTTCATTTCAGCTGCTTCACACTCAGCTGCAAACCGTCCCAGTGCATGTTGCAGGTCCAGGTTCCAGGGAGCTATCAGGACATCATCGTCTGCAAACAGCAGAGATGAGATCCTGTGGTCCCCAAACTGTACACGAGCTGACCTCTGACTGCGCCTAGAAACAATGAACAGAACCGGTGACAAAGAGCAGCCCTTGTGGAGTCCAACATAAATGTCTGACTTACTGCCGGCAATGCAAACACAGCTCCCACTCTGGTCATACAAGGACCGGACAGCCCTGAGCAAAGGCCATATTCCCGGAGCACCCCCAAAGGACACGACGAGGGACGCGGTCGCATGCCTCCTCCAGATTCATAACACATGTGGACTGGTTGGGCGAAATCCCATGAACCCTCAAGCACCCGATGGAGAGTATAGAGCTGGTGTTCCATGACCAGGACGAAAACCACACTGCTCCGAGGTTCAACTATTGGTCAGATTCTACTCTCCAGTATCTTGGAATAGACCTTACCGGAGAGGCTGAGGAGTGTGATCCCACTGTAGTTGGAACAACTACAGTGGGATCACCATAAACGGTGTTTGTGAAGCACTGCTGAGTTGTCGGACAGTTTTCCAGAATTTCTTTGAGGCCAATCGTTGTCCTCCATGGCCTCCCAGATCTCCTCCCAGACAGTTTTTGCCTCTGCGACACCCCAAGGTGCAGTGCGCTTAGCCTGCTGATACCTGTCACCTGCTTCAGGAGTGCCACAAGCCAAAGAGGCCTGATAGGCCTCCTTCTTCAGCCTGACGGCATCCCTTACTTCTGGTGTCCACCACCGAATTTGGGGGTAGGCGCAGCGACAGGCACAGCTCCGAGTAGCCACATTGACCATGGAGGTCGAGAACATGGTACAATGGACTCAATGCCCCTGGTCTCCCCCAGGATCTGGGGAAGCTCTCCGAGTTGTGGAGTGAGTTGAAGATCCCGCTGACAGAGGGCTCCGCCAATCGATCCCAACAGACCCTCAGAATGCGCTTGGGCCTGCCAAGTCTGTTTGGTTTCCTCCCCAGCGGATCCAACTCACCACCAGGTGGTGATCGGTTAACAGGTCTGCCCCTCTCTTCACCGGAGTATCCAAGAGCCAAATTCTGTGTCCGGAGATCCAGTTTTTGAGGCCCCCGCCGTCGACTGCCGCCCAGATCTCTCTGCACCGGCCCCTTAGTGATCCAGGTAGTGGGTCCATGGGAGGATGGCCCCACGTTGCCCTTTCGGGTGCCCAGCCGAGTCTCGTGGGGAAAGACCCGGCCACCAGGCGCTGGTCCACTCCAGGCCTCGCTCCAGGGTAGCCCCAGTGACGCCAATCCAGGCGATGTAACTGGCCTTGATTTTCTTTTCTTCATAAGGGGCTTCTGAATGATCTTTATCTTTATCAAAACAAGTATAAGACCACATTAAGAAAGAACTATTATTTTCTGATTTTCTTCTTTTTCTTTTTTTGATCATCATTGTGGTATTGAAATCAGTATTTAGAATTGAGCCTTTTCCTTAGTATCATGACAACACTAGTAGTGGGCGATGTTGACAAAAACAAATACCTCCATATTTTTGAGGGAATATTATTATAACAAATGTCAAACAAATTATTTGATATGTTCCCCAGCTTGGTTCTTGGCTTTGCTTGGTTTTCTACTGTGGGGAGCATCATGTATGTGCAATGTACTTGTCACATGGAGGCGGCTAAAGAGAATGTATGTCTGAATGAACCCGTCAGTACAATGGCGTCTTGAACCAAGTGGAGCGTGAAGTGCAGTCCAGTGAGCTGCTGCTTCCACCGCGCTCCAGAGAGAGGAGAGGAAGAAATTGCAAATGTGCTGCCAATCCAATCAGTTCAACTTTATTTGTAGAGCACCTTAAAAACTAAAAATTTGATCAAAGTGCTCAACACACAAATGCACATAAGACAATGTAAAACAACAGAATTAACTAATTTAAAAACTACATTACTACTTGACATGTGTTAAAAAGCCAAAGAAGACTTAAAAACAGAAAGTGACTCAATTTGGCAAAAAGGTGCACAGGGAGTTCATTCCAGAGTTTTGGCCAAGCAACAGAAAAAGATCAGTCTCCTCTTGTCTTTTTTGTCTTTTTCTTCCCATTGTGTTTCTCCTCCCTTGTTTTTTGGACAACAAGTGAAGCCTGGTGTGTCGACCTGAGAGAATGTGCAATGTTGTAGGGCTGCAGCAAGTTTGACAGATACTAAGGGGCCATGGAGACATTTAAAAACAAAAAAATATATTTTTAATCAATGCAATAAGGATTGGTTAAGACCAACATAAAGTGTATTGCAGTAATTTAAACAATTTGTTATAGCATGAATTAAAATCCTAAACTGATACTGTGGAAGAAACGAGTTGGCTTTGGACAGTTGCCGGAGATTAAAAAAGCTGTATTTGCCCACTGAGCTAATTTGAGCATTACATTTCAGAGCACTGTCTAGCTTCACACCAAGATGTGTTGTTGTTGGCTTAAGATAGTTAAAAAGAGGGCCAAAAATCAACCTATACACAGGGGTGATCCTTTGGGCGGAACCATAAGACCTCAGTCTTTTTATCATTGAAATTCAGAAAATTTAAAGACATCCATGCTTTGATTTCATCTACGCACTTTAAGTGTTTCTTGCATACATGCATTGTCGTGGTACATACGTCAAAAATTAAAAGCAATGTCGAGCTTTTGTGAGAACTGACCCAAGTGGGAGGAGAGATAGAGAGTCAAAATAAATGGTCACATTTATATAGCGCTTTTCTACCTTCAAGGCACTCAAAGCCCAAGGACACAACAACAGTATTTACATGAGGCAGCTGCAATTGCACCGCCAACTGTGGGCCAGTGGATCTGACCGCTCTACCAGGATGTTAATGTAGGGAGCAGGATTCGAACTGACATTACCTTCGGATCAGAAGACTTTACTCTGCCCCAGAGTAAAGAGGAGGGACCCGAGAATGGCCCCCTTGGGCACTCCATGGGTAAATGGCACAATGGAGGGCTCAGTATCCCCTATGGAAACACAGAAACTCCTGTCTGTTAGGTAGGACATAAATTAGTTTAGAGCACATCTCTGGATTCCAACCCAGCTCTGCTGACAAGCCAGTAGGATCCGCAGTGTCAAAGGCTGCATCACAGGCCCATGTCTTAGTCTTTGAAAAGACTACTCAGAGGCAAGGATCGTTCTCATTGTCTTTATTTTGCATACAGAGAAACAGGTTAAATAGTACAGCACTGTCCTGCTATAGAGTTCATCTTCTTGCAGTATAACTGTAGTTTAAATGACACAATGTTATTTGTGTCAGATGTGATGTGTTATGTGCGTCAGCTTTAAGATTATTCGTCCAGTTTACAGATAATGAGAAAGTACACAGTGACCGTTTATTGTGTTCCATATGATAAATATGCGACATAACTAGTTAGTGACATGAAAATAATGTATGGTGCCATGATGGTTAGGGGTTTTTCTATACTAATATTATAGATCTGATTGCAAACCACTCTAAGAAAACCCTAATTTGTGGCGGTGTTCAGGCCACATTAGACGTATCAAAATCAAAATGCACTGGAAAAACAATAAATAACAAATTAATATAAAATATGGGGCTAATTGATATTTGGAGGAAGATGACCAGGTTTTACCACTATACCAATTTCTTTAATTCGCATACAATCTATGCTAGAATAGACTACTTTTTATTTTCAATAAAGATATCAGGAATCAGGATATATTTATTGCCAATGTCAATGAAAATTCACAACATAGGAACGTGTTTTGATGACAGATGCGACATGAATAAAAGCATCAGTCACCCGGGCAGCCGTGCGGCGCCTACTGGTCAGAAATGACTGAGATGGACATAGGTACAATAGATCTACGTGATCATGCCCCAATTTACATTGCTGTTGATTGGAAGGAAAAACGAAAAAACACATTCTCGAGGTTTAATACTAGTCCACCAGTTTTGAGAGGTAAAATTATTGCCATTGCCTCAGTCAAACAAAAAGCTGAGTTGTTGCCAACACTGTTGGAGATTGAACCTGTTAAGAGTAAGTATCTTCAAATTCTGCAAGAAATTAATGTCAAGGTTGAGGTACACTTTATTGTCTCCGAAGGGAAATTTGTCCTTTGCATTTGACCCCATTCTTCAATGTCCCCATCTCATCAGCAGCAGAGGGCGTCACAGTGCAGCGCCCGGGGATGCATCGCCAGGTCTTTGTGCTAGGCTTAATCAGGACTACCGTAGCTGGGGGATTTTTCTTATTGTGCATGTTTTGGATTGATGAGGGAAAACTGAGCACCTGGAGGAAAACACACTAGACACAGGTAGAATATGCAAACTCCACACAGAAAGGCCCGGTCTAACACGAGAGTTAAACCTGCAGCCTTCTTGCTGTGAGGCAAGAGTGCTAGCCACTCTGCCACCGTGCTGCCACGGTGTTAAATTAAAAATACAAGACGCACAATTTATGATCTGACCTCACAGGAAAGATGTGCAAAAAATCTTCCAAACAAGAGTTTAAAGTGATATTTATTTAACAGGGCATTAGAAGATATGTTTGGACGTGAACTCCCCCGTTTTAGATAAACAGAGATGACAAACTATGCTCCCTCCACCGCAGACTAGTATGTGTGGGTTTGTTTTGGTCAGCTACATTAAAGTGAAAGTAAAAACTACCGGAGCTTCAGTGTGTTTTTTTTTTGTGTGCTGCAGAGAGAAAATAACTTGAGCATCGCAATTCCTCATGTCTGAAAATAAAATGCTCAGTGTTAATGAGTTGAGTTATCTATGTTTATCAAAAGTGTAGTTATGTAAGATAGTAAGATAGATATTAGCAATTATAGCTACAAAGACAGGGTTAGGGTCAGGGTGCTAATACTAAATTACTAGATGCTCCTAAACATTTCTCAACCTTCGCTCACATCTAATCGGTTTTTTGACCTGCTTTAGATTAGGACAAGTAAGGTTTTGGGGAAAAGACGAATTGAGTGTGGTTGTTTAGTGCACTCAGAGTTCTCCGTATGACTGATACATATAGCATTATTACTACACACACGCACTTCTCCACATTTGTTATTGGGATCTTTAAGGATTCCAATCAAGACCCCTTACTCATACTTCCTGGGTTAACATACATTTTGAAAAATACACAAACGAGCACCAGCACTTTTTGTCATAGTTCTGTCATGTTCAAACAGATTCGTACATCACCATAGCTGTAATCAGAAGAGCTGAAGAAACGGGTCCAGTGTTGCTGCTATCCACTAGAAAATACAGTCTTCAGTACAGAGCCTTGTGACAAAGGTCTGTGTGTTGTGCTTCATAATAAATCGACATCCAGTCATATTCTGCAAACTGCAAACTGATAACATGACAGGTAAACACGCTTTAAAAGCATAAATGTGGCAAAAGCATGTGCAGTGCAGTGTTGACTGTGATACAAAATGCCGTATACAAAATTTTTTTTTTTTACACTTTTTAAAAGCATGAGACACATATGAACTGCGGTGATCAGCTGAGCGGCTTTGGTTTTGCTTTTAAGTTAAAACTGAACAGACAGGAAAAACTTTTCCCCCACAAATTTGGCTTCTTTAAAAAAAATGTAGGCACTGAAAAAAGAATCGTTTGAGAACTGGTATTGAAAAGCAGGTATTGTTAAAGTACTTCTATCGAAAAAAAATCTAACCGTAACCAGCCCTAGGACATCCAGTTTCCCTGTCATGCATGTTACTGTGACTGTCCTGTGACTGATGTTTGTCTTACAGGTGTTTCCCGAGCGTACGTCAGACCTGGGCTTCCTCAAAATCGACTGCGCACCCACAAACTCTGACTTCTTCCTGAACTGGGGTTACTCGTACCGTGGCGTCATTTTCCCCACGCTGCGCAACGCCTTCAAGTCTCGTGACCTGGAGCGCCTCTACCAGCGGTACTTCCTGGGCCAGCGCCGCAAGTCGGTGGTGGTCATGAACCTGCTGGATGTGGTCACAAAGCTCACCCTCCTGGTGTTGCATTTGACCCTGGCATCTACACGTATGGACCCAGTGAAAGGAGCGCTGCTGGGCTTCTTCACTGGGATCGAGGTGGTGGTCTGTGCCTTGGTGGTGGTGAGGAAGGACGCTGCCTCACACAGCTACCTGCAGTACAGTGGCGTGGTGACCTGGGTTGTCATGACCACGCAGATCTTGTCAGCTGGACTAGGGTACGGGTTGCTGGGTGACGGGGTTGGCTATGTGCTCTTCACTCTATTCGCCACCTACAGCATGCTACCCCTGCCCCTGACGTGGGCCATCTTCGCTGGGCTGCTCACCTCCACCTTACACATTCTGGTGCAGATGTTCTTGTCCCGCACGGCATTGCTGTCCACAAACCAGGTAAGATTCACACACACTCGGCGGCCAAGGCTTATGTTTCCTAATTGTATGTGTTTGTTGTGTTGTGGCAAGGATAGTAAGCTGATTTTATATGGAATGTTGATGGTAACCTAGAATTGCCTTTAGTTTTACATAGAATATCAACAGAACTTGAACAAACTTTAAAAAAGCGCTGAATTTCAGCATCTACAGCTGTTTTCTTGAACGTATTGGGCCAAGACTGGCCCCACCTCCACAGCCTTAGCAGAAGCACTTTTCTCTCCAGAATTCAGCCTTTTAGAAGTGTAGTTGTTCTGACACAATAAATATCCAGCATAATGGGCAGAAATCATGTTTAGATCATAAAAACACAAAGAGTGTGGTTGCTGGGGATGTGAAGAACACAGAGTGGGCGCGTTCATATGTCGTACATGTGTCAGTGCGGATGCAGATACCCAAATGTAAATGCATAAAAGCACTGAATATTCTACCGATCTACGGCGTTATGTTACTTAACCATTAGTTAAGATGAAGTGCAGAGGAGTGCGGTAGTGGAGGAGAGGAGACGAGAAGGTGCATACGTGTCTGAGTGCTCTGCAGAGACGCAGTGAGAAGCAAAGAGTTGAATGTTTCTGAGCCGCGACCACCTGAGTTTAAAGGAAGAAATCCAAATAAATTCCTATTTTACGTCTGTAACAGAGAAATATGACTTAGTGATTTGTTTTTTTGTCCTTAAAAAGCCTCAGACGCCCTGCGTATATCACCTTATGAACATGTGCAGTAAAAATATAATGACGGATAAAAATAGCTCAGGACATGTTTTTGGGGACTTTGTCCATTGTAATGACGGACTGGAATTATGTGTAGCAAAACCTCTGATGGTGATCTAGCTGAGTGACGAGCTGCCTGTCTGGAGAAATGGTTCTATGGTGATTCAGAGCGTCTCACTAGGGATGCATCTATACTGATACCAGTATTTGACACAATACCAGGTGCAACACCATTTAAAATTTAAAAAAATTGTGATATATAACAGAATATCATCCGCAATATATAGATTATTGCATGCATTGCAGTATTGTAATAATATTGTATCGTGAGCCACATATTATTATTATTATTATTATATATTATTATTGTATCGACTAGTGAGGGACCCTCCCAGGCCTAATGTGCATAAATTGGGATCAAATCTAAATTGTGTGACAGACAAATTCACAACCTAACCAAATGTGAGCAGATTGCTCTAGTTGATATGAGTGGTGAGAGTTTAAGAATAAATGTTGACATATTGATATATTTCGTTCATATAATCCATCGTTGCTTGAATGTTTCTAAATGTGTTACTAACGTGTTACTGTTACATAATAACATCAACACCATTCATTTTGTATTTATAAACAAAAAATAGGGTGCATTTTGTGATTATAGTAGCTTTAAAGTTGGGTCCATGGTGAATGTTTAAGTTTTGTCCACCTCTCACTCAGCACATCATCATCAGCCGTCTCTTGTCTGTGGCCAAACACTGAGCCGTATTTGTAACCGTTGAACCTTTTCCACATGTGGTCACGTCATGACCACAAACTTAAATAAATTGTATTCGCATTTTTTGTGAAAGAGCAAGAGAAAGTGACACACAATTGTAAAGTGAAAGTGCAAATAGCGGTGGATTGGCAGCGCGAACCAGCAAAAGGCGTCATGTTTAGATTGCATTAAATTGTTTTAATTTAAAGACAAGCAATTCATTTTAACTCAACCAACTCAGAACTAGTTTTTAGGTAAGGTCCTCACAAAGTCCTCACACAGGACTGAATACTAAAACCTAGAGCTACAGGAGGAGAAACTAGTCAGTGCAAAGAGAAGGAGGAGAAACTGTTGAGTTGGAAATCGTCAAATTGAATGCACCTTTTGCATGTACTGTATTTTGACACTTACATATGTTTACTGTATGGTATTTGAGCTTATATTTTTTAGTTATGGTGAACGTAATATTGAGGCTAATTGTACTGGTAGCCCTCGACCAACTCTGTGCTCTTGAAGTAGCCCTCAACCGTAAAAAGGTTAGTGACCCCTGTCGTACAATATCGTTTGGAGGCCTCCTGTTGGCCTGTGTTGTGGTGCATTGGTTAATAGTGTTCAGCTTTTTCTCCAGAATATAATATTTCCACAAGAAGCCCCTCTGCTGCTACTGCTGCTGCTGCTGTTTTGTTTCGGCTCAAATTAAAGGTTTTTTATAAAGGAGTCGTGTCCATAGCAACAGTCTCCAAGACCAAAGTAATGGCTTCAATGTTCCCCTCAACCAATCACACGCAGACCTTCAAAACAAGCCTGAAATGTTCTATGGGTTCTTCTGAGGTGGCACATAGTGATCGGAGGAGGAAAAGCATCCCAGCGTTGCTAGGTTTTTTAGAAGACATATTATGGAAAATCTGGCTTTACCTATTATGTTATTCTCCGCCATTAGCTTAACCTTGAGTTGTATTCAGAGTGATTCATGCATGTCCTGACCTGCATTAATGGTTGTCAAGGCGATTTAATTAATTGTTTCAGGGACTGTCAGAAATATATTTTTTGAGCTGATACCGATATTGGGCTTGCTGCTGTGGCCAATAACCAGTATTTACTGATACCGATATTTTGATTTTAAAATCCATAGCAAGGCCTACAAATCTATCTTAAGTTGAACTAATTATACTGAAAATACTGAAACTCATCACCCATCCCTTATCAATATTTGCATGTGATTATAAATGTTACAATACTATAATCAAGATGTTTTCAGACATATTCTTGAGTTTCGAAGCAAAAGTAATTATTTCAATCTGATCTACGCCAAAAAAGTAAACGTGTTGGCTGTTTATGTTACGGTAACAAACAACTAGGTTTGTTTAAATTTGGTTTAAATAAGGCAATTTGGAGTAATGTGGCAGTATGAATGATGCAATTATTTTTGATTTTGAAACATTTGATTAATGTTTAATAATTTGGAATAATCATAATCACAACAACACCATCTAAACCAGACCTGGGCAAATTACGGCCCGCGGGCCACATACGGCCCTTTGTACATCCCTGTCCGGCCCGCGTGAGGCCAATCATAAACACCATAAATTAAACAATTTTTTTTTTAAACTTTTATTTTTATTTTGAAATTTTATTTTGAAAAGCGTTACGTCACTACGTATGCACGTCGTAGACGTAGCACCTTCACTCGCGTATACACGTAAGTGAGTGAAGGCGATGCCAGGTTACCCTCAAGATGTCGGCACACCCCCAGAAAAGAAAAGTTGATAACGAATGCCATATTTTCAACAAGACATGGACTGCCAAATATTTCTTTACAGAAACTAAAGGTAAAGCAGTGTGCTTAGTCTGTGGTACACAGGTTGCTTTGTTTAAAGAATATAATTTGAATCGCCACTACACGACCAAGCATGAAGGTAAATACAGAAATCTGTCTGGTGAAGAGCGTGCAAGGGAGTCTGATGCATTGCTTGCAAAACTACAAACCTAACAAGGATTTTTCACTAAACTTCACACTCCCAGAGATGCAGCCGTCAGGACAAGCTATGTCATTTCTCACAAAATCGCCAGAAAAAGTAAGGCGTTTTCCGATGGAGAGTTTATTAAGGAGTGTTTATTGGACTCTGTTGCGCTGATGTGCCCAGAGAAAAAGGGCGCGTTTGAGAACGTTTCACTCTCCCGACGCACTGTAACGAGGTGGATTGAGGACATCGCGGGAAACTTAGAGCTTCAGCTGAAGAACAGAGCGGCCGACTTTGACTTTTTTTCTCTGGCTTTGGATGAGAGCTGTGATGTACGTGACACTGCCTAGCTGCTCATCTTCTTACGTGGGATAACCGCAGACTTTCAAATCACGGAGGAGTTGGCAGCCATGCAGTCAATAAAAGGGGCATTTTTGACAAAAGACATTTTTGCATTGTATCATACATCAGGAAGTGTTGTGTAAGACAGTGTTAAAAATGAAACATGTGGTTGATGCTGTCACTAAAATAGTTAACTTCATTAGAGCGAGAGCTTTAAATCACAGACAGTTTGTTGCTTTGTTGGAGGAAAATGAGGCAAGTGACATAAACTATCACTGCACTGTTTGGTGGCTCAGCCTTGGCAAGGTTCTGAAAAGTGTCTGGGACCTGAGAGACCAGATTCAGGAGTTCTGTATCCCGAAAGTTCATGACGTCCCAGAACTTTCAGATAACGACTGGTTGGCAGACCTCGGATTCGCTGTGGATGTGACTGCACTAATGACCAAACTAAATGTCAAAATGCAGAGCAAGGGCCTTTTTGTGCATGAGATGTACAGTGCAGTGAAGGCTTTCATGAGAAAACTGCAGCTTCTCTCAAGCCAAGTGAAGGACAACACTTGCCAACATTTAAGGAGGCCAAAAGATCAGGCGATCACCTCCAAAAGTACTCAACCATGTTAGAAGCATTGCATGCAGAGTTTTCAAGGCGATTTCAAGATTTCAAAACTCTTGAGAGTGAAATGCACATGGTTTCTTCTCCCTTCAACTGCAGTGTGGATGATGCACCAAGTGAAGTTCAGATGGAACTCATTGATCTGGAGTCTGACACACTTCTGGCAGATCACTTCATGTCAGTCTCACTGCTGGACTTTTACTCCGCCCTCAAAGAGGAGAACTTTCCACACCTGAGGAGGCATGCTCAGAGGATCCTAGTCCTCTTTGGATCTACCTATCAATGTGAACAGACATTCTCAGTTATGAAGTTCAACAAATCCAAACACAGATCCTCTATGACTGATGACCACCTCTCAGCTGTCCTTCGCATAGCCACTTCAGACATTCCGCCAGATTTCAATGCCCTTGTTCAAGCCCAGAACAGACTGGATTATTCTCACTGAAGAGGTAATATGAGGTGGAAAACATTACAAGTTATTGTTTGTGGAGATTTACAAATTAAAAATAAAATTGCACTGGTTCAATAATTGTTTTTCTTATTTAACCAATACACCACAATTTCACATAACCTAATATAAATATTTACAGAGTGCTTTATTCTTCTGATTATCAGTACCAGCTATTCAAAATATTTAATTTGAGCATTTTACAATGAAAGAAAGTTGGTGGCCCTCTGACACATTTCAGGTTTCTCATGCGGCCCCTGATAAAAATTAATTGCCCACCCCTGATCTAAATCAACAAACATTTTACAACATCTCCTTGAAGATGTTATCTGGCAAATTTATTTTTGAAATAATGTTTGTTGGTTTTTAAATTTTCAGAAATACAAAGACACAAAGACACAATATAGAACATGACCATTTCTTGGTTATAATGATTCCTTATTCGTAAATACCTACAAAAGTCCTGTTCCTCCAAGCCAGAGGATTCCTTTAACATATCAAAGCTTTTCATTTGACTTTCCTTTATGGAGTAACAAACAAGATTAATTCCAGGTGAAACTTAGTGTAAACAAATAGATTAACAAGACAGGCTATTATCAGGAGTTTCCGCCCAGTGGGCAGGGTTTACGCAGCCCAGAGTGGGATAAAAATCGGAGTTCTCATACTAGGTCCGCAGATTGAGAATGACTTTTGGATGACAGTTGAAATGTCTTGTTTTTTTTCAAAAACAGTGTAGAGATAACTACAACTGAATGCGTCTTTACTGAATCTAAAAAAGTAATCTATCCTCTTGAGTTTGATTTGTCCAATAGGTTGAACATGAAGATTCAAGTCACCGCCATAGATTAGGGTTCCCTCAGAGTGGTTTGCAATCAAGTGTATAATATTAGTGTAGAATGTCATATCACTCCCTGGTGGAGAGTACACATTCAATAGAGTATAGAAACCTTTCCATTAATAGTTCTTTTAACCAGTACATATCTGCCATCTTTGCCTTTACATTAAAAATTCAGTTCAAAAGCTATTCGATTTGAAATCAAGATTGCAACTCCCCTTTGTTTACCTTTTTATGATGAATAACAGTTAAAAAAAAGTTTGGTGATTTATTGAAGAACAGCATTCAACTGATGTCCTCTTTGACCAACCGTATAACTGTAACAATACAAATGTGGTATTAGCTACTGTGAAATACACATCTACTACTGACGTGCTAATGTTATGCTAACACACTGATTAGGCTGTTTGTTCAAAGCTAACTAAAACAATACAAATCGTATCCCAAATTAAAGAAACAATGATATCACAATACTTATGGACAAATATTGACCTAGGCAACAACATTTGAGGGGAACACAAGCTCAACACACAAACAACTCAGCATTGCATGCGGCCATCTTGGATTTACATGTGGTTTTCAAAAAACAAAACAATAGCACTGCGCAAACACAGGAGGGCGCTGTAGGCTAATATAATGGGCAGAACAATATATATTTTTAGTTTTTTTGTTCTATATTGCTTAAATGTATTTCTTGTAATATGCGTATTTGTTCTTGTCTCATTTTTGTTATTATTTTTTAATCATTTGATTGGTTTCAATTTGCTGTTAACACTAAAGGATGCTACTCCGATGCCATTGGGTTGGTTGTCATGAATTTATCCTCATTTACCAATGTTACAAAACTGATCTTCATCTTAAAGCCACAAACCACTCTATAGAAGACAGTGACGTGGAGATTCTAAGCAGGGAGAAAAGATGGTTTGAAAGAGGGGTTAAGGAGGCAATCTTTGTTAAAACAGAGAATTCTTCCTTAAATCGTAATGGAGGTTTAAGATTCAACCTTCCCGTTGTTTATAATGGTTTGTTGAAACCCTGGAGATGCGCCGCAAGCATTCTGATGCTATCTGGTACTCAGATAAGGTGGGCAGTTGTTTACACGGGAGTACGTTAAAAACCTGAGTTCCCAGACTTGTTTCACAGATTGAAAATTACTCTTGGATATGAGGCGAAACGTTTTGTTTTTCTAAAAACAGAGTCCAGATGACTACAACTGAATCTTTTTCTACAATGTAACACTCAAATGAGGGATTACATCGACATGGTATGAAATTTCTTGCCTTTGTACTGGTACTTCTTTAATTTTTGCAGCCTTTGTTACACGCTGGTGGTTAAGAAACTGTATTATCAGGCCTTGTGGCTTATCTGCTTCTCGTCTTTTCAGGCCCAGGAAGTGTGCTCTGTCTATATTTATAAGGGGGACCGCAACTCCAGACCTGGATACAAGTTCTGGGCTCACAGTCTCAAGAGAGCTCTCAGTGTTGCTCCCCTCGTCACCCTCTGGGTCTCCCAAGAGTCTTAGATTGTTTCTGTGTAATCTAGACTCCAAATCTTGTTCTTGTAGCGTATGTTTCTCTTTTCCTCCTCACTGTGGCACCAACATTACTCACGTCCTCACATGAGGCAGCACCAATAGGTAGGAGAAGGATCCCGCCACAGGTCAAGATTTAATGTGTATTTTCTGGGATTAACCATTACACTTTTAGGTTGATTTTATGTAGTTAATGTTCATATTTATATTTAAAAAGGGCACCTCCTGAAACTTGTTCAGCAGAACGTTAATACATACTCTCTCACTTTGTGAAAGGGGAGTTCTGCATTTTGCCTGTTTGTTTATCCTCAGTCCAGTTCCATCTTTCTGCACGATCCGGCCCATCTTTTGCTACCTCTCATTTTCATGCTCTCCACAGCGGCCTCTCATTCCCTAATCAGCTCAGGGTAACCTATATATGCTCCCTCTGTTCATTCAGTCTTTACTAGTGTGTTGAGTGTTGACTAGTCAAGAGAGACACTCAAGCTCTGCATTTATATCTGATCGTCTGATTTTCTGTTCAGAGATGTTCCCATTTTTGGATGTTATTTAAGTTGTTGAGAAATATTTACCTGAGTTATTTACCTGCCTTCTTTTTCATTTTTAAGGCTTTCCTGTTTAAAGGACACTTTCTGTCTGTTTAACTTAAGAAGGATTTACGTTTGGCTCATTCTTTGTGTTGCTTTTGAGTTCAGGTTGCCTGTGACTGTATTATCTAGCTCAGCACACAACGAGAGCCTGATAGAGCACCTAGACGGACTGGAAAGGAGTATGATGCAGCATCAGGCTGAGTTAGCTTCGGCTACTACTGCAGTTTGTCCGTCAGCTGCCGCTAGTGAGCAAACCATTGCATTTGACAGCTCAGATCCAACAACTGGCAGCCACTGTAACCTAGTTAGTCACTGCTGTCACTCCCGCTCCTACCAATCCTGCACCACAACCTTCAGTTGAAGTGATTGCACCTGGACCTGTGTCAGAACTTCAAGTAGGCACACCGGAACGCTATGGAGGAGACCCTGAAGGGTGCAATCCTTTGACTTACTGCTCCATTCTCTTTGCCCTACAACCTCACACATTTGTCACTGAGAGAGCCAAGGTGGCATTTGCCATCAATCATCTTACAGAAAGGGCTCGGCTGTGGGGAACCGCAGAATGGGAGCACCAAATGGCTACTTGAGCCTGTTTTGGCGCATGGTCTTTGGAGCCACATCTTCTGTACCTGGCAACCAAATTGGGACGGCGTATTCAAGCTCGACGTCAAGAGAAGAAACTTAAACTTCCTGAACGACGACTTATTCTGTGTCTACACCCACATCCTTTAGCTTCAGTAGGCCGCACTCCAACTCTGCATGGTGATGGTTCAAAGCCCATGCAGGTGGGGAGAACCAGCCTTTCTCCTGAAGAGCGTGAACGCCGCCGTCAGGGTAATCTTGGTCTCTACTGTGGAAAGCCTGGCCATTTTGTCTCTAGATGTTCAGTAAAAGGGGAAGCTCATCAGTAAGAGGGGACTACTGATGAGACTTTCTTTTACACCATCCCCTATTAAACGCCCTCAGTTTCCTGTTCGTGTGTTGCTGAAGAGTGGTACTCACACTGTAAACACTCTAATTGACTCTGGTTGTCTTATCAATTTTAACTTGGCCCGGCAGCTGGAGATTAATTGTGTTTCTCTTTCGGCACCTGTTCCTGCCAGTGCCCTGGTCGGCAGACTTCTAGGCTCCATAACGCGTCGCACAGTTCCTGTTTGTGTTCTGCCAGGAACATCTCCCCCTCGTGGTCGTATTTACTCCCTCTCCGGACCGGAAAGAGATGCAATGGAGAAGTGTGTCAATGCGTCTCTCGCTGCAGGCATCATCAGACCCTCTTTGCCTCCAGCAGGGGCATGCTTTTTCTTTGTTGAGGAGAAGGACACTACCCTCAGGCTATATATTGTCTACAGAGGCCTTAACGACATTACTGTGAAGAATCGATACCCCCTGCCACTCATCTCATCAGTCTTTGAACTCCTGCAAGATGCTGTCATTTTCACTGAACTCGACCTAAGAAATGATTGCCATTTGCTCGGAATCTTGGGAGTGAGTGGAAGACTGCCTTCAACTCGCCCACAGGGCCCTTTGAGTACCTTGTTATGCCGTTCGGTCTTACAAATGCCCATGCCGTGTTCCAGGCCCTGGTCAAGAACATCCTCCGGGACATGTTGAACAAGTATGTCTTTGCTTATCTTGACGACATCCTAATCTACTCAAACTCAAAAAGGAGGAACACATTCATCATGTCCAGACCGTCCTACAACTCTTGCTGGCCAACTCACTAGAAGCAGTTAGCGCTTGGCCGGTTTCCGAGTTCCAGGAGATGTTGCAGTGCTTCCTTGGCTTTGCTAACTTCTACCGACGACTCATCCGGGGCTACAGTTCTGCTCCCCTCACAGCTCTCACCTCTTCCAAGGTGCCTTACAAGTGGTCTCCAGAGACAGATGATGTCTTTAAGACTCTGAAAACCCGCTTCACCACAGCTCCTATTCTCAGAGTTCCTGAGTTTGACACTTCAGATGTGGGCGTAGAGGCCGACCCGTCACATAAAGCACCTGATGATCAATAAAAAGGCTATGCCTGTGTAAAAAGAGATGCTGGTATTTAAAAGTAAGTTTTGATTAATTCTTGAATAATCTAACCTCACTTTAACACGATTAGGACGTCCCTTTGGAATTTTACAAAATGTATTCCATTTTGTCCACATCTGATTAAATGGAGCTCTTAAACTGCTTGATATGTTGTACTTAAGAATAAAGCTAGTCAAATCAATAATTCTGGGAAGCACCAGGGTTAGTTTGCACTCGAAACCCACAAATACAAAATTACCCTAAAATAATCTTTAAGATTTAATAGGATTTTTATATGGATTCCGTATGGATATTGTTGCTTTATTACAAGTCCCAAAACTCATTTTTAGTGACTTTACCTTCAGCTTTTAAAAAAGAATCGTCAAAACCCAGCAAATGCTCAACCTGGTGCCAATCAGCCGATCCCTCCAGAAACCAACTATACTCATTCATATATTTAACAAAGAAAACCTACGTTGGCGTTGTTTCCACTTGTAATTAGAGTAAAATAGACATCAGAGGCCAAAACTACAGAATCTCAACTTTACAAAGGTTCCAGCCAATTGTTTGTACTCCAAAGGGTTCAGGAACAGCTTCAGTTTTAATAGCGGGTACGTTTTTTTCAGGCGTTTTTGGAAATAATGCTTCCCTGCAACTTTTAGCCACTCTTTATATCAGGTCTTATGTGTCTGAGGGAAGACTTAGATGTGGATTAAGGCTTCCTCTGAGCTCTTTGGGTCCTTTTAGAGCTGTCATGGCGCTGATCTTTGTGCAGGGTTTAGCTTTCGAAGATTTTTGACAAGTTCAACTATGCATTAGTCCTGGGGTGTTTCAGAAGCCATTTTTGGTATCCTCCATCTTTGGTTTCCTTCATCCGGAGAATAGAGGCCGAAGCATGATGTGAGAGGGGTCACACCCCTTATGGGGGAGGGGCCCCTGGGGTCTATGACCAGATGTGTCTTGTGTCAGGGTCCAAAGCAAGAGCGCGGGGGGCTCGGTGGTCTTTTTATCTGACCTCGGAGGTTTCGCCTAGAGTGGCAGTTAATTTAAAACTGGCTTTGCCTGTCAGTCAATCTTCTTCTTCTAATTGGGACAATTTCATCTTAAACCAGCAAAATGACATGGAACCATAACCAAACACTGATACATTGTCAATGAACACCCATCATTAGCAGGTCATACGGAAGTACATTACATTACATATCAAACACAGTTCTTAAGGCAAACTAAACTACACATGATACAAGTTTAGATCACACAGTGAAGCATTAAGCCCGTTTAGATGTGAAATATAGTCTTATACGGACTTTGTCCAGATAATTTATAATCCAGCAGAACAAAGAGAACAAACAGGTTTCTGCAGGCAGTAGAAGGTTCCAGTTCACTTGCAGGGGTCATTTGTATCTTTGGAGTCATTTATTGAGAGGTCATTGACCTTTGTGTTTTCAGAGGGTTGTAGAGTTTCTGGTTCACCTAGGGCCCATCCAAAATTTTGGCTTTCTGAGGCAAATTTCACCATTGTCTTGAATTATGAAAAATATGAGTATTTTTAACACTAGGACTACCATCAGCCCAGCCGATTCAGAACCCCCCCTCCTAAAATGGTGATGTGTTACGGTGAAGATGATAGAGACATGAGGTGGGATGGTGGGGTCAAGAGAACAGAGACAACAAGAGATGCAGGGATAGGCCTGTATAAATAGGGCTTCTGGGTAATTAGAGGTGTGGTTAAAGAGTGGAGGCGTGGTTGCTGGAGGAGTAGGAGGTTGAGTCGTGGTCCCGCTCCAGAACCTCAGTCAATGATTACATCATCAACTACATTTATCATTATTCAGAGTGCTGAAGTTGACCATAATCAGCGGAAGGAGGGGGAGCAGGAGGAGGAGGAGGATGTGGGCTGTTTGCTATAGCGAAGCCGCTGTTACAGAGCATATACGCGTATTCATTCAGTGATCTGGACCCATCTTAAAAGCATTCTGAAGGGCAAATTTCACCAATTTGTCCTTGAATATATGAAAAATATGAGTATTTATTATTAACGTAACTAGGCACTACACATCAGCCCAGCCGATCTAGACACGCACCCTCCTAAAGATGGATGATTGTTACGTGAAGATATGTAGACATGAGGTGGTATGGTTGGGGTCAAGAGAACCAGAGACTAATCACCAAGAGTAGGGCAGGGATTAGAGGCCTGTATAAATAGGGCTCTGGTAATTGGGTGTTGGTTAAAGAGTGGAGGCGTGGTTGCTGGAGGAGGTAGGAGGTTGAGTAATCGGTGGTCCGTCCAGACGCTCCAGTCATGATGATTACTATCATCAACTCCATTTATCATTATTTTCAGAGGCTCGAATGTTGCACCTAATAGCGGAAAGGAGGTGAAGGCAATAAGAGGAGGAGGAGGATGTTGGCTGTTGATTGCTATAAGCGAAGCCGCTGTTAGCAGAGCATATAACGCGTATTTCATTCAGTGATAGTCTGGACGCCATCTAAAAAAAAAGCAGCCAAATACAACTATGTAAACACAGTGGATTCCAGTAAAGACCCCTTGCATATGTTCGCCAGTTACTAAGAATATGCTAGGCTTCACACTACCACGTGAATCTTATCAAGGGCAAAGCTGAAGCAACAGGCATTGATGCTCGGCCTAAATGCCATAACTAATACTATATAATGAAGTTTGCCATAATGTCTTGAACATATTTACATATATTTTACTGGTCAGTGAGATTTGCCCGGCTCTTTTTTGCGGGGTGGTTTTCGTCTCCTCCTCCCGACTCGGCTGTCTGATATCGCGCTGAACTGCCCAAAACACCACGAGTCCTCAAAGTTTGATTCGCCTTTCAACCCACCATACAATGAAACCTCATCATGTTTTGTACGGAATAATTGCTTTCAATCCATTTAACGATCTTTCAGCTTTTGCTGTAAAGACCACAACTGAAGGCCCGCTCGCAGGGCAAAGCGGCCGTTTTACATTTAAAGTCTATGTGGACGTGCAAAAGCCTCTAAAACCTCGTCCGTGCTGACTCCTTTCCTGGGTAACCAGTCGTTGAATTTAAAACACTCCCAAAATTATTATTCATCCAATAGATATTTGGGTCGACCAAGACACCATTAGTCGACTAAACAACTCAGGGCCCATGGCCCTAGTGAGTAGAGTCGTGTTCAAGTTACAATATCAGACTTATGTTTATTTAAAAGGCACATTTTCTACATTATTTATGGTTATTGACCTATAAACATGCCCCTGAGTAAGTTTACTTTGCCAGCTCATGTTTCAGAACTTATAATGATTTATTATATTCAACTATTCAAATAATATCAATGGGGATAAAGTGACCATTTTCCATCGAGAGCAAAAGCACTGAAGGGTTGAATACAGACAAGAACAGAAGCCTTATAAGCCCATAATCCAGAAGAAAGGATCGCTTCATTATCTCGCTCGCATTTATTATCAGCCGTATCTATTGATGAAAGTGACACTCGGCAAGCATCAGTCTGCGTTAAGTACGACCCAAAGCAGGCTATTGCACTGCAGAGAACTCTTTAAGGCCAAGAACAACAACGAGCCGCCAGGGTTAAAGCTACATTATGTCATTTATAAGTTTAAGGCCGTAATGGAGAAAATGTGTTATTCAGACCTAATTCCAAAAACAACAAACAACATTCAGGCTGGCAATGTTAAATAACACGAGTCTATCAGCTTTTGTGCAATATCTACTGCTTTGTCTTTACTTAATTAATCGCATTTTTTCTGCTATAGTTTTAATCTGGGACGACCCGTGGATCATTATTTAAAATGTTGGACATCGTAGATCGCAATGTTGATCTAAAACGTCGTATAAAACTAATTAAACCTGCTGGTTTACGAGTTGAATACGCTGATATTTGCTGCTGCTCACTGTAAACGTCGTCACAAAAAAAAGCCGTTCTGCCGGAGCGTTCTGCCAACCCCCCCCCCCCCCCCCCAATGGAGAGCAGGGGTTTTTTGGTTTTTATTTCATGTTAAAAAAGGACAGGACAAACCGCTTCATCACCGATTAAGGGGATAAAACAAAGCAATTCAAGAGCTGTGGGCATCTGTCTGATTTATCATCAGTCACTCTGAATATAGCTCCCAGAGGGTAAACCTGTAGATAATGTGGTTAAAAACTCGTAAAAGTCGATTTTGCACACGTCCTCCTGTGATGAGATTAGCCTTTTATTGTCCAAATCGGGACATTTTGAAGAAAATAACTTTATTGTCATACCCGCAAAACATCACAGCACAGCACGGACTCTAATAAAAGCGCATTTCAGGACAGTCATCATGTTTGTTCAAGTTCTTTGAGAGCCAGCAGCAGAATCGGGCTCAGACTCAGCGACATGAGGCGACTGCGACTGATTCAGCTCTCCGATAACACAAGCCACAGAGCCATTTCTCTACAGCGTTTTTTCCGTAGCCTGAGGAAATCTCTCTGTCTTTCTGCCCCAACGGAAGCAGCTCAAAGTGATGTTCGGCGCCGCGCTCGCTTTACTGTATCGCACAGACAGCGGACTTCTTTCACGGTCTCTGCTAAAGTTTGCCTTTGTTTTTTGACAGTCAAGTGCTCAAACCAAATAAAAACATACGGCGCGTTCTCAGTTTTGTCCTCTCAAAGGCGCTAAAACCCTCTATCTCGCCTCTGCTCACGGACCCCCCCCCCCCCCACCCCGCACAAACCGGACTCAACCACTGCTCGTCCTGGTCGCGAAGACGCCTCTGCCCTCTCTCTCTCACATTCCCTCCGGGGTTTTGTTCCGGCACTAGGGGGAAAACAATTTAAAAAAAAGATCATTGTAGTGAAAATGAAAGGGTGAATACAAGGATCAAGGGCCAAAAACATGGTTCAATGGCCATCAAATAAGACTAGATAGAGAAATACTCAGAGACACTGGAAACATGGTTGAAACTAGATGAAATCCAGGTCCAAACAATAAATCTAAACCAGTCCAGGGTTTGGAGCCACCGACAATGTAATAACAGAGCTATAAAGTAATAAACGTGATATTACATGACCTGCAAGACATTATTACGCTGTTGGTTCACCAAAGTCGCATTACATTTACAGTTACATTCAAAAGGAGCAAACGGCATCACTAAAACTAAAGCCGTTTGTTTTGGACACTTTACTTCCTTTCAGTGGGACATATCCCTTTGCAGGAGCTCAATGACCTGCTCTTCGTCAGCTCCGGCAGGCACGAGCTGCTCTTCCTCGCTGCCGCGCCGAGCTCAGCCTTTCCCCACTCTGCACCTCGGAATATTCTACAAAAAGAGCTTCAATCAGAAAGTGTGGTGATGTTTTTCTTGATAGAGCTGTTTTTATGATGCAATATTCTGAAGCTCAACGAGAGCTCATGGTGAAACAAGGGTAAAAGTACAAGGAAAAGTCACAGCATTGGTCAATATTACATGACCGGTTACAGAACTCTAAACCAGGACTAAACCGGGACAGAACCCGAGCTCAAACCAGACTAAAACCGGGACAGAACCCGAGCAGAAGTCAAACAGGACTAAACCGGGACAAACCGCTAAAGGACAGAACCGGACAGAACCCAGCTACCGAGCTAAAGTCAAACCAGGACTAAACCGGGACAGAACCCGAGCTAAAGTCAAACCAGGACTAAACCGGACAGAACCCGGACAGAACCCGAGCTAAAGTCAAACCCAGGAGCTAAAGTCATAACCGGGAGCATTCAAAGTTCAGGACTTAAACCGACAGCTAAAGTCAAACCAGGACACAATGAAGTACAATGGATGAAACCAGCCTCTTCTTCTTCAGTTACAGTGTGAAACGAGCACTTCTTCTTCTTCTTCTTCAGTTACAGTGTGAAACGAGCTCTTCTTCTTCCAGTTCAGTTCTTCTTCTTCTTCAGTTACAGTGTGAAACGAGCCCTCTTCTTCTTCTTCAGTTACAGTGTGAAACCGAGCCTCTTCTTCTTCAGTACAGTTACAGTTACAGTGTGAAACGAGCCTCTTCTTCTTCAGTTACAGTGTGGAAACGAGCCCTTCTTCTTCTTCATTACAGTGTGAACGACCTCTTCTTCAGTTACAGTGTTCTTCTTCTTCTCTCTTCAGTTACAGTGTGAGCCTCTTTCAACAGTGTGAAACGACCCTCTTCTTCTCAGTTACAGTTACAGTGAAACGAGCCTTCTTCTTCTTCAGTTACAGTTACAGTGTGAAACGAGCCCCTTCTTCTTCTTCAGTTACAGTGTGAAACGAGCCTCTTCTTCTTCAGTTCAGTGTGAAAGAGCCTCTTCTCTTCTGTTACAGTGTGAAACGAGCCCTCTTCTTCTTCAGTTACAGTGTGAAACGAGCCTCTTCTTCTTCAGTTACAGTGTGAAACGAGCCTCTTCTTTCAGTTTACAGTGTGAAACGAGCCTCTTCTTTCAGTTACAGTGTGAAACGAGCCTCTTCTTCTTCAGTTACAGTGTGAAACAACCTCTTCTTCTTCAGTTTACAGTGTGAAACGAGCCTCTTCTTCTTCAGTTACAGTGTGAAACAACCTCTTCTTCTTCAGTTACAGTGTGAAACGAAGCTTCTTCTTCTTCTTCTTCTTCAGTACAGTGTGAAATGAGCCTCTTCTTCTTCAGTTGAGTTGTGAAACGAAGCCCTTCCGAAGTTTCAGTTACAGTGTGAAACGAGCCCCTTCTTCTTCAGTTACATGACAACGAGCCTCTTCTCAGTTACAAACGAGCCCCTTCTTCTTCTTCAGTTACAGTGTGAAACGAGCTTCTTCTTCAGTTCTTCTTCAGTACAGTGAAATGAGCCTTCCTTCTTCTCTCTTCAGTTACATGATGAAACCAGCCTCTTTCTACAGTCAGTTTAGCTGTGAACGAGCCTCTTCTTCAGTTACAGTGTGAAACGAGCCCTCTTTCTTCTTCAGTTACAGTGTGAAACGAGCCCTTCTTCTCAGTTACAGTGTAAAACAAGCCTCTTCTTCAGTACAGTGTGAACGAGCCCCCAGTGTGAAACGAGCCGACTTCTTCAGTTTCAGTTCTTCAGAGCTTCTCTTCTCTAGTTACAGTGAAAGAGCCTCTCTTCAGAAACCCTTCTCTTCTCAGTTACGAGTGTGAAAAAGCCTCTTCTTCATTACAGTGTGAACGAGCTCTTCTTCTTCTTCTTCTTACAAACTTCATGGTGTTCTTCTTCTTGTGTCCAATAAACAAGACCCGTCCTCCGTGTGATACAAGTGTGTCAGCCATGTTTGATTAATTAGATTTTTTAGAGTGCCTCCGGGCTCACTAAAAGACAAGATCTCTCACTCCTCTCTCTCCACACCACTTCCTCTCATATTTCTCCCCTCTGTCTGTTCCCTTCCGGTCCTTTCTCTTTCCTTCTCTCTCCCTCCTCTCTCTTCTCCTCCTTCTCTCTCCCTCATCTTCTCTCTCTCTCTCTCTCTCTCTCCGTTTCTTCTTCCTCTCCCTCTCCTCCCTCCTCCATCTCATCTCCTTCTCCTGCACCCTTTCCTCTTTCCCTCTCTTCTCTCTATGCCCTCTCTGGTCCTCTATTTTTTTCTCTTTCCCAACTTCTTTCTTTCCTTCTCTCCACTTTCCCTCTATCTTTCTTCTCTCTCTAACTCCCTCTTTATTCTCTGTACTCCCCTCCTCTCTTCTCACTGTCCTCTATCTTTTTTCTCTCTCTCTCTTTTCTAACACTCCATTTTCCCTTTCCCCTCTCTCTTCTCATGTTCAGTGTCTCTCTCCACCTCTTTCTTTTCTTCTTCCTTCTCTCTATCTTTATCCTTCTCTCTCCCTCAAATCTCCCCTGCCACCTTTTCCTCTCGTTCTCCTTCCCTCCATCCTCTCTCTCTCTCTCTCCTCCTCTCTCTTCTCTCTCTCTCTCTGTTTTTATGGGAAATGTGATGAAGCGCAGCGTGCACCTTGCTCTTGCCATATGCTCCGTTCTCCCGCTCCAGCCCCAAACGAGCGACACAGAATAACACAAAATCACCTGCTTTCCGACGCAGCGAGCGGCGCACACTAAGCCCCGAGTCCCCACGGCAAAACCGATCCATGCTGTCGGTGTGATATTGTACACGCCCCAGGGTCATTGTTGTGCTTTAACGGGGCGGGGGGGGGGGGGGGGCTGAACTGTGCGACCCGACCCATGTGACCTTCTGATAGAGCTCACTGCAGCCAAGAGCATCATCCGCACCTTTGTTTGGCACCTATACAAACATCGATAGACTCGTTGGAACCGCTTGAGATTCTGGCATATCTATACAGACCCGGGTTGACCCATTTTGCTTTTATTCAATTTTGTCCACCACCTCAAGCTACAGGGAAAATATAAAAAAGAAAGCTATAACCCACTTTATCTTATTTTTAGTTTGTTTTTCCAAAAATACCACAAATTGCCCTAAAATCAAACCACTTTATTACAAGTCCCTAAATCAATTTTTTGGTGTGAAATGAGGAATGAGGAAAAAAGGAATTGTCAAAACTCAACAAATCTGCTGTGGGTCAGTCCAAACCTCCAGCAGCAGCAGCTTTACTCCCATTTACCAAAGAAAATCGAGGCGGGATCTAAAGTTTGAATTGGGAGGAATCAGACGTTTTAGGGGAAACCAGCATGAATGATTCCAAACTTTTTTAATTTAAATATTTAGTTAATTAGTCCATTGTTTACAGGTATATTATAAAAGTGAACAGGTCTGTAAAACATGTTTTACTAATGCTTTTAACACAAACCATGAGCAAATGATGACTAATTCAGAGGGTCCAACAATGATGAAATCCTTGGTTTTGCTTATTTATTATGGATCCTCATTCGTTTTTACTGTAGTAATACCTATTCTTGCTTGTGTGTGTGTCCATTGGCCTGTGGCATAGTTGTTAGCACTCTCGTCTCACAGCGTAAAGGTCACACATTTGATTCCGGTCAAAGAATTCCAAGGCAGTGCAGGGCTTTTTTTGTGCTAAACTAGCCTGCATTTTTCTGTGTAGGTTTTCTCCCAGGCACTTCCCGTCAACCTTCAAAAAACGTGCAGGCCTTTGCTTTTTTTTAACAATTATTATTCAATACGTCTGATTATATTAGGACCTGATAATAACGGTTGACGAGTAACTGGATCATCTTGACGTTGCTGGTGGTAATGGAACAACGCAGCCAACACTATGACTGGACTGATGTCGTGGCACAAACCGTATCACATTTACTTAGCCGTGTTTGGTTTGAGTGGCTCAAAACAATGAGTAAATTCAGCTGAACCAACACCGTTCGTCACAGGTCACACCGCAGCAGCAGAGCGCTCTCGTCCCGTCACCTCGGCACGTCCGTACGGCTTGTGTTCCGTGTCCTCGCGTCTCACATTGTTCTGCACATTCACTTTACGTAAAAAAAAAAAAAACTGAACACATTTTGTTCCATCGACTGCAGGAGCTGTCACTTTGTTCATGTCTGATTTCAGTTTTCCATGTGTTACTTTTCCATACGTTTGTTGAAAAGTTAATGGGAAAGCTTTTATGCAGCCAGTTTGCCTTTGATGGTGTTAAAGCTTTGGAAATTGCGTTCAAGTGTGTAGTGTCGGGCAAATGTACTCTACATGGCTATTTTTAGGGCCACCACAGCACAATGTTATGTTACAATTAGACTGTTGTTTGGGCCCTTCTCACGTGATACTTTAATAATTAATACCATTATTTGGAGCCATGTTTGTTAGCACTTTCACCTCACGGCAAGAAAGATTTCTCCACCTCCGCGGGGCCTTTTGTGTGGAAATTGCATGTTCTCTTGCATAGTAGAAGAAGTACTCAGTTTTGTTACTTAAGTAGGGACATATGGTGTAAGACAGGGCTATTCAACTTAAGTTTCTCGAGGGGATTTTTCAGAGGGCCAAGGCCGGAGGTGCACAACATGCCACTATACCTACATTTTGGGTTGCACAAAATATCCCCAACGCTGTTTTAATAAATTTAGTTAATACATTTCAACAACTACTGATAGATTAGATTTGTTGTGAGAAATGACAAATGCAAAATGCTTCACAAACAGCTTTGCAAAATTGCCCATCCAGTACTGAACCAGAATTAAACTAGGACTAGACTAGTACCAACCAGGTCTTAACCAGGACTAACCCAGAATCAAAACGGGTCGAAACACAATCAAACAAAAAATAAACCAAGACGAAGTCAGGTATAAACTTGTGCTTGCCCAGAATTAAACCAGCGAACAAGATTTTTTGTTGCAGTTGTAATATTTGGAAAATGGGTGGCGGGCCAAATTAAATCGCTTGGAGGGCCTGATTTGGCCCTATGTTGAATAGCCCTGGTGTAAAATGTAGTCGAGAACAAAAGAAAAAGAATGGTCGGTGGAACAGTGGAGCAGCGATAAGGATTTTTGTCCGTATGACTTTATTAGAACAGACAGTTGTTAGCGTTGAAATGGAATCAAGAGAAGGGAGGAATGCAGCCTTGACCACTCGACCACCGGGCAGAACACAACAGCCCATCCACCTCAACACAATCAAACAACACAACACCAACAACCAAATGACAAATACCACGTTGAATAATCATTTCTGAAGCTATTTGTGTGCCGACGGAGAAGACATTTCACAGTTTTGTTTCCTTGGATCGTCCCCGTTATTACATGAACCATAAACAAAAACAACAATCTGACAGCTTCTTCTACTATATCATTTTGACCCGTCCCGAAGCTCCATTTAAGGGGCGCTTGAATGTCGTGATGTGACGCGAACGCAACTATTTACCTTTCATAAAAGTAAATAAAACAAACACAGATGAAAGCCGCTCTTCATCATGTCAGCGCTCTCCTCCTCCGCCGTGTCAGAGAGGTATTAGTGCGTTGGATTGAAATGCTTTGTGTGAAACTCCCATTGTTGAGGCGCACGCTGCTGCCGTTGTGCTAATAGAATAAAAACAGAGGAGTTTTAAAATGCTCGGTGTGTCTTTCAGAGGAGAAAGTACATTACGCATTCAAGGACACTGTCACCGGCAGGAATAGATTTATATCAGGTTACGATTGAAAGTGCTCCCTATAAAACAATCATGACCGTACGCACCAGAGGGCTGCGGGTTTCATAGTGTTTACCCTGATTATAAGGACTGAACCAGGACTGGAACGTGGACTAAGCCAGACCAACAAAGAACTGAACCAGGACTAAAGCTGGGACTGAACTAGGAGTGACGCAGGACCATACCACGGCCGGAATCACATCTTAATCTAGATCTAAAAGATTAAAACAGGCCAAAATCAGCTCTGTATGAATACTAAAAAGGTTTAAACTATATAAACCCTGAGTAGACTAAGCCACAGCTAAACCAGAGATCTAAACTAGAACTGTTTCCTGATTAAACTAGGATTAACCCTAACCCTTAAGGCTAATAATTTCCATGTTGGTTTGTCAAATCTAAATGAAACTAAACCAATAATGTCTCTTTCATCTGATACGTTTCATTTAGTGCCACCTGTTCAGCTGCTCTTCAAACTCACTCAGGCGGTTTCTGATCTGCCCGGAGGAAACAAAGTGAATATACTAATGCTTTATACATGAATAACTTCTGAGCTAATGTTCTGTGTTCACACCAGTGCAAAGTGGTGTAGGAGCAAACATGAAACATTTATCAAGTAAACCCAGTCCTAAACTTCATGTAATAAGACTAACACATGGCTGTAAAATCATTTTCGAATGCACGTTCCTTTTGCAGACTTTAACTTACCTGGACTATTTTGTTTCATTTACAAATGTAAAAGTCTTTGAAGAATTTAAATGAAATTGAAACCAGCAAGTGTCCTGGACTTCCCTGGACTCAGAACATGCCAGACTGCTCTTCTCTGCACTGTTAATAAAGTGAAGTTAACTATAAAAGCCAGTCTACAGAGGCTGCAGGGGGCTTAACATGACGCTTAACATGACGACAAGAGCGACAGAGATGTTTGTACTGCACATTTGAAGAACGCTTATGTACAATTTTATTTGTAGGCTGAAAAAGTCCAATAATGAAATCCTGTTGTCACTCACAAATATGAGACGCAGTGCAACGCGACACGAGTCCACGATGTTATGGTCTTTTTAAACCATAACTGTTTATTTTTGTATTTCTGGGTCTGGAATAAAAGTAGACTTGGAAGTTAGCAGCTTCTGATGTTAGCCTTATTTACATGGCTCCTCCTTAGTTCGCCAGCAGAGGGTCCGTTTTACGTTCTGTGCATGTTTTGTTCTGAATTGCCACAGGGACCTCGCAATTTTTCTTGTTAGTTGTTGTTTAAAATATCTCTTGTTTCAGCGAGAGCCTTTCCGGATTGGTTCATGTGAAGAACTCAATTCAGAGACACAGATCAGTCTGGAGTGAGCCAGGTGCCACAGGGGGCGGTAGTGCACACTGTTTTTGTGTCCTTGGGCAAGACACTTCACCCACCTTGCTTCCAGTGTCTAAGTATGCCGGTGTATTAATGAGAGTGTTGTGAGAGTGAATGCGGGACAGGGATGGGCAATAGCCCACGGCTACAATCATGTTTGTTCATTAGCGTGCACTGTCCCCAACAAATAAACAAATCATAATTGCTTTCATTTGTGTTTCACTTTTTACTTGTTTCTCGTATTTCATTAATATTCAGAGCAAAAATATATGTGATTTGACGGATAGGAATGGATATTAGTTATTGCCCAAATACTTTGTGTTTTAGGGGCACTGTGTAACTGGTGACAATTTGGTGATCGTTTCCATGGAGATGTTATTGCTTTAATTGGCATGTTCAAAAGTGTGACATGAAACATACTGTGTTTATCCTACATTTGTTGCATTCCAGCTGATTTTGACTCTAAAGAACTACATTCTTATCGTGAGCAGCCTCTCCCCAGATCTGACCTGGCCTGCCTCCATGGAGATAGAGAAGTTAAATGCCATACTGTGGAACATTCCGGTATCACTTAATAATACCTTAGCATTAACAAAGACATAATTTAAAAAGAACATATTTTTGTAGGAGTAAACCTGAGCAAAGTCAGAGCATTCATTTCGCCTGAATTATTGAATGAAATCTTTGTTTGCTTTATTAAGGCTTTTCAACGTGTACTTAATGTACCAAATAACAGCTCAGGCTGCAGATTCCGCACCAGAGAAGTTCCACTGTGCACCTTTCAAATGATGTTGTAGAACATGCAGTGCTAAGGTGTCCGGAAGGTTTGAAAAGCCTGACTAAAGCGTCACATTTCCCATTTAAAGTTGGATTTGAACACTCTGTGCTGCTGCTGGCCGATACGTTTCCGCGTGAGGATTATGTCACGGCTAGAAAGAGCTGAAGTCGGCGCTAAAAACGGCAAAACATTCGGGTTGAGTCTGACTCCGACAGCAGGTGCTTTATGTTCATTTCCCTCACTATTCACTCCGCTGATTAATGGCTCCACGCAGAACGGAGGTGCCAGGAACCCAGCGCGGGGCCTTGAGAAACGGACCAAAATGCATTAATGAGAGAGACTGCCAATTTACGCCACTGCAAAGCTCTGAAAATACAGCTTATGTGTTTGCCTCTTTGGTCTTTGAAGTTCTTCTTTCAAACACACACACACACACACACACACGCATACAAATCTTCATCATCTACAGACAGATCCGCAGTGTATGAATCTGAATCCTCTTTTTCAATCGTCGCACAGGGATTCACAAAAAGATACGGTCGGGTGAGTTTTATTTGCAAAATAAATATTGAAATATATTCATCTCAGTCATAATAGCCAGTATGCATCTTTACACACAAATATATTAGAAGATTATAGTAGAAAGGTTTCCGTGTGAAATTTGAATCTGCGTTTTTGCAAGGGGCTTATGTGGCAAAGTGTCCAGCAAAGATGAGCAAAACAATGTGTAAAACGTGGACGCAGCAACGATAAATAGAAATGTATGAACTTTAATGTGCACTGCAAAGAGGTGTGGGTTAAAAAGACTTGAGTTCAAAATATTAGTCCATAGAATCTGTTAAATTTACTATTACTTATGTAAAAATGTCAGATGGAGGGCAAATTCGATGAAAAATGCACTGTTTTGAAAAACAGAAAGTCCACAAATGTTGAAATTAAAGTGCCTCTGACAGGTTTTTACGATTGTCTAATTTTGACTTTATTTGGTGTGTTTGTACCTGTTGTACATATAAATGATAGTTTTACACCAATCGTGAAGGTATTTGTGCAGAAAATGTTGAAAAATCTGTAGAAAATGACAGGAAGTGACATCACACAAGGATACTCATTCAAGTTTATGCAGAATTTACACAAGCAAACTACTTTTTTGACTCTCTAAACATTAATTCAACAAAATAAAGTCGCTACAATATATTTTTATTTGTCAAATAAAATAAATTGTGACATTAGATGATTTTGGCCCAGTGTTTGCTGGGTAATCTCCTTGTGTGATGTCATCAATTGCAAACAGGAAGTGATATTATAAACCTAAAAAATCTGCTATTCTGTGATACATTTTTTATAATTTTTCGAAAAATTAAAAAAATATATTTATCTTAACTGCATTTTAGCTGAATGAGTGTCCGACCTGTCAGAGGCACTTTAAGTTCGGTATCTCCAATTTGTCCTTTTACAACTGACAATTCTCGCTTGCATCGTTGGAAGAATGACACTAAACTGAATTAATAAACATTCCTTCCATTCATTTGTGGCAAGAAATGACCTTAAATCTAAACTAGTTCAAATGACTCAACTTCCGTCATGAATTCACTTTAACCAATAAACTAGGAGTTATTTGGACAGTGTGTGGAGCAGATGTGTCACAGTGTTTGTTCGTGGATCGAAATGTCCGTGGAAAAAGCAGACAAAAGCGCTGCGCAGAAGGTTGGGGCCGACATGTCATGCATAAATGATAAGGAGTGTAACAAATGGCGCTGTAAAGACGTCGACTCGATGGCTTGCCTCCTAAATTACCGCCTGCTTCATTAGCGGGCTCAGTTCTTTAGCAAAACAATGTTAAACTCCTCCGCGTGGATGTCTTCAGAAGTCAGCTGGGGAATAAGGATTGTCTCATCTGGAAAAATGACCCAACTCTGCAAAAACGACCTCCCTGAAGAGTTTTGAAATCCGAACGGAAAAAGCCCTGCTGGCAAACACAGACATTACAATTACGAATAAGGAATCGTTCACTGCAAAGAAAAGAGGAATATCTTACATGACGTGAAATGACTTGAATTCAAAATTAAAAAATAAATTGAATATATGTAACGAGTTCCTTCTTTTGATATGTCTTGGTTAGTTACATTTTTTTGTGATTTCAACAAAAAAATTCTGGTTTATTCCAATCAGACTTTTTCCATTGACTAACATCGACTAACTAAATACACCTACTACTATAAGTACGTTGTGATTTGTCAAAATGATCTTAAAACCCATCAGAAAATCTGGACGTTTTAATCGTCTAATCTCCTGAAGATAAATGAATTCGAGTCCTTTCAACGCAGAGATATTCATTTTTCGCAGCGTGTTGTGATTCCAGATTAGCATGTCCGTTCAAAAACAGTTTGTTATTGTGCTTTCTCTAATCTGTGCGTCTTCCGCCTTCTTTGTAAACACTGTCGCCCCCCCAAGCCGCCACAGTCGGAGCTGCCTCGGGAAGCTTTTCTTCTGCCTCGCGACAAAGAAGTTTCTGGTAAACAATTGATCAAAAAAAACAGGAGGGAGCCTGAGAGAGGAGAGGGGCTAATCTAAGAGCGACCAACAGGGCTTGACTTTAGCGCGAGCCAACCATCGCTGATTGTAATGTTTTCAGTTCAAATTCCCACTTCCGCCAGTTTAACTTTCGATACTTAATCTGCTTTTTGGCTACAATCACAAAAAAAACATTATTTATAGATTTAGAAATGGTATCTTTCATTTAAAAAGTCAGTAAATTTCAAATACATGTAGATTTTATGTACATTATATTGCAATTGATGTCATTACAAAAAAGAAATGTTGATAAATGTAATCTCCTGCCATGTATTTTTTATGTTGAGTCGAAGCAAATGTTTGAATATTTAATTAATCAAGCTGAAGTTCATAATGAACTAGCAGTTTATTAAGAATGATTCAGGCTCATCTCAAGAGGTTTATAAAGTAAAAGTCAAACTAGTAACTACTTAATTAATGCCCTAACTCCTAACTCTTTAATTAAGTGAGTACTAAGCCTCATCATTCTTTGTAAACTCTTTGTTCTATATGGAAAAAAAACTTTCTTCATGCTTTATTAAGGTGTTATTAAATGTAAAAGATGATTGTTTTTAGCGCATGGCCTTCTAATCTTGAAGTGGTCGGTTAAATGACTCAAAAAGCTAGCGAGTTAGCAAAAACGGCTAACGTCAAGCCCCGGTTAGGTGGCGGTTTGACGCAATGGTCACACCAGCGAAGTTATAAAGGTAAACGTGTTGTTGTTGCTATCGCTGACGAAGTTGATTTGGCACTCCTCCAGTCGGGCGATGTCCCCGAGGTCCAGCTGTGAAAGCAACTGCGTAGGGTCCGTGTTTGTGGTCAAGATTTTTTGTTTGCTGCGTCCGCTTTTCACTTCCTCTTCCGCGCTCTCTTCCTCTTCCTCGGTGATGGAGCAGAGCCTCGTCGCGCTCCCCGGGTTTTCGGCCGGCGGTCTGTAGTGGCACTGTCCGTTCAGCAGCCTCCTCAGCGGCATTAGCGGCACAGCGTCGTCGCCCAGGAGCTGCTGCTGCACGTGTCGGAAATCGCTTTGCCGTTTCAGCCTTTTGAACTCGCTGAAGGCGGACGTAGCGTGGTGGTACAGGCCAACGGCGATCGCTTGCGCCTTTTCCGACTTGCTAACCAAAACGGCGTGGCACCTCAAAACCACTGCCATGTTTTTGACTTGGTGTCTGTAAATCCACGCCAGTATTTTGGGTCGGCAGGGGTCGGCCGCACAGTATGTAATTCTGTTCAAGGAGTAAAGATGCACGGGCTTCTTTTTCCCCGATTTATCCGCGCTCATTCGAATCCCATGCGCCCCGACTGTTAACCTCATCTTGATGTTCTGCTCGCCAAAGTTGCTTCTCGCCCATATTTTGGCCACCGCCTCTTGCGTACAGCCATCGCCCTTCGCCGTTATCGTTACCACGCTTCCCAAGTATCGCACGTTGTAAACCGGCTCCTCCTTGTTGAGTTCCACCTTCTGTCGTTTCGTGTGGAAGATGTTGCCCACCCATTCGAAGGGGCAGTCGGGCAGGAGGTCGGGACAGGAGCGCAGGAGGGACGAGAGGATGGAGTGGTACGTCAGTCCCGCTCCTAAGCTCTTGGGTTTGTTTTTGCTTTCCTCCTCCGTCAAAACAAACTTATTCCGTCTCCAGGGCAGCATGGCGAGAGACGAGTTGGAGCGGTTGAGCCCCCCTCTCTGCCGCGTGTGACCCTTGCAAAAAATCACAAGAAACAAGTGTAAAGCTGCAGAACGCCAGAGAAAGGAAGAGGATGTTGGAGAAAGAGTAGAGCCGCGCTGGTTTGTTGGAGCACACTGTCTGAATGCTCCGAGCGTTGGCTGTTCCCTTCCACCCTCGCTCCTCCCTCTCGTCTCTCTCCTCGGTGTTGTTTCCTCTCTTCCTCTGTGCCGTCTGCATCATGCCGCGCTGATCAGAGCTAGAGTTGTTTAGCCCAGCGCTCCAGCCCCCTCGTCTCCCTCCTTCTGTTCCTCTTTCCCAAGTCTTGTTTTGCGTCCAAATCAGACAGATGGAACAGGAGACTGGCGTGGACATTCCACCGGTAACCTACAGCGACTGGAGTCCAGCGCAGAAGCCATGATTCGACTGTAGTTTCAACTCAGCTACAGCTTGGGGTTTAAAAATCTTTAACCAATACTAAAACTAGTGTCGATACAAAAGAAAGTCCCATAAACAGGACGAAATATGACCTTTCTAGAACAGTTTAGAATGAGGTTGAACTTGATCAGATCTAGTTTAAGACCAAATTGTATAAAAGATACGATTATTTTTTGTTGAAATTGTCAATTCCTAGTCCAAAAAAGAGCATTCTTTTATTGTCATTGTAGTATTGAAATTGGTATTAGCTATTGAGTCTATTCTTTAGTTTCAGAGTGAAGTTTGTAGCATTGTGATAGTTGTTCATTGAATTTATCCATTTACATTTGGGAATTTCTGGGTTTGTCCTAATTGCAAATAAACTACAGCCTATATCCAATTGTCAAGATATACTGTGTCCACAATTTGTAAATACATTTTTAATTGTATATATAACCTTATATAACCTTATATATAACCCACAATATGGACAGGTATCTCACATTTTATAATATAAAAAAAGACAAAATAATGATATCCATGTATGGAAAATGCACTCCGTATGAGAGTATCTTGGTTTTCATTTCCACTGAGAACACTTGGATTAAATCTGGGATTATACTTTCTGTATGTAAATGCACGGAAATGAGAAATCTGTGCGCTTCATGCTTGCCAGTAAAACGTGTTCATGAATATGGATTTTGAAAGAATGTGTAAATTATGTAGCAGTACCTGGATCAGCACTGTACATTTCTCTGAACGATACTACTTCTTTACACTCATAAACTTATATCTTTTGTTATGGAACTTTGTCCAGGCTCAAGCTTGAACTGAGTTTTAGTTTATGACTCCCTCTGCTGCTGGGAAAAGTAGATATATTTGCCTTTTGAAATAAATATGAGCGGCAAGGCCATAGCTATTGTCGATAATGCTAACATATTCACGCCTCCTATATGAAGATAGTTCAAGCTTTTACTTCATCAGATGAAAAACTGTCGATGTGAGCAGGATTCTAAAACACATCCTCACCAAATAGATTCCTTAAAAATATCAACAAAAAAACAGAAACAAAAAACTTCCCCCATTTCTAAATATATCTGTAATTGAATTTAAAAGCTGCATGTAAATCCACAGAATGTGTTTCATTTATAAAAGTATAAATCTGTCTTAAAGGTGTAAAAGTAGCATGTGTATATATATGTATATATATATAATAATATTATAATAACAAAGAGCTTTAAACATGGTGGTAAAATATTGTCATTAGCAATATAATAATATTAGTGTAATACCTACTTCCTCCTTTTGCAAACTCAGGTAACGCACCTTTAAAAGTCTATATGTATATATAATATTATATTATAATAAAATATAAATATATTTACACAACACGTATATATATATATATATATATATATATATATATATACACACACACCCCTCTTCTGGCAGAGGAAATGAGACTTAAAAGCTTCTTTGAAGGTGACTCTTGTATTTGCTTCAGAGAAATACTTTTTTGAAGTAAGACATAGGTTTGACTTTGGCATTATGTCATCAGGCTCTTACAAAACACCTGCGGCGCCAGAGCAAAGTAATTGTGTGCAATTATCATCACATTTGCAGCTATTTGCAGGAACAGCGGAGGAGTACTTGTCATTTACCTGTAGGACTCTGTGCTTGCTCTGATGCAGTGCTCTTGGCTTCTGATTTCTCACTTAAAGGAATGACTAAGAGCATGACCACATTAAAACTTCTTCAGAGAAAAAAACACAAAAACAATATATGCTTGAAGCGTTTGTGGAGATGGGAGAGACACAAAAGCTCTTTGTTTTTCTGTTCCTTTTTACCTGGAGAACATATAAACATTGGGGCATAAATTTAATCATTTGTGAACCAAAAGGAGTCACTCATGCATGAAAAAAGCCCCCAGGCTTTTGATTTCACTGTTGTAGAGTGAGTACCCTTGAAATACACAGATACATCTATTTTCACTTTAGTTTTGCTCTTGAACAAGTCAACAAGGCACCGATTCCCTGCACGGCCTGAGAACGGCTTTGTAGTCTGTGTAGAACTGATTTGCTATTGAGATCTGCAACACTGTAAAACTAGAAACGTAGCAATGGCGAGTGACTGCATAATGCATGGCCACATTCTGTACAGTTGCCATGACAATCTCTGTGTAATGCATGGCCATATTCTGTACAGTTGCCATGACAATGTCTGCGTAATGCATGGCCATATTCTGTACAGTTGCCATGGCTTCCTGCTTGCAGAATGATTCTGTTTGCCATGGCGATGATGTCACACAGCACCAACATTCAACACCAACATTCCGCCACTCTAAGAGATAGGGAAAAATCCCAAATTTCAAGACAAATCCCGAAATAGCAATAGCAATCATCAGACGAACAATATCTACAAACTGAACTTTGAATGACAAAAATCGGACAAGAAATGTGACCTGTAAAAACCGTCCAAAAACTGGATAAATGGAAATACAGGAACAATTAACTGCCTGCATTCCATTGCAGTCACTCAATAATACAACCGAAAGGAGAATTACAACGGATGGCGGCGCCCAAGGCAACATGTGGATAGAAGACCATTCTCAGTGACCTCACATTCTTTTTGTACGAGGAGGCAAAAGCGGTCAAGTAAACTGCTGTTTCTCTCGTCTAAAGCTGAGGACGCACTTTTAGCCTGACTTTCCTCCGATTTTCAGTCACGCCTGGGCAGTCGAAGACCGTCGCATCTGCTTCTGTCTCGTATTGTGGAGCTGTTACTGGACTCGCATCTGTGTGCACCGCAGAAAGACATGACGACCACAATCATAGTCATTTAAACATGTAAGAAAGATGATTTTGGCTCCGGTAAAGCAGACTGTAAACTGACACACCGCAAACACAAAGCCCAGTGACCAATGAAAAGGACAAGCTGGAAACAGCGTCTGGGCTAAAACGTTCTATTTTCTTGTCTTTTCAGGAGAGAGAGGCGCAAACATTGGCCACAGTGAGGCAGTGATATTTCTGCCTAAACACCAAATGTATATAGCCAAAAATGCAAACTATTTCAACCCAAAGCTAAAATGCATCTGACATAACTGATGGCACTGTGTAACTCAGCCCTCCTCTTTTCCTCTTGTGTCTGACCGCCTCATCTGTCTGAACAGAACTCCAAATCAGAGATCTTTCCTGTCGGGACCCGACGGGTTCGGGCCGCATACTTTTACAGTATATTGATACATCTGTACTGCAGCAAAACAGGTTTTACTTTTTTACATGAACATAGCTTTTGGCGGAGGGTATGTTACCTGTTTGTCTCCATGGAGATGTAATTGCTTTGCCTGGAATGTTCCGCAGTACGGCATTAAGCTTGTCTATGTGGCATTGATGCCATGTTTCTATTGCTCAAACGTACTTTGAACAATATACTGTAAACAGGCTCGTCTCTCCACAGATCTGACCTGTAACTTGGTCTGGCGTCACCTGCTTTTCTCCATGAGGATAAATTTCATGTTTAATGCCATAATGTGGACTATTCCAGGCGAAGCAATAACACCTCAGAGTAGACAAGAAAGTGTTACCCAGGGCACCTTTAAAATGCAAAGTCAGACTCTGAAATCAACTTAATTTATCTTGTGTTGACATGTTGTTTTGCCGTGCGCTTGCGTTTTCCTGTTTGAGTGCTACAGAGAGTGGCAGGTGCATTCACAGGGCGGCAGCGTGGGCGGACTTGGCGCCACGTGACTGAGCCGGCACATGAGCGACAGAAGAAGCAGAGGATGGATGGTAACCGCGAACGACAATAACCTGAACTAACAAAATATGGACACGCGACCCAAACAAGAGCGCGCAGGACCAGCGGAGAGGACCGAGGCGCTTTCAATCTGCCTCACTGAACACATTTGTGAAAACTAGGACACATTTTTCACAAATTATGGTTTGTATTGAAACTGTGGCGGCCGTGAAGCAGAGGGAGGGATGCCAGTTCAAAATCTGTACAATGCATACTGCAGTTGTTTAATTCAGAATGTACAAATGGTTTATTAAGAATGAATCAGGCTAGTGATGCTATTAATTAAGAATTTACCAAGCCTGACTCTGAGTCTGTAGAAGTTCATGCTTTATTATTATTTAGTGAAAGTGTAATTATTATAAAGCATTACTACTTTCTTCTGAAATCCATACATTTTTATTGACAAAAAAAGAAAACAGGACAAAATTTGACTTTTACTGAACAGTTTTAGAATGATTTTGAGTTTGATCAGAACTTGTATAAGACTACATATTTACATAGGGAAAGCAGTATTATTTGTGGTGAAAAGTACAGTTTATTGACTAAAAAGTGTTTTCTTTAATTGTCATCATGCTAACAAAATCGGTATTGTGTATCGAGCCTATTCTTTGATATCAGCAGCTGATACCAATTGCAATTAGACAAAATGTGATTACAAGTTTAGATGAGTATGTTTTTTGGTTTAATGTGAGTTTGTATTGTTAAAACACAACTGGTACATTATTGAAAATGTAAAGCATTTTTTTGCAGAAATACGTTAAAATACATCATGGATTACTGCACTGGAAGCTTAAATACCACAAAAAGTTTAGGCCAAAATTTAATTAAAACAATGATTATTAATAACTGAACGGATACATGGATTTTCTCCTTTTCTTGCTTTATTTCATCAGCCTAATTTGTCCCTAAAGCGGAGATATTGCGTTCCACCCGGATTAGCCCATTTGCTAAATTTACATGCATGACAAATTTCCTCTCTGCTCTGGAGAGTCTGAATTCATCTGGACCGTTGGTAAGTCATTAGAGAAGCTGTCCGTCTGTGCAGGGTTCAACCTTAAAGCTGAGGTTAAGGAGGCCGTTCGTTTCAATGAAAGTTCAGTTCAGGCTTTGCAGCTGCTTAAACTTTTGTGAAAGGAGAGGTTGACCATGGCATTTTGCTCAGAGCATTTTCAAAGTTTATAGTTGAGCATCCTTGTAACTTAAAGTGGGACTAAAAATGAAGTCAACGTTTTTGCTGCTAAACTTTGTAAATGGCGTTTTAATTTAAGTTTTTTGTTTAGATTTGAGTGCAAATTAGGTACATTTTCAGCTTTGTGGTCTAAATGTCCTTGATTTATTGAGTATTCACAGTGTACTCCCTTTTGCAGACAGCTGAACCTGCGCCCACGTGACATTTGTCATTCGTTTGCCGTTCAACACTCCCCCTAATCAGTGACCGATTTGGGGAAGCGTTCCAAGCTGCTCCCACAGCTTGGAACACTTCTCAAAAACTTTGCGAGCCGGTTCCTCTGAAAGTTTTTCCCTCTCATTTAGGAAATAAAGAGTAGGAATCCTTTGAACATTGTGCCTTTAAATGTAAAAAATGTCTTTGTAACTTGTGTTTCAGACCACTTGACCAGGTCAGCGTTGAAGAAGAGAGCTCCCTTTTCACCCTCCCTTTAGTCCTCCAGGCACTGCCAAGTTTAACAGCTCATCTGGACTGTGGTCAAGTTGAAATGTCAAACCTAATTTCAATTTCAATCTAGAGATGCTTAATAGATGGGTGAGTTGCACTGAATATTTGAATAATGGACAAACGTTTGGTGCTTAGACCCTCTGCAAGTAGACATCAGCCATGAATGGAGGGAATATGGATGACTTGAGAGGAGACTGGTTGAGAAGCAAAAGTAGCTTTTCTGTGATTGGTTGACAGTGACAGAAAGGAAGTAGGAACATTCCAGGGTACATTTATGATTTATGCTTAAGCTTTATATAAGTTCTAATCTTCATGTCTCGTTTATTGACCACAGACCTATAGAAATCCAATAGTGGCTGTTGTAACCCATTAAAATCCTATCACAAACAGGTCAACTACCAGACATTCTGCTATGTTTTTGACCATGACATTTTCCAGCTAATATTGAGTTGGATGTTCCTTTCTGTCAACTTGTTCCTGTAATGGCAACACTGCATGACTTACAGGACGTGCTGCTGATGTATCAAGGACATAGAATGAATAAAACTGAAACACTATTCACACCAATTCGGTAGTATCAGGAAATAACATGGGATAACAGGGAACGAATGCATTTCTCAGCTTGGCTTGCCATAATTTACAAGTAATTTACAGTCATCATATGGTTAGAACTAATCATATTAAAAGGAAAAAAGTAGAATAACAGATGTCCCTTTAACATTATTATACAATTACATCATTACATCATTAGTTTCAGTGCAGATTCCACCGTATTATCATGTTATTCCTGAGTTGTAAACGTGCTACTAGTTATTTTGAACATAGAAACACATTTCTCTCAGTCATTACCAAAAGACATGGTCAACTTATAATTTAACTATTTGTTTATGTGCAATTACACACTATTTTCAACCGACAGTGGAGAGTTTAGACCTTTACAAACAACACATTAAAACTGGGACAAAACTAGGACTAAACCTGGAAGTAAATATGGAAAAGGTCACAGCTAAACCAGGACAAATCCGCCTTAAACTGGGACCAAATAAGTGCGAGCGCACCCTAATCCTTGGATCTAAACCTGAACTAGACCAGGACTATGAGTAGGACCAAGCCATGGCTGTAAGCCCGGCCTGAGTTCATGTTTATGCAGGACAGGATCCTTCATCAGGCTCAATCACAGGTGAGAGCTGCATAAGTGATGTCATTTCCTGCTGTGGAAAGCTCCAGTTTACTTCTGTCAGACTTTACTCTACAACAGGGGTCACCAACCTTTTTAGGTTTCGAGGCTACTTTATGATCACGGACTTGGTCGAGGGCTACCTGTTCAATTAGCCTAAATGGGCCTAAAATTACATTCATAACCAAATTACACAATGATTAAACTGTGAGTAACTATTTGATGAATGTGCACGTGTGGGGCTTTTGTGTGTATTTAGCATGTATTTTTCATTTTGAAAACACAATCTTAATCATCATTTTAAACCAGAGAGTGATAAAAGCAAACCGACAGTTTAAAATAATATCAGGGACTAAGAGAACTTTGTATTCAATCTAGCACTAATTTATTCAATTAGTAAATTAATGTTATTGTCAAAATATGAGCAAAGGAACAAAGAAAATATAAGAAAAACAATTATAGTTTGAATACTTAACCTTTACAACAGTTTCTCCTCCTGTGGCTATGTTTAGACCTGGTTCAGTCCTGTGTGAGTCCTGGTTTGGGTTGGACCTGGTTCCGTCCTGTGTGAGTCCTGGTCTGGGTCGGACCTGGTTCAGTCCTGCGTGTCCTGGTCTGGGTCGGACCTGGTTCAGTCCTGTGTGAGTCCTGGTTTGGGTTAGACCTGGTTCAGTCCTGTGTGAGTCCGGGTTTGGGTTGGAACCTGGTTCAGTCCTGTGTGAGTCCTGGTTTGGGTTGGACCTGGTTCAGTCCTGCATGTCCATCGGGTCGGATCTGGTCAGTCCTGTGTGAGTCCGGTTTGGGTTGGACCTGGTTCAGTCCTGTGTGAGTCCGGGTTTGGGTTGGACCTGGTTCAGTCCTGTGTGAGTCCTGTTTGGGTCGGACCTGGTTCAGTCCCGTGTGAGTCCTGGTTTGGGTCGGACCTGGTTCAGTCCGTGTGAATCCGGGTCTGGGTCGGACCTGGTTCAGTCCCGTGTGAGTCCTGGTTTGGGTCGGACCTGGTTCAGTCCCGTGTGAGTCCTGGGTCTGGGTCGGACCTGGTTCAGTCCCGTGTGAGTCCTGGTTTGGTCGGACCTGGTTCAGTCCCGTGTGAGTCCTGGTCTGGGTCGGACCTGGTTCAGTCCCGTGTGAGTCCGGGTCTGGGTCGGACCTGGTTCAGTCCCGTGTGAGTCCTGGTTTGGGTCGGACCTGGTTCAGTCCCGTGTGAGTCCTGGTCTGGGTCGGACCTGGTTCAGTCCCGTGTGAGTCCTGGTTTGGGTCGGACCTGGTTCAGTCCCGTGTGAGTCCTGGTCTGGTCGGACCTGGTTCAGTCCCGTGTAGTCCTGGTTGGGTCGGACTGGTCAGCCCGTGTGATCCTGTCTGGGTCGGACCTGGTTCAGTCCCGTTTGAGTCCTGTCTGGTCGACCTGTCAGTCCTGTGTAGTCCTTTGTGAGTCCTGGTCTGGGTCGGACCTGGTTCAGTTTGGCGGAGCTGTTTTTAAATCTGGTCCACACGAGAGCGAGGCCCAAAGGGCGCCCCGGTGCCCGTGGGCACCACGTTGGTGACCTCTGCACTACAATCTCCTAATTCATTTTAGGATATTTTAGTTTCACATTTGCCGCCATTTGACAAAATAGTTTGTGACCAGATTAATGCACATTTATTGTGACGTAAAAAGATAGATCATTTAATTTTGTTTCTAAAATTCTCTCAATTATTATTATTTCTTAATTTTCGTAATCCTGCCATCCTTATGAGCATAATAGTAACACAAAGCTGTAACTGATGCGTGCGCAGCCTTCAGATAAATGAGTCCTTTTACCACAGCCATCGGGAACAGAAGTCAGTACAATCACCACAGCCATTACAAGTGTGAGATGAGGCCGCGACACAAACTCAAACGCACGGATGAAAAACCATGACTTCAGTCATGCTTTCAAAGGGCACGAGGTCATTTACCACGAGCAGATGATGTGGAAGAATTAAAGGGCACATTCATTATTGCTATAGCATTATTATAGCATTTGTAATGATCGTGATTGACGGCAGAAATGCTCAGAACCTGTACTTTGTATTTAACACATATCAATAAACATTACACATGTGAATATGTCAATATTTCCATCTTCACTTCCTTGCCATGTTGATGTCAAAGTATCTACAGAACAAACAGTAATGGTCACAGAGGTCACACAGAGGTCACACATCTGCACATTCAGTACACATTTCAAATAAAGAATGAGTCCACTTCAGAACAGCACAGGTGAACGCAGGCTCAGAGGGAGAGGACCTCGTAGACAGGATTCATAAAACAAAGGTGAATGAAGCTAAATACACATCCAGCTGTTTTTGATGCAGGAACAGTCTTATGACATGTTTAAACGCTTTCAAAAAAGAGCACATTTTGCATACTTTAACCGTACTTAAAACATCATTTCAAGAATTACAACCAAACTAACTCAAACTGTGCTTAAATGGAATAAGCTGGAGGGCATCTGATATAAAAGTCAACACCTGCACACACACGTGTCGACTGAACATTGCTTGTTTTTGAATTGTTCAGCAGTATTTGACAAAACACTTCTACTGGCATGTGTTCGTCTCACAAATGATAAGATCAGCAGCTTCTTGTTTAATGCTTTGTGCTGTTGTGGCATAAACCTGTGCGCGGCGTCGTACCAATCCCTTTATCAACTGCACCAGACGGCAGTAAAAACAAATGCCCTTTTTTTCCCAGTCCAACGCCAAAGAACAAACTCGAGTCCCCGACATAAAACTGGAGAAAGCGTTGCCCGTTTCCCTGGAGGCTGTCTCAAAATCATGTTCAGCAAGTTCATTTTTGTTCAATATCTTTATGGTCTTTTGCTGCGTCAGAGGTGCCATGAAATGAAAAATGACGCTTTTACTGTGAAATAATATCCTCACCTTCTGTTCGAAATGGTATAATTAATATCTCGACTGCTTTACCCTCATAAATAAAAGCCACACTTGTCATTTTCCATCAGGCTTAAACAGACAAATGACTTCAGCGGTGTTCAGGAGACGCGCTTTGTTGTAACTGACACGTCCGAGTAGTCCAATCGTGGCTCGCGCTTGAACCTCACAGCAAGAAGGTTCCTGGTTCGACTGCCGGCGCTGTGGGGGCCTTCTGTTCGCATGTTTCTCCCCGCGTCTGGGTGGGTTTCCTCTGGGCAACCTAAAACATCTCCTGTAGAGCTCCGGCCCCACGGGACTAACATCGCAGAGGACGCCTTTACCGCAGGGAAGAAACCGCGGTAAGGAACGGCGACGAGCCTGAAATTTAGCTTTGGGAGTTCATGTTTGGCATTAAATTAACCTGTAAATAACAATACATCTTAAAAAATGTATCCGATTAAACATTAGAGACCCTCATCTGGTCCAAATGGGCTTTTAAAGAGTTTCGATTGCGTAGATCTGAGCCACTTTCCATCTTCGAATGTCATCAAAAAGAGACGTTCCTGTGAAATATGCTTTGTAATAAAACCCTGTGCATAGAAAGTTGACTGATGTTTCGATATAAAAAATGATGTGTACTATGTAATGTGAAGCTGCCGTACATGACAGAGGCGAATGAACTCCATGTAATAAACGCCTGAAAATCATTGGTTTCACTCTGATTTGAATGAACCGTCGTCAGTCCCTTCATCGATGCGACTCACTACAGTCCGTTCAGTTACAGAAATCCTCTTCTTGCTTCGGTCTGGACCTTTGTCTGTCTTTCTTCTGTGCAGGATCAGCTGTAAATCCCGGTGCATGCTGGTAAAGCGTGGCAACATGAGCAGTAAAATCCTCCAGGTCGGGCCAAGCCAAGCTCAAGATCTGGAGGTGGTCCTGTCCTCTGCTTTTCTATATTGAAAAGGTTGCATTTGCTCTGTCAATCTTAACTAACTACTTACATCACAACTAAAGTGTCTAATAGCTTTAACTTTTGAAAATGTTTAAATAAATGGTATACTTTTGCTTTAATTTGAATCATGCTTCTGTTTATCAAAAATAAACCTACTATGGGGCAGGTTTGAACCCAAATGTAGCCCACCAGACAAGACTTCACTACAGTCACTTACCAATTTTGCAAACATAATCCTTTTCCTAGTCTTTGCCCTTTACTCCTTCATAACTTTGAAGGAAACAGTATGAAACAGGATGAAGATGATTGAGGAGGATTTCTGGAGGCCGTGGAGGATCGACAGTGGCTTCAGGTAAGTGGAAACTACTGGAAATTCCTTGAAACTCTTTCCAGAGACAGAGGCTTAAAGATGAGACAGTACCTGCCTTACGTTTAGCTGGTCCTGGGCCAACCTTGGCTTTGGAGCGAAAACCCTCTCAACAGCATCCCACAGTCTCTATCACTTAGCAGGAGAACAGGTCAGTTTTCTGCTTTATGGTTATTATCTTTGTAATTACTGGGCCCATCCATGTGAAAACAACACGGGAAAAAGTGTTGTGAAATTATTTTTTCCCAATAAGCTTCAGAAAGTTGTGCCATTATTCAACTCCAAAAACACGATTGTTGTCAGTGGAAAACCTTTGGAGCCAATCCCACATAAATAATGATAAGGTTCAACATTTGCGGATTATATTTCCTTCAAAAACAGTGAATCCTGCCTTCCATTAGGTTTAAGGGTAGGAAAATACAGACTTCCGAATGTAAACAATGAGCAACAATAACCAAAAAAATCCCAGTGTCAGTTACATAAAGAAAGTTCTAAAGCATGTGTCAAACCTTGGATAATGTTTCCGCCTGGTGCAGGGAAACAGAACTAATGTATTCTCCAGCTGAAGGCTGTGGCAGGCTTTTGACAACGCTGTTATAGCTCTTTATTATTTCACATGTTATTGATGGTTTTCAGTCGCTCCCTTCATCAGTCTGTTCTCAACGCGGCCGAACCTTCAGATGCAGATTATTACTGTGAGGTACAAACAGCAGGGTTACATCAGGAGCAGCGGTGGGCTTCACTGATGACATGACAGAACAGTGAGCCTGGGGGGTTGTGATCTGGCCCCTGCAACGGTGTTTTGTATTGGGTTTATCATCAGAGGTGGATAGTACTTTGTGAAGAAAATGCTCCGTTATGAGCAGTTTCAGTCGTCACAGTTTTACTCCTACTTGAATAATATATTGGACAATAACAGTACTCTCACTTGAGTAACAGTTTTGGTTTTACTTCCCGCGGCGAGTCCGTCTACAAGTGATGAAAGGTTTAGGTTAACTCCCTGTGACTAGTGTGAAAAAAGATCGCATTTTGATAATCGTAATTGTTATTTGGACTACACAGACTCAAACACATATACAAATCCCCTTTTATAACTCAAATAGTGTCATTATTAAATCAAAATGCCAAAAAAGAATGAACATTTACAATTTTCATCAATAATACACTTGATTCGTAAATATCATTTATATAAAATCATTCCATTTCCATATTTCAACCTTTAGTTGGTGAAAAAATGGTTGTCAAGTCTCAATGTGTACAATAGAAATAATCGTTGGACTTGTCAATTAATCGAAACAATAATCGCTGACGGGTCCACGACTAAAAAAAAAGTTAGTTTTTTGTGTTTCTTGCACCGCTTTTTAAAATAGGATTTGGTTTTTTTCTCTTTTTTGTGGTCCATCTTTTGAAAATGTCAAATTGTGTTTATTAATTACAGCTTCAACTTTCCTGTCACATTAACTTCAAATTATAAATCAAATGTTTCATCCAGACCGGAAAGTTACTCTTATTTACCTCCGGAAGAGTGTTTTGCCCAATAAGATGGAATAGAGCCATCTTCCCTCAAGTTAAATTGTTATTTCTGGCCCAAATCCTGAACGTAGAGCAGATTATGTGTTGCAGTTGCACAGAGATTAGGCACGTGGGCAGTGTGGATGAAGCTGTTTTTATCAGGCAAAAACAGTAGTCCATTAGCTCTGCAGCGAAGGCGGTTTCAGCACTAAAATCATCTTAATAAGACGTGAGTGAAGGTGTAGGCACTTTAAAAACTTGGAGGAGGAACATTTCTGTGGGTATTCTTCCAACAAAATCTAAAAAAATAAATGGTTGTCTTTCGCATAATCCTGTTAAATAAAGAAATGTAAAACACAATTGTAAATGTGTTCAAACCGGTCTCTGATCTCGCTCACATGTAAGGGCTTTACATTTCCAGAAAACGTCCTTGATTTTTCAGATTTTCTTATTCTGTGGTTAATCCCAGTTTATCCTTTGAAATCACGTAGTGTTCTCCTGCACTTTTGCCTCCACTTGGCTTTTGTTTCGTCTACAAACTTTTGAAGGGGTCTTCTATAGGAGCCCGAGTGTGCCATCTGCAGATATGAGGCATGAACGCTGAGGGCGGTGGGGCAGAGGAGGAGCCCGAGGAGGAGCCTGGCACAGACCGGGTTTAGCTCCACTGCTGTGGCTGAAGCTTCAACTGGGACCAACACTGGAGGCGGACACAGCTGCCATTCTGCCCCAGGACAAAGAGCGTTACCCAGCACTGCAGCCGAGCGCATCAGAAAGTCCATTATTTAAGCTGGACTCCGAGCATGTCACACTATGACAACTTCTGACTGGGTCTTTCTGACAGTTTGGAAGTTATGTAACCTGTTTTTTTAGGAAAGATACATCATCAAAATGTTAAAGGCTTCTACTGTGGGGAAAAAACACTGTATATTTACTGTAATTCTGGTAATGACATGGCAGTTACTCTTGGAAACAAATGAGTGGACACATTTGGCATTCGACTTTTTTCACCGTAGTTCCAGAAGTACATTTCTCATTCATTTTTGCCATAGAGATTTAGAAAAATTCAAATATTAAAGAGCTGTGGTAACTAATAACGTGCATAACAAATCACTTCCTGCCACTCTGGCTTTTCCCACTCTAGGAACTGACCATTGGGCTCCATCTGCTGGCTGCAGAGAGACTTACATAGGAGAGAGAAATAAATGCTAGCTTTCCGGCGTGGCTACATTGGCATGTCGGAGGAATGCTAACATTTTAGTTAGCTATTTTTTTCCCCATTAAAGCCAGCTAAAGAGTTGTTTTCTATGTTTTGTTATTTATGTAATTAATCACTGGAAACTGTGATGTATTTTTTGCGTTATCATAATTAACTCTTCCTGCGTGTCATTTTTCCTGTTGTCGATCTCACACAGGAGTTTGTTTTGATCCTGAGCCTCACGTGTGTCTCAGCGTGGCTCACTTCACGGTCACTTCCTGGTTTGGTTCCGCCCTCTGGTTCGTTTGAGTTTACATTTCAGACAAATCGCACCACAGTTCTTTTCAGTCGAACCGAGACCGACCTTTCCAACTGGACCAAAGTCTGGACCAAAGTTCGGACCAGAGTTCGATTTTGCGTTCACATACAAACAGAACCAGCCAGGCAAACGAATCCTGATTTGAATCCAAAGTGTTACCTTACTCACTTTGGGAAGAGAAAGCAAAACTTCTGTCACAGTAGATATTTCCTCTAAAAACTATAATTATGTTCCAGAAGTTTACATCTACTTTGTTGTCTTAAACTCTGAAAAGAGTGGAAAAGGAACATGAGCAGGTTTTAATAATTCATGTTTAGGGACAGACTCCAGCAGACTAACCTAATTCTCGGCTGCAAACTGTGCACAAATGTTACACCTTTAATATAGTGTTCATTTGTCGGTCAGTTTGGAAAATGTGAGACAGAAAAACTGTATTTCTGGACTGTAAAAAAAAGACTTTCGAGCTCCAGAGGCACGCAGGTGATGACATCAATCCACGTTACAGTTATTGAATGAATGCAAGATCAAGTTTAAGGCAAAGCAGTACTATCTCCATGGAGACAAGTAAATCTGCACAACTATCTGAAAAGTTGTGCTTTAGCTTAAATGTAATAGTAAACTTTGCAGCACAGCTTTAGTCATGCCTGACCCGTAACCTCTAGCTCAGGCTGCAGAGTAACTGTGGTGCTGTGGCTGCAGGAATTCTAAAGCATTAAAAGCACTGAGAGTTCAGACCGCCCTCGGAGCTCTGCGGAGGTTGAGGAGGTGGCTGAGGTGCCCTGGATTCATTTCGTTGAGTTTATTTTCATTGGATGTCACAGCCCTTAGCTCAGGCATAAGGATTCCTTCCTGACTTAGAGGATTTAACAACGGTATTATAGCAGTATTCATTGTTATAGCAGTAGCCTTCAAAGAAGGAAGGAATCATTTGCCCGAAACCCATGAATATAAAGAGTGAATTATCGCGTGAACATGCTAAACGCACTCACAGCACAGGTGAACTGTTGCACGTTGCACAAATAGTCCTTAGATTGTGACGTGCCGTTCACACCGTTGTATCATGAGTATTACGATGTGTTCACAATTGTTTTGAAAACTGCATGCATGCAGAACATAATGTAGAACATCATGCAGAACACCATGCAGAACATCATGCAGAACACCATGCAATCTTTTCTCTTCAGTTGCTTTTTGTCCTTTGGGGATGAAGTGCTAAAGACTGTGCATTCGATGAGGATCATCGCACTTGAACCTACACACCTGTTATACTCTGTAGTGTCTTTCAAAAACTATTCTATATTCCAGTGTTGTGCGGTCAGGACAATCAAGGCAATCAGTGTAATAGACACCAATAGAATCTAAAATGACCGTGTGTCACAACTATATATGAATTGTTCTAAAATATATCCAAATAAGCCCGTTTTCCCCTCGCTTCTGCTGCTGAAGCTTGGCTGAACTCACAGTGTCTTTTAGTGGCCTCTACAGTCCGCTTAGCATTACTGCGTGGGAAGCATGATTCTTACTTTCCCTCAGTCTGTGACCGTGTTCAGAGGCCCGTTCATGCTCCGCTCTCCAACATGAGCTTTTAGAACCAGAGCAGACAGCAGCTTCTTTTAGAGGTCTGCACATGTGCTCTGAGGACCACAGCCTCAAACCCCTGGATCTATGCTCAAACCACGCTGAATAAACCTGTGTGGGAATCAAGGATGTTTGCAGGTTTTGCCTAACTGAGCATGTGCAGAGGAGGAGTGAAGCAACAGCAGCCCAAATTTCAACAAACTGACTTAAAACCTATATTTTAGAGACAAAGTCTGTGTTTGTAGCTATGGCTCTGTTCACGTTTATAATGATTAGACGTTTGTTAGAAATACAGTCAGTCTTTAACAACATAAAGGCTGGGGTTCGAAGCCCCACTTTGCATATAAGAAATGTATTTTTTTCACTTTTGTGTTATCCACTAAATATTGAACACCCCAAGTCTGCTGGCCCATCCATAAAAGTCAGTGCACGTTACTGCTATATTCCCTTTTACAGAACAGACTCCATACAAATTAGGGATGGTAGTATCGATAAGCAAGTGTTGATATATCGATACCCAGACGTCATTTTTTGGGTATCTATCTCATGAATGAAATAGTGATACTCAAATGTGCTGTATTTTCCAACGACGCGCGTTCTGGTCAGTTTTGCGCTCACTGCTTGTGTCTGGAAACACCCCCACTTAACAGCTCAGAATGGACTTGTCCATCTACGTCGCGTGTTATGACCTGGTCGCGTGTAGCGCAACCACATGCTAAAGTTGCTGTGTTTCAATCTGGACAATGTCCGAACACAAAAGGAGTGTGATGTATTTTGGGGCAAAAATTAAAAGAACACTCGGCGTTCACGGAGCACAGAATCAATTGTTTATTCAGGCTTAGTAACTATTTAACTAATACTATTATTGTAACGTGGAAAAAGATTCAGTTGTATCATCTGGAAACAAAACGTTTCGACTCTCATCCAAGAGTCATTCTCAATCTGTGAAACAAGTCTGAGAACTCCGGTTCACATCCTACTTTGTGAAAGCCCTGCCCACAGGGCGGGACCTCCTGATAATGGCCCATTGAAACTTAACCACTGGGCCAATGAACATCCTTTCATTGGCCCAGTGTTGGCCTTATTGTTCACTGACTTTGGCTGCCTCCTACTTGAGTGCCTGATTAGCATCAGAATGCCTCAGGCGTCTCCAGGGTTTCAGCAAACCATTATAAACAACTGGAAGGTAACAAGGTAACGTAACGAGTTACTTTTAAAAGTAACGCTACTCAACACTGAGGCTATCGAGGATGATAAAACAAGGCAACTCAACGCACGCAAACATGAACCCACACCCAATACAATATTGTAGTAAAAATGGGGGAAGAAATGTGTACAGCCCAGCTAATTATCAGTAACAACAGATTTGACCCATGCAGCAGATGTTGTCCTCCGTTTGTGCTGTGCATGGGTTTTCCCTTGTTTATTGCTTTTCGGGAGTGTTTCAGTGATGCACACCCAAAACAATTACCTCCAATCATGCTGAGGAGGGGAAGGGGCAGAGGATGTACCACTAACAAGGCACTTCAGAGCAGAACACACGGCGCATGGCTAACGCTCATATATATGCTCTCATTACTCATTCATGAAGACAATTTTCCAAAAGCAGGAGTGGAACCCATGGCAGTTTTAAGTATATGTGGAAGAGCAGGGGTGTTTTTAACTGCTACTATTTTTAAGCGTCGAATAGGAATCAAAATATTCTTCTGTGGAAAAGAGGTGTAAGATGTAAGTTGTAATGGTGTTTATGTTGTTGGGGAGAAAACATGCATCATTTCCTATTAAGAGCTTGTGTTAATGATTTCCCTCATCATTAACTCACTGGAAGCTGTATTAAGAAGGATTTCACCTTCCTCCTTCCTTAAATCGAGGGGTTCAAAAGCATTGCATTTCCATTTTGGCACAAAAAATAATATCAGCTTGCTACCACTGCAGCAATCCATAGGTGCATTGTTACAGGTCCTATGATGTAACCTTAAACTGCAAGCTGGATTGTTGCAAGGTTTGAATTCATAAACTCACAAGAATCCCTCTTGTAAGGCTTTTGGCTGATCCGTTCAAGTCCTCAAAGTTTGGTGCAGAGCAGAACGCTTTTTTTCCCACGCTATTTTGTTACTTCGTAAGAAAGCCACGCCTTCATTTTGCCAAAAACGATATTGTTTTAATACGGAAGTATGACAATTGGCTGCTGTGATTAGCTAAAACTCTATGAACTGTAGTTACCCCTGGTGAACACTGACTCCGGTGTGTACAACAGGCGTTAGACATAGCCTCTTTTCCTGAATGATATTGATGGAAGCCATTCCAAATTGATCATGGTTAGAACTCAATTCAGAGTGCTACACATACAGTATCAATCTGGAGTTAGTTAGATTTCCTAAAATGCTATTTGAACTATTTTTGGGCACCAAGCGTTGATCTTTTAAACCATAGGTTTGATAGCATGACAAATTTGGACGATTCCAGCAGCAAGCTTATTTTTTGGACTGGTCACAAAGGCACCCATAATGAGAGTAATAATAGCAGCTTCTTGCTTCAAAATGTAAAAGCATCTAGGTAAAATATGAGAACTGGTGAAGATTTGACTTTACTTTTGTTTTATTCATAGTGTTGGGTTTGCGGGCCACAAATCCTCCAAGAAAAGTGCAGAATATCGCCCTAATTCACCCAAAAAGTAACTGCTCTGCTACACGTGCACAGAAAATGATCAGCCTCATTTGATGTGTTCTTCAGTCATTGCTTGCAACTTGGCAGAAGCTCTATATCTTGAGCGAAAATATCTGGAGGATTTACTCAATTCCCACATAGTCTGGGAAATGAACCTGGGACCTTCTTGTTGTGAGGTGGGATTTCTAAGCCTATGCCATGTCTAATTATTGCTGATGGTGATGTCTGCAGGGAATAGGGTAAGATGGAGGCAGATGTTAGATGTGTCTATCCCTAAACAAACAGCCAAACGGATCAGAAGAATTTATCAGTTTCACAGTGCGTCAAAGCAAAAGCATCAAGGGACTGGAGTTTAATCTGTGCCACTAATTCAAGCTGGCCTCTCACTTCCTGGTCTCAGCTCGCAGTTGTTGTAATTATCGTGATTAGACAACAGAACACACACCGACACAGACCGAGTCTGGAGATGATTTATAGACTTAAAAACAGCAGAGAAGATTCTCAGAGATCAGAGATCAGAAAACTTCACCAGTGTTGGGTATCTTTACTTTTGAAAGTAACTCGTTAAGTTACCTCAAAAACTAACATGTTACGTTGCTGTGCTACTGTGTTACAAAAGTAATGCGTAAAGTACGCAAGTACCCTCATGTTACCAATAATTCACATTATTGTATAACTTAATAACTTGATAACTTAATAACCTATTGCATAAACATAATTATTTTTTTTATTATGATTTGAACATTTTGAAAAGCAAATATATAATTGCATATTAGCCTGAAATAACAGTAATAATTCAAGTTTAAGTAGGCTAAATTACATTTCTTTTTAGTTTCCTTCACAGACTGAGTTATGAAATGGCACAACAGAGTCTCACTACTCTACAAATATGTGAGCCTCTCTTCTCCTGCACTGCTAGGGCAGGTCATTCACCTGTCTGCAGTGGGACAGCGCAGAACTGGTGCTTCACTGCAGTGAATGAGTTATTTCAAGGAGAAGACGCACTCTCGTTCTCGGTCACTGTGGATCACTTTTACCACTGCGGGTCCACGATGTCACACACAGATTGCTTTCTGCACAATGTGGACTCGTTCTACTAAGTTTATGTTTCACATTTTACAAAAGCGCATGAGATCAACGTGGAAAGGAAATGAATGCACGCATACTATGCACGCATACAGATATGTCTTCATCTCTCCTCGCGCACACCCACGACCCCTTGTCCATTTGGCCTCTTGTAAACCAGTTGTTTGAAGTAGCCTAAAACAACGTGATGGATATTTTCAATATCCACTGAAAATATCCATCACGTTGACCTCGTGTAATGTACTCAATATGTGTTGTTTATCATTGTATGCTTATTGCTGAACTGCTCTTTCATTTTCCAAGAGTTCAAGTTCCCCGGTAGGCGCTGTGCGAAAGCCAGCAGCCCCGGTGGCTGGTGCTCTTTCATGTCGCATCTGTCATCAAGTCACGTTCCTATCTTGTGAATTTGTTCATTGACAATGGCAATAAATATATCCTGATTCCAGATTCCCTGATTCCTATCCACTTCTAAAGCTTTAAGTAAAAAGTGTATTTGCATGCGCATCATCTGAGCCAACCCAACAGAGGGTCCGGAGTGTCTGACCTGAAGTGTGGTAAATGTGAATCCTTCTCTTTATCTCTACAGTTGCTATTTAGTCAGGGCAGAGTTGCAAACAATTAAAAGAAATCTGTTTCTGACCCTCGTACGTGCGCGACCAACGCACTGGGTCTGTCTCTGCCCCCCTATCCGAGAACCCACAAAGACATGCCAGAAGGACATACTTCTCCCCGTGTCCTGTGGGGGCCAATGCCACTGTAATGATTCTATAAAACAAACGCACGCATTAAAGAAAGGGTAGTGTCTCACATTTGTTCCTCCCTCTCATAAAATGTATTCACGTGCCTTTATAATATTGGCCATGAGCATTTGCAAGTCAATATCAAGGTCAAGGTCACAATTAAAAAACAGACAAAAACGACCCCAAAACTGGAACAGTGTCAATAAAACACACGAGGAAGGAAGGAAGTAAGACCACATCAATACAAAACCACTAGGGACGTCAAAAAAATGCCAATTCTAAAACTGCAGAAAATGTATTGCTCCACATAAAACCACAAGATTACATTTACTGCCAGTGGTGCATCTTTTAACATTTATCTTGCAAAACGCGTCTCTCTTTCCCTTGTCGCTATAAGAGTCTCTCATGTTCAAAACCGGCAATGCCATCTGCTCTGCTGCATTCAAAGTCCTCGGAAAAAAAACAGCGTTCCCGATTGTATTTCCCCCGCTTTAGTTTCCTACCTCAGATGTGCACGCTGCTTTGAACGCTGTCCCGGTTGGTCCGTCTTCCATATTCACTTTGCTTTGTGCGCATTAGACAAGACTTGAACATGCGTTGTGGCTGTGTGCGGGCTTTACCTCGTGTTAGTTTCCTCACTGTGCTCGTCTTCAATTTGAACATTGTCGGGACGTCAAATTTTGTCTCCTTGCTTACAAATAAATATGTTAAGTTAAAGGCCTGCATGTAATAAAACTGGAATGTTGTGAAATGTGTGCACTAAAACGATTTGAATGTTGACTTTAACTAAATAAATGACCATATTTTACCATCTTAAAGGGCGTGTGGCAGGTTTTTATGCTTTCCTAAATTTGACTGCATTTGGTGTATTTAGACCTGTTGTAAATGTAAATGATAGTTTTGTACCAATCGAGTGGCTTTTTTTTGGGGAAAAGTTGAAAACTCTGTAGAAAGTGACAGGAAGTGACATCACACCAGGGACACTCACATTTTGTGCATAATTTACACAAAAGAAACAACTTTTATTATTCAAAACAGTAATTAGGGGGGAGAAAAAAAAGTGCTCTCATATATTTTTATTTATCAAATAAAAAAATATTGTGACATTAAATGAGTGTGTTGCTGGGTAATTTCCTAGTGTGATGTCATCAACTATAAACAGGAAGTGAAATAATAAACTTTAAGCAAAATTTTAAAATTTATCATAACTGGATTTAGTCCAACCTGTCATAGATACTTTCATATTTGATGTTATTCAAACCTATACATTTAAAGTAAATTAACTTTAAACTCTCTAAAGTCTTTGTACGTAAAAGGCGGTGAGAGAAAATACATATGATACTATTACTCATTTCCTTTTTTAGTGTTTTTACTGTTCTGGGAATCTTAGGTTGTTTCACTCGTACTCAAATTACTTTTTTAGAGTAACATGAAGTGCAAAGTGTTGTAATCTAGTACTCCCCAAGTTACTTTTTCAAATCAGTCACGCATTCGTTTTCGGTTCCGTCATCATCTCCTCACCACAATCCCAGAGAAACAAGATAGGTTACACAATCATGGTAATTATTGGTAACACAAGAGTACTCTCACACATTACTTTTATAACAAAATTGCGCAGTAATTTAACACGTTCGTTTTAAAAGTACCCAACACTGTTCACAATATAATCATAAAAATACCCTTTAATGCATCAGTACAAATGGTCAAACTTTTGTCATAGCCAAGTTAAAGCTGCTCTTGCAAATCTTCTACACTTAATGCTCAATTCCTCTAAACCTCCGCAGCTTGTCTCTCTTAAAGTTTGCAATATCGTGCTCATTATTTAATATGAAAGTGAGAAATGGTGGTCGTATTGAACACAGAGACACATTAATGATAACTGACGTGTGGTGGGCCCATTGTGACAGTGCATCAGACCTGACTGAGGCTGCGGGCCTGAAGGATGGACCGCTTTGGAATCGTTCACAACACGCTGCACCTGATTGCACCAGGGACGATGGGAACCTTTCAGAAGGAGATGGTTTTTAGTTGTGGGAGAACCTCTGGACCACCAAACTTACAGCGTGTTACTGGTTTGTAGAAGTGTCCGACCTGTTCCGGTGCTCACATGGAATATGCAGCTGTCGGACGGTTTTGAATTGTAAAGCAAAGTGCTTCGGGAAGAGCTCTGTCAGGCTTGTTTTCCTAAAATGGAACCAGTTGGAAAAGGGAAGGTTGATTTCTTGTCTGATTTACTGAAAACCTCAAATTGGCTTAATATGAAGTGGGCTTTTGAGACACTTTTTGTGCAGTATTCATTCCTGCAGATGGCGGATATCGAAGTGTAGTCACAGCTGTGTTGGGCCAGACTGACGGAGGTGTGGCTACCAATTCTGCAATCGCTCACACAAGTTGGTCTACAGTACCCGTTCACCGCAACAGTGCTCCGTTGATTCAATAGGATACGCAATATTTTTTTTTTTTACTTTTCTAATACATTTCTCTGCAATTTATGTCTATTTCAAGCCCAGCTGATTCAAGTCGAGTCTTAACAGATGTTGTTGACCTCGCGTTACCCCTAAAAAGTAAATGGTTAGTTCTGCTGATGTTAAAATACAGCGTTTAGCCCGCATCTGACGTTAGTGTTCTTGTCGAAATTTGAGCCGTTTTATTCTTATCCATGTCGTTGTGTCTGTATTTGGTCCAATAGAACTCCTAAATTTGATGTTTGCACTTGTAGTTGTTGAACGGTGGGTGATAGAGCAGCTCCTCTACAGTAAAATGAATGTACTGTTTCCTCCACAGCAGTCTATTGTTTCCTTGATACCAGGAAAGTTACGCAGTGCACCTTTAAGCCTCCGCCAACAGTCTCAGAGCCCAGTCCCTCCAGGTCCTGCAGTGAGTCCAGTAAGCCTCCGTCGGAGCCTCATATCAGAGACCGCAGTGGCCGAGCTCAGCTAATCTCTCCGCGCAGCGAACAACGGGCGACAGACGACGGCCTGCCAAACGCTCAAACCTATCAGGATCGCTCAGCTCCACACCGCAAAGCTACAGCGCAGTTATTAACATGACGGGAAAATCTCAAGCATATGTTTCGTTCGCTCAGATTTAATGTGATAAGCGGGATTTAGCACATGGTCTGTCACTGAGATGAACGATGGTAGTGACAGTTCAATGGCCTCATCAGATCTCTGTGTGCAGTAAATTCATTTACTCAGGCGGTGAAACAGTTTAAAGTTTTGAAATATTTATAGATGTGGCGTCATTTTGTAATACTTGAAAGACATGGATATAGCGTGTAACAATATATCCATGTAATGTAGTGTGATTTTGATTGATCCCTACCAATATACAGGTGCACAAACAAGTTCCAATGAAACCGCACGTATACATTTGAATGCCCACCATGTGTCCATGAGTCAAGTCAAAATAATAGCAAAATAATAGAGTGGGAAGAAGAAAAATGTACAAACCCCCACCCCATTGTTCATCACTTTGCTTTGTGTGCTTGCAATAATTTAACAAAGTTACACCTGACAATGATCTTAATGGTATTTAAATTGCTAGGAAACAAGGCTCGTACACTTTACAAAATGTGGGGGCTGAGGGTAGGACGGATAGCAATTTAATTTATGACACAACAGATCTGTATTTCTAACAAAAAAATAATCATCTATTTTAAATATGCATGTAGAAATATCAGTTAGTTTGTTTCTCTGTTTAAAGAGATTTGCGGTGCAGGATGTTCACCTAAAGCACTGTAGGGTCAAACCTTTCTGTAACTGTTTGTAAAATGTGAAAAACTATATGTAATAATCTCTTATTAGGTGTCGGTGTAATCCCTCATTCGTCCAGGAGTGTCCCATTGTAGAAAAAGATTCAGTTGTAGTCATCTGGTTTTAGAAAAAACAAAACGTTTCAACTCTCATCCAAGAGTCATTCTCAATCAGAGAAACAAGTCTGAGAACTCTTGTTTATATCCATCCTACTCTGTGAGAGCCCTGCCCACAGGGCGGGACCTCCTGCTAATGGCCCATTGAAACTGGGATGGGCCTATTGTTCTATTGTTCCCTGCCTCACCTTGAGTGCCTATTTTGCATCCGAATGCCCAGGGCGTCTCCAGGGTTTCAGCAGACCATTATAAACAACGGGAAGGTTGAATCTTAAACCTCCATTAAGATTTAATGAAGGATTCTCTTTTTTAACAAAGATGGCCTCCTTAACTCCTCTTTCAAACCATCTTTTTTCCCTGCTCAGAATCTCCACCTCACTGTCTTCAATAGAGTGGTTTGTGGCTTTGAGATGAAGATGTACGGCGCTCTGGGGTCCTGGGGTCCTGTGCTGATAAAGCCTCTTGTGAAGTGGCTGTTTAGTCTCCCCTATGCACCGCTCTTTACAACTTTCTTCACTGCATTGGATAGAATACACTACATTGCTCTGTTTTTGTGTCGGCATCTTGTCCTTAGGGTGAACCATTATTAGGTATAAAATATGGTCAAATTCGTTTGCAAATAGTTCTTGACAGCTCTTATATCACGTAGTGGTTTTCATTTGACCAAAACCACCTTATTTTTCCCATTTTATTACATTAATATCGAGGCTAATCCCAGTTTCTCCACTGAAATCCCATTACGTTCCGCTTCACTTTGCCTCCATTACATCATTTCGAATGTACTTGTTTTACAGGGTTTATAATATAATACAGCAATCCCGCCCTGTAAACTAACATGCAACTAAAACCCAGAGCTCCAGTGATGACTTTGAGCAGCAGGGAACGTGACGACTGAAGCGTTTGAAGACACAACTTCCCACACGTGTCAGGTCTAATCATGGACTGCACTGATATAAATACACATTAGTCCTTCAAACAAATGTTTAGACACGGATCACACAACAACATACGCGCTACAATACTGCGCTCGCTATACGCCGCCAAACATGTGCTTAAAGAAGACGCATTATGATTTATTTCTGGTATTTAGGGATTAACAATGATATGTCCATCGACCAAAAACATGCATTAAACGTATTTATCTTACACGTTCAATGCCATATTGTGGAATGTTGTTGATTACATATCCTCAGTTGAATCTTCAGAATGCAAATATGTTCATTTTTTCTCACAATTTGCGGTACTGAAATAGCTGATATGTTTTTCCCGGCCCAGTTGAAGTCTATCCAGGAATTTACAGTCTTAACATATGCACAAAACAAACAGAATGGGGAAAATAAAAATAGAAAACGCTGTAAGAGTTGTAGGGAGTTGTCCCCGAAGAGGAGCTGAGGAAATAAACAAGTCCTTCTGAACATAAGTACGCAAGCATTATTACTCATGCATATTCTGAGTGCGTATACATGATGTAAAGAGATCACTGTGTGGTAATGAAGAAAACTATAGCTTCTGAATCCGAACCAAGCGGGAAAAGGCTTCAACTATGTATAGATAAAATGCAAGAACATTGTTGTACGTTATAATTAAACATTAGTATATGCACGGGCTATGTTTTATCTAGTCCTCTCTTGAGTTTCATTCTCTATTCTCTAGATGAATCTTATTATCAGAAAAAGTGGACTGAAATGAATTTAGTAAAACTTCAGTTCCAGGCAAAGTTTTGCTCGTTTTAGCCATCGAGCTTCTACGTTGGCGCCTTGAGGCATTGTCCGGTTTGCCTTGAATAACTGTCCGATTTCACTGATTTAAACTATATACACATTAAAGTTATCAAACGTATAACCACCATTGCTGAAAAATACACAAAAGATAAAAACACAAGAGCGTCTTACGTATTCACCGTGATGAGTTTGTGAAGCTTTATCAATGAGACTGAGCGCGATCGTTTTGCGGTCTTACATTTCTCCCTCTGAACAGTTTCAATGGGATCAATTCAGTTCGGTTTATTCATTTAAAGACGTGCTGGTCTCAATCTCAGAGCGGTCTAAACGTGGGCCATTCACGGACTGTCTCATTGCAGTAATATGATCTGCAACGGCCCATAGAAGCAGTACTCTGCATTAGTGCATGTTAAAGTTGGTTTAAAGCAGTGCAGAACTTTAGGCTCCTCAGGTGAAATGAGGCAGTTTGATGATTAAGGTGCACTACGTACATTTTCTTGTTGAGGGTCCTTCACCTGATTTTCTCATGAAATCTTTCTTGCTTTGCCTGGAAAGTTCCCCAGTATGATATAAATGTGTCATTTATCTAGTCAACAGAGTTTCAATGCCTCAAAAGTAATTGGTTACATGCTGCACTGAAAAATGAAATCTATATAAACCAATATTCAGCTTGCTAGGTAAGAGCAGGTCGATATGGCACATTCTACCTGTGCCATATCTACGCCAACGTCCAACCAGGACCACAAAAATGGTCAAACTGCTCAGTAAAATCCAAAATGCATTTGTGTTCTTAACGTCTTCGTCAAATGTGTAGTCCAACCTGTCATGTAGACTTTAAAATAGGATCAAAGTTGCGTTTTCTGTTGCATCAATGGCGAGACCACCCGTCGTGCACCTTTGCTCATGACAGTATTGTAGCCTCCGCATGCATTATTCACAGAGGAGGTGAAATGGCTCCTCTCACCTCTGCCCTCTCAAGTGTCTGTTGTGGATTGCAGTGTGGCTCAGTCTAAATGAACAGCAGCGCTCAGGTCCATAAAGCCTGACTCAAAACAATTAGTGCTTTGTTTTTCCTGTATCGCTGCCTCCTCCAGGACCAGGAGAGCGAGCGCAGACAGGCAATATCCAGCTGACATTTACCCAGCCACTGTCTCCATCAGCCAGGCAATTACAGAGGCCCAGTGCTGAAATATGTGCTGCATAAAAGCCCAGAGGTGCAATGGCAGGATGATGTGGTTTGGAACTAATTAGAATGGTTTATGTTTTTTATGTGCTCGTAGTAAAATGATTCTGTGTTTGTGATTTACCTACAGAAATGAGTCAAGACAATTTATTCTTCAGAGTTTTATCCCAGTTTGGCAATGAATGGTTTTTAATTCTTGGTTGTGAATCATTTTCACAGTGGGAAAGTCCAGAATTGTTACCTAGCAACCACGTACACTGGACCAAAACATTGCTCAAAAACACCTTTGTTTTGTTGAATGCAGGTTTAAAGCAGGGGTGTCCAAACTTTTTTCACTGAGGGCCGTATTTTGAAACTTATACAGAGCAGAGGGCCACAGACGACACGACAATCAAGTGAATCCTTTGAAATGTTGCATTTGACATAGTTTCGATGGGCCTCTACACCTTTATTAAGACGTGGAACATTAATATTAGGTTGGTATAACATGAAAACGCTTGAATTCTTCCAATTTTACAGTAAAAAGTACTACTTTTTGTTGTTTGGGCCAACTTAGCAGGTTGCCAGAGAGCCAACAAAAATTGGTCTGGGGCCGCATTTGGCCCTCGGGCCGTAGTTTGGACATGCCTGGTTTCTTGTAAATTGTGCCAAACATTTGGAGTCGCTCTATTGTGATGTCGTCATTATGTTTTATAACTCTGCTCTACTTCCTGTCAATTTAACATAGTTTAAAACTTTTCTTGATTCTTGACCCTTGAGTGGTGAAACATGATCAGGTATTATCCCACCAAATGAAGTAAAAATTAGAAAATTATAAAAACTTAAGTCCAGTTCCTGGTTTTGTCCTGTCCAGGCTTGGTTTAGGTCAGGGGTCGGCAACCCAAAATGTTCAAAGAACCAAATCTGTCTGGAGTCGCAAAAATTAAAATCCTTATATAAGCCTTATATGAAGGGAGTGTATATTAGCTATATTAGCCTACTATCAAAATGACTAGGCTACAAATACATAATGAGCATTCCTGATTAAAAGTGTATTTTCCCTGCAGCGCCCCCTGTAGAGATAACGCACCATGTGACTACTCTGCTATACGATATTTGGTGCTTTAAGTTTAACTTCCATTACAATGTTAATGTATTATGTTTTGTTGCATTGCAGAAAATATAGAAATACAATGAAGAAATCAGATTTTTGGTGTCATTTTTATTTTGAGGATTTGAAAAACAAAATGCAGTCCTCTTCAAACCTCAATAACAATACAATCCTCTTCTCTTTCCCCCCATATCTGGGCAACAGTGGAATTGAACACAGCCTGCAATTATAGAAATAAACAAGCAGCCTTTTGAAAAGGTAAGTCGTGTTATCTCGGCTTTGTTTTTGAAGTGCTCTGATATTTTGATGAACGAATCCTTCATGTACTCACCATCCGTAAACGGTTTTCGACGCTTTATTATCTCCCAGGTTGCAACAAAACTAGCAGCAGTAGTGGTGTTTAGAGATGCAATCCACCTGCTCAGCGCTGCACCGCCCAGGTGCGCCGCCCAGGTGCGCCGCCCATGTGCCCCGCCCATGTGCGCCGCCCATGGCCACGCTGAAACGTCTGTCGCAGGTTATAACGCAAATCTTCGTTGACAGAAATGTTCAAATGTAATATTTATTATAAACATTTACAGCACTGGAAAACATTAAGAATGTTTGTGTCATGTTTGTCCTCCTACAGAAACCATAATAAAACAAAAAATATACCCCCCTATATATGGGGGAGCGCTGAAGCGCTGCATGCGTCTCCAGAGGCGACCCCTGGTTTAGATCTTGGTTTAGTCCCAGTTTAGTTATGTTTTTTGGTGCAGTGTTTAAATGTGAACACAGCCTAAATCCCGCTTGGCGACAGACTCTAAACATACTGTCCATTACATAAAACACACTGAAATTCCGAGCATGAATCCTCGCTGCCATTGGACGGGCCCTGCCTTCTCATTATCCTTTTATTTCAGTGGGAATCGTTTTATCTCCGCCGTGTAGTAACATTCACAGCAGGTCGTCCCTCCTGATAACAGCTCACTCCAAAACCGACAACTACGGCACCCTGCAGAGGACACACTCGCCTTCTTTAACTTCTTTATTATTAAAATGTCCAATATTTACCCAGGATGCGGGAATGACTGCATGTCTCAGCGGAGAGTGGAGAAGAATGGAGCGAGGACTGAGGAAAAGCTTTTGGGGATAGACTCTTTGACTGAACTGGGTCTTGGCTTGAAGGAAACTATAATAACGCTCATCTGTGGGATAACGGCAAAGGGACCAGACAGGCAAGATATTAAAGGGGTTTGTCTCCTGAATACATTTCTGCTTGGCTTGGAATTATCCACATTATGGGATTAAACGTGCATGGACTCGAGTAGGGCTGTAACCAGTGTTAGGTAGCGTTACTTTTAAAAGTAACTTGTTACTTTACCTCGTAACTGCCCTGGAAAACTAACGCGTTTCTTTGTTACGCGTTAGAGTATTCTTGCATTACCAATAATTAACATCATTTTATAACAATCCCTTTGCGTTGCTGAACACAGTAACATAATCATTAAAATATCAAATAAATAAGCAAAGTAAACTGAGCTGAGCTGACTTAGCTTTATTTCTTTTTTATGTTGACAGATTACCACAATACAATGCCACACAATAAGCACGTGTTGACCTGTCCTCAAGCAAGGAAAAATATCACTAAGACAAAATGAGTGGATTAACAAGAGCGCCGATGTACAACCGAACTCACTTGTTTTAGCACTGTAGTTTATTTAAATCAAACTCACCACATCGCTGTTACCTACATTTACTCTTCAACAACAAAACAGTGGTTAAAACGAAGGAGAAGGAGTTTTTCAAAACGTGCATCTCCAAGTTTATTTCTCTTTGGCGTGAGGACGAGACACCCAGTCACTAGCTGCACAGTGCGCATGCTCACAACACGCCGAGCTCTGGGATTGCGGTGAGGAGACGAGACCGGCACAGAGATGATGCCGTAACCAAGACTAACGTGCTCCTGATTTGAAGTAATTTGGGGAGTACTAGATTACATGGGTGCACAAAACGAATGCGTTTCGTTGTACATTATTCTAAAAAAGTAATTTGAGTACTCTTAACGCGTTACCAGCTAACGTGTTACACCCAACTCTGCCTGTAACTTGAAATAATCGTCAACTATTAATCGAATAATCCATTGGTCCATATGTAGGTTCCAAAAAATGCCATGAGCTGAGAAAATACGTTTTATGGCTCAACTGTAGCGAAATTGGCCTGAAAATGACAAGGAAAATGTGTACATTTTTTGTATGTGATGAAAACACTCTTTAGTTCAAAAATGTGCTCCACCAGGATCATCAAACGGCTTCACTTCCGCTTCATCTGGGTCAAATTCTTCTCGAGTCAGACTTGAGTCGATATTTTTGATGACTTGAGATTTGACTTCATAAAATGGATCAAGACTAGAGACCTGGAGCCCTGACTTGAGACCATTGTATGCTTCTCCTCAATAAAAAGTGTCTTCTCTATGCAGTTGATGCAGTGGCATATCCTCACATCCATCTTTGTGGAGCTTCTACTGGAGGAGAGTAGAACTTATTTTCTGTTGAGATTGGCAGCTCTTTGCAAATTTATACATCACGAAGCAAAGGCACAATTAATGGCAGCACTCGTGGCAACTTCCGGAATAAGGTGAATAGTGAAAGTGTCACTCTCAGGCCTTTTTACAATTCAGCGGCCAGAATAAATTTTGTTAAGCCCCCTGTAACGTCAACTCGTTTCACTGCGTATTTGAACAGATTTCAGTCACAACTACATGGCACATTTTGCACACGCGGCTCATGATAAAAGAACAGAAAGGTGATGCCTGGTGGTCGAGTGGTTAAGGCACAACACATATACCTGGCTCCTAGTGCAGCTGGCCGTGTTGTGAGTTCGATTCCTGACTCCAACATTTACTGCATGTCCTCCCTTCTCTCTTATCCCCCATTTCACTCTGTACGTTCTGAAGGATAATGCATAATAAAGTTATTTTATTGTTTAGATAAGTTAAGCTGATGTGTGTTTAGCACAGGGTGAAGGCCCTGTTGTGTTTGTATTTCTGTGTCTGCAGATGCTCTCCTCCTCAGGTCTTCGGAGCAGAGATAACAGAAGAGAGATAAGAACTCCATATCAGGGCAAAGGACCGAGACCAGGATCGTAACCAGACTAAGCCCGCAACGGACTCGACCCCCACACACAGCAGGAGGAACAACCCCCTCTGTGCTATAAAAACTGTTGTGTAGTCGAATTTCCTTTGTCTCTTGTTCCTCTGTACGTAAAGCACACGAGCTGTGTGTGGTACAGGTAAAAGGAACAGGAACCCAGATTGATCTGTAAGCACATTTCTTAGAAACTTTGTATTAGGGCGAATACATTTTGTAAACTTAAACTCAGACGTCTCCGGTTGTCTCTTCCCCGATGCGTGAACCCGCCTGGAAATAACAAAGCGTAATTATTTCCTACAGTTCCTGTCCATAAAGCCAATGGGCAACAAAATCTTAAAAAAGATAAAAGGACAGAAAGACAGACGTTACAATTGCATTGCAAATGGCAGCGTTTTGAACAAATGAAACATGTGGCCGTATCTGCTCGGCAATGTCCGATCTCATCAAGGCAAGCTAAGGCCAGTTTATTTGTAGAGCACAATTCGTACACAAGGCAATTCAAATTAAATTAAAAAGGCATTCAATATCACAAAGACATGACAGAAATCACAAAACAGTTTAAGACATAAAAGAGAAGAGTGCAAGAGGCCTTTCTCACATCCTCAGGAAGACTGTTCCAGATTTTAGCTGCATAAAACTGAAACGCAGATTCCCCATGTTTAGTCCTGACTCTGGCACCAGCAGGAGGCCGGTCCCTGAGGTCCTCAGAGTCGCGAGATGGTTCATATGGCACTAACATGTCCGAGATGTACTTTGGTGCTAGGCCATGGAGAGACTTGTATACAAGCAGAGCTGCTTTGAAGTCTCTTCTCTGAGCCACAGGGAGCCAGTGCAGAGACCTGAGCACAGGACTAATGTGATCGTACTTCCTGGTTCTAGTCAGGACCCGAGCAGCAGCGTTCTGGATGTACTGCAGCTGTTTTACAGCTCGTTTGGAGAGGCCAGTGAGCAGGTACAGTAGTCTAATCTACTAGAGACAAACGCATGGATAAGTCTCTCCAGGTCTGGTGTAGACACTATACTTTTGATTCTGGCAATGTTTTTTAGATGGTAAAAAGCTGCAGATGTTATTGATTTGACATGGCTGTTAAAGTGAAAGTGCAGAGCAGTCTCAGTGCTGTGATGAGGTCTAAAACCTGACTGAAAAACATAAAATTAGCTTTTTATTAAGAGGAGATCCGTGAGCAGTTGGTAAAAAAACCTTTTTAAGGACTTTGCCCCAAAATGGCAGATTAGAGATGGGCCGGTAATGACTCAGTACTGCGGCATCAAGACTGCTCTTCTTTAGGAGAGGCTTTATGACCGCAGTTTTCAAAGACATTGGGAATGTTCCAGATTGAAGCGACATGTTAACTATTTGAGTGAGTGGTGCTAACAAACTGTTCAGCACAGACTTTAGAAATCTGGTGGGTAACACATTGAGGCAGCATGTAGATGAACTCAGACTGGTGATGATCTCCTGGACAGTTTTGTCAGTTACAGGTGCAAAGTGAGTCAGCTCTAAGTGTGTAGGTGGTTTGAGGGTTTTTTTTGCATTGTAGAATTTTATAGCATTTTTAATGCCCTGAACTTTGTCATTAAAGAATAATGCAAACTCATTACACTTGGATGTGGAAATGAGTTCTAACGGCAGCTGAGCTGGAGGGTTTGTTAATCTGTTTACTGTGGCAAACAGGACACGCGAGTTGTTTCTGCAGCTTCCAATTATTTCAGAACACTATCTTTCCCTAGTTCTACATAAAATGAGGTTGTACATGTACAACTTCTTTTTGTAAATCTCTTTTTGAACCTGGAACTTTGACTTGCGCCATTTTTCGTTCTGCCCGGCGGCACTCCCCTTTCTGTGCCCTGACCGAATCATCATTTCTCCATGGCGCCTTCTGCTTATTTTTAACAATTTTATCTTTAATAGGGGCAATGGTGTCGAGAACATTCAAAACACTAGATGTAACAGAGTTCAACAAATAATTTACATTACAACATGAGACATTTTCAAAGTTTATCATTTCCATAAACAGTTTTCCCGTGCTGTCATTTATGTGTCTCCTACGAACACTCCTCCGAACAATTGCAGGACCAGCTGGTGGTTTGGGAAAAACAGACAGGTCAAAGAAGACACAGAAATGATCAGACAGAGCAACATCGACCACATTGACGTTTGAAATATTAACCCCCATTGTAATAAGAAGATCTAGCGTGTGCCCTCTGCTGTGGGTGGGGCCACTCACTCTTTAGCGTTTCTGTCACAAATATTATCAACATGAACATTGAAATCACCTGTAGTGACCAAACCATCAAAGTCTGTGCATACGACTGAAAGCATCTCAGTAAAATCATCATCTGGAACACCTGGAACCACAGTGCGTCATTGTGTCCTTAGGCAAGACACTTCACCCACGTTGCCTAGTAAAGCACTTTGGGTGACTTGGATGTGGAAAAGTGCTATATAAATACACTGCAAGAATAATCATAACAACGCTCCTGCCAAAATGCTTCTCGCTCCATCTGCTGATGCTGTAACATCAATCCTTTTCAGCGTTAGTCTTTGCACAGTAGCATCCAAAAGAAAGTTATAGCCTAAGCATCATTATTCATTCATGAGTCCCATAGAGGTTAGATGGAGTGTTTGCCAAAGACCGCTATTAAATATGATCATAAAACCGGCGGCAGAAGACCTTTATATCAGGTCTACCTAGCTTTGCTTTTGAATCGCACAGTGCATTTTAAGTGGTGTCTGAAGGTTGTGTGAGCGTGTTGATGACTGAATAGAAATGACGCATGCTGCTATTGTTGGGATTCAGCCTCTGCTTTGTATTCACTGCTCAGTACCGACACTGAAGTGCTCAGCATCAGACCTACTGAGCTGAATATGGAAAAGCATACACGCCTGACTCACGGTGATGGGAGATGCAAATAAAGGCAGCCACGCATGTTAAGACGTTGAAAGTTTATCATTCAGCGCATTTAAAGGGAGGATGAAGTGCGGCGTCACGAAGTACCACAGACACAAACGGTGGAAGCAGAAACAGGGAATTGGTCAGAAGTTGTGGGCCAGTTTTTCCCCACAGAAGTAAACATTTTAGCATTTTTATTATTTGGCCTAGAATTATAGTGGTGAAAGGTTTAATAATTTATGTTTCAGAAGCATCACTCTGGAATCGTGCTATCATTAAGGTCAAGCCACAATGATAATAAACACACATTTTTATAGAATATACTGTAATTTTCGACCCACCATAATTGGAAAACCTCCCAGGAAAGGTCTCATTTTGATCTATTTGTGACTTTCTTTTCATTCATTATGATTTTGGTTTTTGAATCAATTTGTTTTTGGAAAACCACAGTAGACTTTTTGTTTTTGTGCGTTTAAACCTTTTAAAACAGCATTGTTCAAACCCTGGAGAAACGCTTGAATTTCAGAGGACTGAGAAGTAGAATTTATTTTCCTTTGTTAGCCATGTGATCAAGTAAAACCAACGTGTGCCAAGGCCAAATTTCACAATTTAACAACACATTTGACTATTAATAAGAAGATTATTATAACAATAGTAACAAATGTTTAACTTTGGCATAATTGGTCTCACTGCAAGAAAGAACCGGTTTTCCCTCATGTTCTCCCCATGCCTGTGTAGGTCTTTCAGTTTACTCTCAAAGCCCTGAAGCCTACAAGTTGTTCTGAAATGTATGTTTCTGACATAAACAGCACGACACTCAAAGAGGCACACACAGAGCAAAACATCTTTGAGTGTCCCGGCCAATAAAGCCTTCAGGCCAGAAAATCATAAGAAAAAGTGCACTATAGCTGTTCTGTTGGGGTTCTGCCACCTCCATGGAGATGCCATTGCTTTGCCAAGAATGCAGTATGGAGTTAATCTTATGTTCATGGAGACGAGTTACAGTTTTCAGATCTGTGGACCGGTGAGCACGAACCCAAGAACAGAGTTGGGGGTAATGCGTTATCTGGTTACGCGTTAGAGTACTCTTATTACTTTTTTAGAGCAACGAGGAACGTAGCACGTTAAATGGTCTGTTTCCAAAATATACAATGATGAATTGCTATACCTATCTATAAATGTGTCATGTTGTAAATGTCTGATATTTAAGAGGATTATAGCAAGTGTTAAGAGGAGAAGTCCGATTTAAATGACAACAAATTATATTTAGAGGTATTTAGAGGTTCTAATATCATCGCGCCCATCATTTTCTTTATTGTTTTTTGTTTGGATGTTTATTTTGTTATTAACTTTTCACTTATTAATTTACATAACATATTATATATTTGGCGTATATGCACTGATTTCTTGCCATTGTTTGCTGTGCAATTTATATCAAATGAGAAGAAATGTAAAACATGATCATTAATTCTCTGTTACATAATGGAGTTATGCAATATTTAATTGTATTACATTTTTGTGTGTGTTGTTGTCTTTTTTGTACCAAGTCGATCTTTGATAAATGCAAATCACATATTTGTATTATTTATTTCATAGGAATAATGCACATGAATAAACATGTTAAATAAATATGTCTGATAATAGCAACAACAGGAATTTGATCCGCAGTCCTTTCGGCAGCGAACAAGACAATACAACATGCAAATAGAACATGAATATAAAAGGAAATGTTAACTAGTGCCTGTATGGCTATGACTGACTGGTTTGATTGTAGCCATAGTTTGAGTTGAGTTTTAAAGCTGTAATGTGGGACACTCCCTTATTAAGAGGAGGCTTCTTCTTTGTACTGTTTATTGTCATTACTTGTCAGTATTTAACTTAAGAAACTGTGAAAAATACAACACTAAAACCTTCATATGTAAAATGAACACATTTTTAATTAACGGCAGGATGACTTACCATACAACCCCCAAGACCATTCATCACACTGTTCACAAATGTCTTCGCTTCATTATTCCGCCCCGGCTTGGCGTTCTTCCACATGCGTCGATCCTTCAGTGCTGAGAAAGACCACGGTCATGGAGGGAAACTGCCCATGGAGGTCCAGCAGGTCCTGCTTCATCACTGCTCCACACTCTTCACCCTCCTGAGATCGTTTTTGATGATCAGGACAGCAATGGCGGATTTCTCTTAGACAGCCCGACGGAACCAGGGGAGCAGGGCACTCCAAGGCAGGCCTCCCCAGCCGAACCACTGTATGTGGGCGAACAGCCCCAGGCCCGATGGTCTGCTTCTGCCGAATGGATCAACAAATTATACTTTTTAATGATTACAGACAGTGAAACATGATTCATTATTAAGATAAAAAAAATGTTATGCAGATATAAATCACCTGAGTATTTATTTTGAGCACAAGTAAACTGTAAAAAGTATTGTATGAAAGTACACAATTTCAATTTGTGATCTTGATGAAGAATAGTCCCGATTATTGTCATTAATAGCTCACTTTTGTGTCCGCAAATGCAAGAGTTGGGATTCAAAAAACATAGTAAGTACCTCCATAAACGTGCAATAAAGTAATCCCTCAAACATTTCTGCAGGTTTTAGACCATAAGAAAAATATTTTTACTTTTTCGTTCAGTTCAAAAAAGTAGTACAGAGTACACAAGCTCTCATAAGAAGTGATGTCAAAGAAAAAACTATCCACAGACAGGAGGAAGAGACCAAACTCTCTGGTCAGGACGGTCAGCTCTGCTCTGGACAGCTGCTTCACTCTGGAGAAGATGGATGAGAATGAGAATCATTAAACAGAGAAAAGCTGAAATATGTTGACAAATTTACATTTTGGTCTGAAACACAGAAGTACCTTTTTTATAGCTAGAACCAAAAGTTGATTACTTTTGCTTAAGTGTAAACCTTAGAAGTTAGAGCATTATTGTTTGTGAAATCTCTGTACATATTCCATGGAAGTAAATCCATGACTTTCACATAGAAAACGAGCGTGAGCTTTGTTTAAACACAACACACTTCATCGTTAAATTGGAAATACAACCTCAAATTTAGTCTCAGCTGTGAGTACACGACTGTCACTTTTAAATACATATACATTTATATACGAAGTAAGAGCTTACCCATTGCACCAGATTACATTTGAATTATTGGTCATTGTTTTTGATTGCACAGAATAAAAACATCACTTCCTTTTCACATTATTTCTCTAGTTTTCCTTGGTCTGTGTTTAACTTAACCTGAAGAAAACACAGCACACAAAACTATTTGTCTGTTATAATATTTTGGGTGTAGAAAGTAATGGTTTAGTTTTGGGCTGCAACGATTACTCGAGTAAATTGTGTAGTTCGATTACAAAAAAACTTTATTTATTATTTCATTGCCTCGATAATGCTTTTAATTTACATGTTGAATTAAAAACACATGAATCTGTGGCGCACGGAACGACTTGTGTCGCTTTTGTTTCACACGGAGCTTGTGCCGGTCGGACCTGCCGCAACGAGAGCTCAACAGGGAAGAGAGCGGCGTGTTTTAAACTCACGAGTGTGACCGGGAAGACTTTTGTCAGTGTCCCGAGCTGCAACTCTAACCACCGCAACTAGCTCCGTGCGCCGCCCACCTCAGCTCCCGCGCTCCCCCACTCAACAACTCTGCTTTGGTACAAAATGCAGAGCCACCGCTTTAAACACCAGGATCACTGGTCCCACCCAATATAAAGTTTTACAAACACATTTTTTATTTTAATTTATGTGACATAAACACTAATTAATTCATAGATACTGTAACTGTTTACAAACAGTCTATGACATGTGAATTAGTCCCTTATATTTATTCTTTATATACAAACGGAACAGTCTGGATTGAAGTGAAATGGCTGTTTTGGGGACATACCTGTGTGAAATTAAGAATAAAATGTATTATTTTAAGCAGAAACTCCATTTGTTATTTGTTTCGTACTATGAACTATAAGTTTTATTTTTAAAATGATTAAATATGCTTTTAAGTGGTTTACGGAATGTACAAAAAATTAACCAATTGCTCGATTAGAAAAAGAATCGATAGATTACTCGATTACCAAAATAATCCACAGCTGCAGCCCTAGTTTATTTGCAGAAGGCACGAGCCGTGAAATCATGGAATATCGGTCTGAATGCCTCTTAGTGTGTAGCTAAACATTAGCTTGTGTGAGCTTGTGTGAGCTTGTGTGAGCTTGTGTGAGCTTGTGTGAGCTTGTGTGAGCTTGTGTGAGCTTGTGTGAGCTTGTGTGGAGCTTGTGTGAGCTTGTGTGAGCTTGTGTGAGCTTGTGTGAGCTTGTGTGAGCTTGTGTGAGCTTGTGTTAACTGTGTAATCGATCATTTACACTTCATATTGAATGAAGTGTGAAAACATGAGAAATGACATGAAAAACAACTGACGTATACCGTTAGCCTCGTCATGTCCACTTTCTTCTGCTTCGGTTTTGTTTTCGTCTAATACTGGTTCATGAGGGTCGTGTGCGCGTACACCGTTCACCGTGATGTCAAAAATGTCATTTCAAACTAAAAAGAATTGAGCACTCGGTACTCGACACGTGCTTATTGTGTGGCACTGTATTGTGTTCATCTGTCAACATAAAAGAGAAATAAAGCTCAGTCAAACGCATTTACTTTGCTTGTTTATTTTATATTTTAATGATTATTTTACTGTGTTCAGCAACGCAAAGGGATTGTCTGCAAACAATATAGGTTATACAATAATGTTAATTATTGGTAACGCAAGAGTACTCTAACGCGTTATACAATAAAGTAACACGTTCGTTTTCCAGGGCAGTGACGTGGTAACGTAACAGGTTGCTTTTAAAAGTTATGCTACCCAACACTGCATGTTTTTCCAGTGTTGGTGCCATTTTATTGTATGGTATGGCAATAGTATGCTTTTATTTGTACAGAGAAAGTGCACTACCTCCATTTACTAACATAAACCAAGACAAAAGTCATAGGAAAGAGGCGGGTGCAGGTTATAAGCGTGAATTTACTTCTGTAGTCCCCGAGCAGGTTGGTAGTAAATGGTGGAAATCCAGATTAAACGTATATAGAAAAAAATACCATAAATAAGCTATTAAAGGTTCATATCATTGAAATACTATTCTAAAATCAAAATAAAATGGCAGTTTATAAGCACGTAGATTAAGCCCCTCCCCTTAGCCTCACATACACACAGCTACATGCTCCAGCGCAATCAAAATAACACTCATAACACTTTTTAAAAAATAAATAAATCTACTCCAGGATCCTCAAACAGCTTCACTTCAGCTTTATCTGGGTCAAATTTAGTACAAATCTCTTCATCGTGTCACTTTTGCATTCTGAACAAATCAATTGTTGGACTGACTCTTTTTGGTGACTTGAGATTTGACCTGATGAAACGGACAAAATGGCTTGACTTGGCCTTGAGACGATGCTTCTCGTCCCTGTTGTGCACCATCTGGACATCAGCCCCTTCTTTGTCAGACCTGCAAACATCTCAAACGGGTTATAACCTCTGTTGTCAAACGATTCCAATGACTCACAGAAATGGAGAAACATTTGGGGACTCTGCTCTGGCCTCTGGCAGATGAGGGTCTTGCCCGAGTTTGACTTGAAAACTATATTGGCAAATAGTAATAGATTTTCGAAACTTAACAAATCATGCTTTGCACGTTTATATAGTGATTCAACAGGCTTCAAGGCCATGACGTGAGCATAATAAGAACTACATTTTAATAGCCTTAAAATTAAATAAACGGATGAATAGTTTATTAAGACTGAATCAGTAACTACTTAAAGGCTCTACCTGCTTCTTAAAAACATGGAACTAGTTCATTTGGATCGCTGAGCATCCAAAATATTCACCGCGTTATATTTATTTTATTCATTTATTATCAGTTTATTTGCACTTTACTCAACTCAGTGCATGTTTTGTCGTAAAGCTAACGAACATTAGCAAGCTAAGGGCGCACTTCCTGCTTCACGGAGAATAAAACGTTCAACAATTATCTTATTTTCATCCAAATAGCTGCTTTTACAATGTACAGATTTCATTTTTATTAAATGCGAGACGTGGCAGACGCTCTGATCGAGTCTGCTGAGCGCCTGATCAGATGCATAAACCTGAACTGTAGGTGTTTGCAGTCCAATCACTCTCCTGATGAACTCCTCCACATGCTGTTTGATGATAATGCGTTTCTATATCCGGCTCACAAAGAGAATGAGGCCGTATTAAACTCCCTTTTATAATCATAATGTCTCCTGACACAGTGTGACATGCCATTAAACATTGACTCCTCTGGCATCGCTCAGGACCTGCTCTTTACTTTGAACTAACGCCAGAAGTTCCATATGCGTTTGAAAAAGATGTGTGCTGTGGGAAAAGTCACATAATATGGTGTTGGCTTTGCTCAGAACGCAGAAATATGTTTTGTGTAACATGATGTTTTAAAAGATTGCTGTGAAATGAAAGGGTTTTGCAGGTTATAAACTAATACCTGCGCTTTCTCTGCAGGGAAGTGTGTTATTCTCTAAAGTGTTGTAAAAAGCACTTTAAATCTAATCTATTTTTCACGTTTTAAGACGCTTTTCTAGGTTTTATTTTTTACAAGTTAGAAAATACAAACAACATGACACAGAGAGGGAACAACAACACAAATGATCTAGACAAGATGTGGCACATATCTGTCCCACCGACACCAATGATTAGGAAATATTGTAATAACCTATTTGTTGCTGTGTCTAAAAGTATTTTCCAAAAGTATCCATCTATCGTTTCCATGCCAGAAGTTTTATGTCCCAGATACTATAGTTTTAAAGTCAAGTCAAGACTGGATGATTTTTTTCTCTCAAATTCTGGATTCTTGTACCTTTAAAGGATGCATACAATTGAATTGTTATGTTGGGTTGGACTCCCAGGCAGCGTGAGGCCGTTCTGTGGAGTTCGCATTGCCTCCGGGTGCTCCGGTTTCCCCTAACGCTAAAACCATGCACAACATCACAAAACTCAAGGCTTAGAGAAGACAAACTGGATTAAGGAAACTAGCGTGAACGTCATGTGCTGCAAGAATGCTGCACCTAGTGTTGTTCCTCCGTCGTCTCCCCCGTGTGTATGTTCCCTCCTACCTGGGCCTGGCGTTTATAGTGATTGGCTGCAATTTTCATCAAGTGCCAGTATAAGATGAGCAGCTCCACAGCAACTCTCCCCCAGTTTATGAACTACAGTCAGTAGTGAAATTACTTGCTTTTCTTTACTCACTAGTTACATTTTTAACTTTATGTTGTGTGTGTATTCAGATCTAGTCTGCCTGCCTCTTTACCTACATGCCAATCTGCATGCCTCACTGACATGTAACCAAGACTCCAGCACTTCCACCAATGTTATTTATTCCATTATTTCTACTCTTGGGTCCTATTTAGAACTGACTGATTAGGGTTGATTGATTGATTAGGGAATAATGATAGAACTTGCTTAAAAGATGAAAGTAAATTCTGCAAACTGTGTCCTAAAAGTGCACTGCAAACACAGGCATAATGATCAAGATGCTTCAAATGTCAGAGAGAATACAACAAAATACTATTTCAACTAAAGCAAGTACAAACATCAACACTTGTATAGGGTAAAACTCACACACACACACACACACACACACACAACCAGTAGGCAGGCAGGTTATTCAGAGTTTATGCTAAAACGTGTTTCCTGTGTCATTCGCCATCACAGCCGTGGATAAAGATAATCTACATGTGCTACAGCAGATAATCCAGATCCTCCAGCAGCGTGTTCATGACGGGGAGGGTTCAGATCATGTTGTGAACACACAATGTACACTGTAAACATATAATACTTCAGACGTCTTAAACTGACTCCAATGCAGAATATTGAATAGCATTAAACGTCTGGTGGAGGGTTGCGCTGCGGCTTTTCTTCATTGCTTTGCCTGGAATATTCCTCATGGTATTTAACGGATCCATCTCCATGGAGACAAGCAGGCAAGTTTGCAAGTCCGATCTGTCCCTGCACACACTAACATTTTATGATTTTCATGACGGGTTTAAGCAACAAAACACAAAAAACATGAAACTGAGTAAATGGAAGGTAGATACATTTAATGCTATGAAACATTTTAGGCAAGACAACAATAATAAATCATGCGACTGTAGACGCCTCCCAAAGTGCTACACTGTTGTCATGATTCTTTCTTCACACACTCGGTGGTGGTAAACTACTATTGTAGCCACAGCTAGCCTGGGGCAGACTGACAATATGCGCACTCGGTCCCTCTGACCACCACCAACCATTCACGTTCACACCACATTCATACAGTGTGGATTAAGTGTCTTGCCTAAGGACACAACAACAGAAAGCAGGAATCAGACTTGCTGATGTAAATAATGAAAAGCACACATGGCGTCCTATAAGTCAGATGTTTCCTCATCAGGATTTGGGGTTAGCACTCCATCTACTGGCAGCAGAGGGAATTACTATGATGATAAAAACAAACGCTAGCTTGGCCTGACATGCTTGTTGTCCAGAACAGCACTGCCAGGGTCCTGATGTGGGTGCGGAAACACGAACACATCACCCATCATCCGTGCCCACTGCATCCAATACAAGGTCCTTCTGCACACCCACCGCTGTCTGCACAGTGAGGCCCCCACTTACCTCACAGAACTGTTCACACCACACACCTCAACCAGGACCGGGTCAGCCCCACAGCACCGTCTGCCCCCCGCCCAGGACCCGGCTCAAGACCACAGCACCGTCTGCCCCCGCCCAGGACCGGGTCAGGCCCACAGCATCGTCTGACCCCGCCCAGGACCGGGTCAGCCCCACAGCACCATCTGCCCCCGCCCAGGACCAGGTCAGGCCCACAGCATCGTCTGACCCCGCCCAGGACCGGGTCAGCCACAGCACCGTCTGCCCCCGCCCAGGACCGGGTCAGCCACACAGCCCGTCTACCCCGCCCAGGACCGGGTCAGGCCACAGCACCGTCTGACCCTCGCCGGACCGGGTCAGCCCCACAGCATCATCTGACCCCGCCCAGGACCGGGTCAGCCCCACAGCATCATCCTGTCTGCCCAGGACCCGGCTGCAAGACCACAGCACCGTCTGCCCCTGGCCCAGGACCGCTTTGTGGCACTTTGGAATTTGGGGTCAAATGTAAAGTGCAATAGAAATAATAATTCATAATTATTATTATATTATTAAAAACAGAAGACCCCCGGATCGCTACCAGAAAGTACAGTGATTATAGCCTTGTGGGGTTGTTCACTTTACAACAATCTCAAACTTGATTTGATACCACAGTGAAGATAAAACACTACATTTTATACAATAGAATGTAGAATGCTCAACACAGAGCAATTTTTAAAATATTATCACTAGCTATGTTTACCTGCACCCGAAACCTGATTATTGTCCGATTTCTGCACCTTTAAGATTATTTAAAGCCATTTACATTTCTTTAACTATTTTACTCTCAAGACTGGATTCTAAAGCTAATCAAGAAAGGTCCAAAACTGTCTTCAGTATCTATACTGTTCAATTTAAAATCTCAGTCTCTAGTGTCTAATGTTTGACAACCCTATTTTGCACCTTTTTTGACCAAACTTGCCCATAAAACATCTTTAAATGTTCAGTACAGTGACCAGACAACCTCCAGAGTGTAATGTTTCTTTTGTTCACGGTGTACCTCTTTCTCGCAGTTGGAGTTGAGGGTCATAAGCCATCGGGCTGTGGGGCGCTGTTGCCCGGCCTGGCGGCATACCCCCGTGGTCAGAGAGGACGGGTTGTGGCAGGGCAAGCTCAGGGCCTGAGAGCCGAGTTTCCCCAGGTACCGCTTCACCTGCTGCTGCTGCGAGCGCTGGATGTGGTACTTTGTGGGGTTTTCCAGGTGCGTCTGGACCTGGGCAGAAACAAAAAGGAAATATCACTGATTAGTTAAATTTCTTCATATTACAATCATTAGTATTTATTGTTTTTTTGGGAAGTGGACTGTCGGCCTTTAGTCCATTAATGAATATAATGTGAAATTTACATTAGTCGACTTATTATTTTATTTAGATTATAAGGATTTCCATGGAAACAGCAGAATGGAGAAGGTACAATGCGAGTTAGCTGATCATTTGCTGTTTAAGATAAATTCCACTTTTTCCTTGTACTTTTCTGTAGAAATTGTATGGTTTTCATCTTGTAAATGCAGTTTTGGTCTGATAAAGTCTCATGCCCCCGCCCAGGACCGGGTCAGGCCCACAGCACCGTCTGACCCCGCCCAGGACCGGGTCAGGCCCACAGCATCATCTGACCCCGCCCAGGACCGGGTCAGCCCCACAGCACCGTCTGACCCCGCCCAGGACCGGGTCAGGCCCACAGCACCGTCTGACCCCGCCCAGGACCGGGTCAGGCCCACAGCACCATCTGCCTCTGCCCAGGACCCGGCTCAAGACCACAGCACCGTCTGCCCCTGGCCCAGGACTGCTTTGTGGCACTTTGGAATTTGGGGTCAAATGTAAAGTGCAATAGAAATAATATTTAATAATTATTATTATTATATTATTAAAAACAGAAGACCCCCGGATCGCTACATAACGGCAAAAGGCTGGGAAACTTGAGTTTTCTGAGGCTCAAACGGAAAACACCTTATAAACAGGACTAGTGAAAAAAGTTTATGTATTCAGTTCATGTATGTTTTTGAAGAGGGAAACAGTTCATAAAAAAGCTTGTAAAATTGTTGAAAGCACAAGTTGCGTCCCGTGTAAAACATTCTGGTCATCTGCCACTTTTTGCAGCCCTCCTCTGCAGCTCTTTTTAATAGACCTCGTGTTTATGTGTGGCCTCGGTGGTGAAGTGCTTGTATAGCGTGAACATTTATGCGCTTGCGTACAGAGCTGTGAGCTTCTGTGCTTCTCCTTAAAGGTTGACAGAAAACAGTTCTTGCACTCGTCTCCTGTTCCATCATCGCTAACGTCTCACTTGGGCTCTCGCTCGCTGCGGTTGCTCATTTTCCGGCTGCTGACTCTTAATGGGAAGTCGGCACAGTGAAACCGGACAATTGGCGCTAACCCCATTGAGGACCATTAAGACCACTGGATCAGCACTATGTTTGGGCTCGGACGACATCAAGGGACTGCAAAAAAGAAGTGTCCAGATGTAAGAATATGTTTTCAACAAGACAAGTCATAAGACAAGTCCCTAAGTTTGCATAGTGTAAATCGAGGGCATCAGAAGCATAAAACATGTTAAAATACACGGATAACTACAGGCGAGCGAAAATAACTGCTGTCGTTTCAAGCTTCACCTCTGCTTCAAAACCCGACCGCACCTTTAAACCCTCGTCTATTATAAAAGAGAAATACAGAGGGAGGCTGCAGAGGTGTTGTGAGCTACAGAACAAATCGCTCTTAAACTCATTATTGTGAACAAAATGAGGCGGTGGTACTCAGTCACGTTTACTCGGGCGAGCGCTTTAAAGAAAAAGTTCGGAGTCGTTTTTGGACCGTCTTGACTAAATCATCTACAAAATGAACGCTGAATGCAATACTGCGGAACATTCCAGGCAAAATGAGATCATCCACAGCGGGATAAGCAAGTGGCGGGCCAACCAACCGACCATGGATAAAGCTACAAAGTGTCAAATTAAAAAAATTTGAAAATGCTCTAGTCAACAGGTCCCAAAGTCAAAGAGGTTCAGTTAGTTATTGCATCTGGCATAAAAAGCTTGATAAACCTCCAGCACTTTTCTTCAAACTTATTGAGCAAAAATGCAAAAAAGACTCAACTACGACCATTGCACCGCGACAATATTTTAATAATGTGCAATGGTCTTTTGCCGCGAGGCTTTTGATTCCGAGTAAACCAAACAGGCTCACTCATGACGCGGCCCATTACCTCAGAACAAACAACATGTCAAGTTACAGAAAGCTGAGAACGAGACGGCTTTCTCAGACTCAAATGTTCCTCTTTCTTGGAACAGACAACAAAAGATAATTATAGACAATAGGAACCTGTCCAAAGGCTGCGGAAAAAGTCTTCGCAGCAGTATGAGAAAGGTCAACTCCACAGAAAGTCATTTTGAAAAGAAAATACAAGATCAGGAAAAAAGGCTGTGGATGCTGTAGAAACGAAGACACGCGTTCTGAATGTGAAGGACGATTCTGAAGGAACTGTTTAGTCAGAAGGAGTAACACACTGTTCTAGGCTTGTTTTTATACGTATACAACATTTTGATTATTCTCGTGTTTCAGCTTCCAGTTATAGGTGACATTTTGAGGACTTTTCACCATTCAAAAGTTATAATAATTCGTTTTAAATGTTTCATCTTTCTCAAACCCACAGCTAGACGTCCCATTTGGATCATTTACATATTCTAATCAACAATAACTAATTAAATCGACCTATCGTCAGTTTTTTTTAGTTTTTTGACTTGTTTTTTAGGTCAATCTGAGGTTTGAAATAAACAGAAATGTAAATAAAACAGCCGACTTTAAAAACACCGAGGAGCGCTTCATGAAGTTGGAGCATCTTATGACATCAGCAGGTGAAACACAGTGCGTTAAAGGGGTTGTACTAAATTGTTTTCCATGTAATAAAGTAAAAGATGAGACCGCTGTGTGCTGTCTGCATCTAATATTAGCGCGTTTTTAACATCCGCTAACCAGGAAGTGCACTGTTAGCGTGCTAATTGTTGTTAGCATTTCGGTGACGGCAAATTAAAAGCGATTATAAACTCATTGCGGTGAATAATTAGGATGTGAAGTAGTTCTTTTCAGGTTTTTTTTACATTTTAAGACGGTTAAACTCAGGTACAGCACTTTGAAGTTCTTGAGAAGGAGACAGACTTAAGATAGGCTTTACGTGAATGAATCAAAGCAACATTTTAGCATAATACCTTTATATGTAAATGTCAATCCAAACATCACAAAGAGAGGTGATGGTCATAATAATATAATAATACATTTCCCTCACCGTTGTTTTTTTCATTTACTTCTCCCTGTTCTCTCTAGTCAAGACTAAACTTTGACATTATGACATTACTTGTAGCTTTTTTCTTAAAATTCTGGCAGCAATTTGAATCATTTAAAACCACATTTCTCCTGAATAAAAGTAGTAGAAGACAATCCGTCACTGCCATCATGAATCACCTTCACTGTCTCCAGAACAGCAATTTTCTGAAACAGTGAAAAGCGTTTTGTTAGATTTACGCCTAATCCATACTCTCTGTCCTGCTTCAGCACTTTTGGACAACATTAAGAGCAAATCAGGTTTCCCCCGCTCACCTTTTCCACTGAACTGGCAACATTCTGTCGACTGTTTATCACTGCGTTTAAAAAGACCTAATAACACCACAAGCGGGGGGAGAAATAATACAAAATAGTAAAAGTCTGGCATGTATTTCTCATTATTATTATTATTTTTTTGTTAAATCTACTATTTTACATCCATTTATTTCATTGTTGAGTAGTCTTTTGTTTCATGTCGCTATTATGGTGAATGATTCCTACACAGTGGAAATCCCAGTAATACCTCACCCACCTTAAGGTCATGGGTTTGACTCCCCCGTCCAGAAACATGTAGATTTGGTGTCTGGGTTTTCGTCCGGGGCCGTCGGGAACACTGATCCAGAGCATCCCAAACATGCTCAAAGGGTGACATGTCCATTGTTGTGCCATTCATCCACAACATCAGCTCAAGTTGCAGCGCAATAATGCACGGCCGCATGGTCCAAGGATCTGTACACAATTCCTGGGAGCTGAAAACTTCACAGTTCTTGCATGACCGGCGCTCCGCAGACACGTTTGAGATGCTCTGGATCCTGCCGATATTTCTGCCAACTTCGACGCTGACCCCCAATTTCAGAACATGCCGCGGCCTAAACTACAAGGTTAGCGACATATTATGTTGTTTGCTGACAAAATTGCAGCCTTCGCTAACAGTGACGTGTGAAGAAAGTGGCCTCAGAGTAAACAACGTGTCTGCAGGAAAAGCAGAGGATAAGTTGAAAGGAGATGAATTCCTGAGCGCTCCCAGCAGACGCAGCACAGTTTTCCGCCTAATGACGACCGTACAGCTGCTGTCAGGGACGTCTCGTGGGGAATCTCAAGATGAAAGCGCGACCAGAGCCGCCTCACAGGAGCTTGGTCATCAAATTCAAGCCAGCGCGTAATTCATGTAATCAATTGGTACGGTTAGCGAATTTGAACATTTACATCTCTGCAGCTTTTACAAGTCTAGCGTCGGCGGCGGTGTGGGACGTAGCAGTGAAAAGTGCAGGCATTTTTACTGGCAATCTTGTTCAAACCGATATTAGCGATCAATCAGAATAGTCAAATATTTCGTAAAATGTCAAATGAAACATAAAAGTGTAGAAATATCACTGTTTGAAACATTATGCGGCAAGTGCGTTTCATTTTACGTTTTCAATCAAGTCTCTTTTTCCCGCAATTTAAAGAAGAAATATTATGTGTACGTATGTCAGCAATATCTTATGACACCTGGGTTCATCATTGAAACTTTGGACATACAGTATTGATCTAAAATTACATAAAAGAAACACGTCTGCAAGTCTCACAAGTTGTCCATCGATTTCCTCCTGATCCTTCACGGCGCGTCGCTCTGCCTCGACTGTGGAGAGCTCCCCCCCCCCCCCCCCCCCCACCCCCCCCCCCCCCCCCCTAAAATTTGTGCCGGAACGGTCAAGCCACGCTGCTGAACCCCACCCGCGCCATCGTTCAAGAAAATAACTGCAGAACGAGCTGAACACAGAGCAGCGTGCGTGTGTCGGAGCGATGGCGTCTTGATTTCAGATGAATGAAGCGTACTTAAACACGCGTGAATCACTCGAATTATAACTGCCAGTGTGTTGAAGAGAAGAGAAAACAAGCATTGCTCTTTAACGCTCTTAAAAGTAGATTTTTCATAATAAGGCTCTTTAAACTGCTAAAACGGTATAATATCTGACCGAGCTTCTGTCTGTTCGAAACCCAAAATGTATTTATTCAGATTGGCTGCCCTCAGTGATGTAACGACACTTTATTTTGTACCGTTTTTTTTTATTATTTGCTCTGTTAAACGTATTTGATGTCTTGATGTTCATTTGAAAGCACTTTGGTGAGTTGAGTGCCGTGAAGGGCTCTTGAAATGGCTCGGTTTCATTCTACAGGCCAGGCAAATTCAACCCAAACTTCAATGAATATCGTTCCGCTGAAGACCCTTGTCGTACTATAGTGAGTTCGAGGGTCTAGTCAGCCGCAGCCAGGTTCAGGTTCAACTTTTGTGAATTTACCTTTCGGTTATGACATGGCAAAGTGCAATCTGGCTCTTGCCCGTGATCTGAGAGAAGGAAGGACATCTGCAACCTTTTTTCATACGGTCATTTTCTCCGTTGTGTTCCACTTCCGAGACCACGCTCATGTCCACCGGGTCCGGTCAAACTTTTCCGCTCCTCAAACTGAGCGCGTCTCCTTGGTTACGCAGATATAGTGCATCCACGCGCCTTTTACAAAATCACGTGATGCAAGGAGTTCATTTTCCGTCTCTGGTATGGACATATTTGTTGTGGGGATGAAATGGAAAGATGGAGGATATTATGAGACTCAATAATATGAGATTGGATTGTCTGTTGTTATTTATTGTGTGTATTTTTTCTTGTTACATAAGGCCCGTGGAAGGGGCTTAGGGTACATCTGCACCATGGGAATTCAGAGAAAACAATCGTCCATCCTCAGTCTTCTCTTCATCACAACATTCATGCAGATTTGAGGTGACATTTTGAGGACTTTTTACCACACAAATAAGAGAATATTTGGAATTGTTGATTGCTCTGGCTTTGGAACTAATATGTTATCACTCTGAAACTCATGGATAGAGTTTTAGGTAAATGTTTTTATCTATAACTCAAGAAAAATGTATATATATATATTTCTTTTTTCTGAGAGCTCTTGGAATGAGGGATTTGCAAAATTCTAATGGACTTTAAAAACAGAGAACGAGACTTTATAATAGTGCTGAAACCAACAATTATTTAATTAGTCGACTAGCAGTGATGTTCTGCATTTATTTAGAAGATGAGAGAACCTTCATCACAAATTAGGGAAGGAAAACTTGCTCTCACTAAAATAATTACAAACATAGTGTATTATTGATTAAAAAAATTAAATGTTGTATTATTTTTTGACATTTTGATTCAATAACACAACTGTTTTTGGTATAAAAAGGTACATTTATTTGTGTTTTAGCGTATATTTTTATTTATATATTTTAGAGTTTGCTAGTCATTGTTGGTCAAAATCAGATTAGCATGTCGTAGGACCTTTGAAAAGTACATTACATTACGACGTTCCCTCGCAGTAACTTAAGCATTTGTTCCTCGCCCCGTTGGTTAGGAGAACTCCGACACAGATGGAGGTGAAAACGCAGGGATGGCCTTGTTGTGGTGCGGCTCGTTAATCCTAATTAGCACGCGAGCTAACGACGGCATTAGCCTTGTTGTGTGTCCAGAGGCGGCGAGCTCTGCCCCTCCTCCGCCTGTTCCCGTAGCGCTTCATCTCCTCACCTCCCAAAATGGATCCTGACACAGTTATTTAGCGCAGGCCGTCCTCGAGCACTTTTGGTTCACATTATGGTAATTTAGTCATAATGCTCATAAGCTTTTAGCACTTATTGAACAGAGGATTTTAATATTGTAGGCCGCACGTTTCATGGCGTCACTGTAACGTCTCGAGTTAAAGAGTGATGACAAACAATAAAGTTAAGGCTTCAAGGTTTATTGTCTACATTTTTGCTGGGACAAATTCATATTGGACAGCAAATTCATATTTAATACCAACATGTTTCGGTATTAAACACGTTAATAAAATACTAAAACATGAAGTTGAAGGGTCTAACATATTATGAATACTTGGACAGTACTCCCGTATTTTCTAATTAAATTTGTTCAAGGTGTGTATACTTTAATGTCCCCGTAGGGAAATTAGGAATGTTGTAGATCTGAGGTAAACACAGAAAGCCATATTTATGTTAATTTACTGTTAATTACGTTGCCTATCGATACAACCTCGACCGGGGACACAGTTTTAACCATAATTATTATTGTGACACACTTTTCATATATCATAACTTAAATGTGAGTTCAGCAAACACTGTTACTTACAGCTAGTCCTGATAAGAATGCATGGGAATGTTATTTTTCTTATAGACATAAATTAGCATCCCGAAGAAGACATCAACTAAAAAGAATCAATGTTCAAAGCCACAGAGGGAAAAAACTTCAATTACAGTCCCGTTCAGAGCAGCATCATTTGTATTAGCTGTTTACAGGGCCGTTTTTGGTTCTTTAATTGTCTGTATTGTTGGCATCAGGCCTGTAAGGTGACTGCATCTCCAAAGTGAAGCTCCAAATGATGGCGATCTTGGCAGCTGAGCGTCCCACACCGCTCAAACTCTCTGCATTATTTGGTATTTAAGTGCCATCTGAAAGTGGCAAAGTGCAGCTCCATCAAACGCATGCTAATGCTCTGATTCCTGTAAGCGTTGACGCTCGCGCTCGTACGGCACAGCAGTGTTTAGATGGAACCTCTTCAAAAGCTCTATGCGCTTTACTAACCCGCTTTCATGCAGCTTGGTGAATACAAACGAAACCCCCCAAAATAGTGATGTAAAGGGGGAAACCAGACGAGTAAGTGAACATCTTATTAAACAAAAAACAACTGTCTGAAACCATTCTTGAGTTGGAAAGAAACATCAGCTCTTCCAAATCTTAAATAGGCCTTTTCATACTGTATGTTCCTTATGTAGTTCCTAGTACTTTTTCTAGTCCCAGTCCCCATTTAATGCACATTCACACAGAATAGGAACCGTAGGGACTAAGGCCACACTTTAAGGACTTCTTCAGCTCCTTCTCTGGGGCAGGTATTTTCCAGTCGGACCAGGAACCGTTTTGGTTGAACAAGTACATGTAAAACGCTGCCTTTTATAGACTTAGATCAACTTTACTTATCCAGATGAATTAAACAATGAAACACAGAACTGCTCTAAAACACAATTCCTAAATTATAGCAAATTGTGAACTCAAACAAGAGTAAGTTAAAGAGCCCAGACTGACCGGGACCGGCTCCAGGAACACAGAACCTTCCCACAGTATTTAGAATCTCTTGGGGATCCGACACGGTGAGAACGTTTTTCGGGTTATTTCTGAGCAATGAAAACACATCGGACTGATAAAGTGGACAGTAAAGAACAAAATGAAGCTCGTCCTCCTCCTCCGCAAGATAAATACGTTTAATGCCATATATCGTGTCTTGTATCCTCTTCTCCTTCTCTTGGCTCTTCATCAAAACATCATCACATTCCTCACGTCCCACACACTCACAGCAACCCCTCCCTCCTTTTGAGTGGCTTAATGTTGGATTTGTTTGGATGAGGAAGGTGCACAGTGACATCGTTCACATATTGATCCTCCTCTTCCTCCTTCCTCTTCGGCCGGTTTGAGTAATCGCTCGCTGGCAGCGGCGGGGATGACGGGGCCTCGACATGCTGCATACAGATGAGGTGTAATCAGTCTAACCATCTCCGGCTTCACAGGCCCCAGGAGCGGAAACGGCCCCGCTCTGCTCCATCACGGCTCTCATCTGGACCTGAAACCTCGGGCAGATTTAGGGTTATGCCTCCTGCGCGCAGACAATGAGCGGCTTGTCTCTTTGGTGACCTGCAGAACTAATGAAAATGTCCAGGAAAAGGGTGGCTCGGGTCACGAAAGTCTTTAGCTGTTTCTGCAGAGTCACGGTTAGCTTTTAAGTGCACTGTGTAACTTTTCTGGAGGAAGGTCCATCTGCTTGTCTCCGTTAAGATGTCATTGCTTTGCCTTGAAACTTCCACAGTACGGCTTTAAACGCATTGAAATGTGCTCAATTCAAGGTGTTTTATTGCTCAGAAATAACCTGACCACCACGCATTGGCACGGTGTCTGCTTTGCCTGGAATGTTCTACACTATTGCATTGAACTTGTATATTCCATAACAAGTGAGAAAATACCTTGAAAAACATGTATATTGTGCTCGCCTCTCCGCAGACCTGACCTGTAACTTGGCCTGGTGCGTTGCTCGGGTCAAATGTAGAGTTCACTTGCAAGGACCGCAACCCCCCCCCCCGATCTAAAGTGTTTATTGACACACAAGAAACATGAACAGCACGAGCCTACAGAAACGGATGCGGTTTTGGGGCTTCTGGTGATGAAGGCTGTAGGCTCCAGGGTCCCCGGTACCCCCCGTCTAGGAGATAAATTAGACTAATTTGGAAGAGAGTCGGCGGTAGGGGCACGAAGTCACGAACGCTGATGTGTGTGGCCTGAATGCTTAAATAGTGTAGCTGCAGGAGGGGGGGGCGTGAAAGGGGTGTGGTCCTGCTCCCGAACTTAAGATAACAAACTCATCTTCATCGCATTTTCTACAGACAGAAGTAATTTTATTGTATTTGTGTTTTTAAATTTGACGGAACAGACAGAGAGACGAGCCCTCCATCAGAAAAGTTACACAGTGCTCCTTTAAGCCTGATGATAATGCCAAAGGAAATTGTGCAGAGTTATGGAAAAAAAAAAAAGAAAAGCAACAGGAAAGACAGGACTAACGAACGTCACAGTAGAAACACATCCGTAGAGGAACTGTGCGACCCTGTTCTTCAGACGCACTCCACGGGTCCATTCGCGATGCCCTGGCCCCGGCATCACCCTCAGTTGGGCCGTTCGGCGAGAAAATCTGAACGTGGCCTCAACAGCGACATGACACCGTTCCCGCCGAAAGGTAAATTCGACACCGAGGACTGCATTTCACGTCGCTGTCGGGCGGTTTACCTCGCTGCACATCACTGCTGGGGCGGTTCATCGCTCCGGTTACATAACAGTTCCTCTCTTCCGTCCCTTCTCCGCCGCAGCAGCAGAACTATGACTCCACCATCTCCACCAGTGTCTGTGGGGGGCCGAGGTTTGTCTGTGTTAATCCAGTCATTTTCAACAGTGTTCATTTTGTAGATTTTAATATTTGTCACTGCCATATGACTAAAACTGAATAAAAACTGTATAAAAAGATATCAGAATGACATTTTTGTTGACTAAAACTATGACTATATGATCATTGAATAATACAAATTAACCATGAATGAATGAAAGGAACAAACACATATCCTAGTTAAATCTAGAATATATATTTTGTGGTTGATTAAACCCATTAGCTGGATTTAGTCAACTAAATTAGCACCATTTTTGTCAACTAAAACTCAACGGGAAAACAATTGTTGACTAAAACAAAAGGTCATTTTAGTCAAAACTAAGACAAAGAAAAAATCTAAAAAAACCTCTTGTCAACATTAACCCTGACACAGCACGTTTATGTTCGATTTACTACTTTTCCTTTTCCACACAAAATCCCTGACAATCCTTCTGCTGTCACATTTGAATCACTTAGTATTCTCTTCTCCTTGCTTGTACTCAAAAGGAGCAAAGCGTCATGGTCTGCTGCTATGACGACACATGCGCTGTAGAAGTCCCGATCAACTTGTAAGACTCGTGTTTTTACAGTATCACGCACACACATGTGTGAATGAACTGTGTCCGTGTGAGAAGCTTGTTGAAATCTCTTTTCTTTGGGGAGCTTCGTTGAAGATTTGTGCATTTAAGATTCTGTCTGTGCCACTGAACTTCAAAAAACAAGCGCAGGACCGGTCTCTCTCTGCCTTCCTCGTTCCTTACCCTCTCTCCTCTAATCCTCATTCCTCTCAACTCCTTCTCCTTTTGTCTCCTCCTCTCCCTCCATCTCTCCTTTTGTCTCTTCTTCCTTCTCCTCTCTCTTTTCCTCTTAGGTTCCTTTCTGTACTTTCCTCCTCTTTCTGTTCCTCTTTCTCCTTCTTCCCGTCTCCTTTCTCTCGGCTCATTTCTTCTCCGCATCTGCACCCCCCCTCATCTTCTCTTCTCATCCATCCTCATCCTCTGCTTCTCTACTCGCTCCTTTCCTTCCTCCCTCTCCCCTCCTCTTTTTTCGTCTCTTCTCCCTACCCTCTCACTCTTCCAACCACTCTCTCACCACCAACTCTCCCCATCACCTCCCCCCGTTCCTTTCTTATTCTTATTTTCCTTTCTTTCTTCTCCCTCCTCGTCTGCTCCCCTCTCTCCTCCTCTCTCCTCCCCCTGTCATCTGTCTGCCTCTCTCTGCCTCTCCTCATCCCTCCTCCACCTTTTCTCCCTTCTCCTCCTCCACCCTGCTGTCTCCTCCTTCCTCCTCTCTCTCACTCGTCCTCACCCGTTCCACACTTCGCAGGTTGAGTGCGCGGGATAATTAATTGGTGCTTGCCCTTTTGTCGCTTTGTGTCTAACAGTTTGTCCACGAGCGGTGTCAAAATAATCACGACCAATGCTAAACAAGCGAAATTGTGGTTTTGTGTTGTTTTTTTTTACCCCGCTCCACTTTAGTTGACGGCAGAGAAGGCTGTTAGAGTTCCATTTTCAAGGTTCTATATTTCTCATCTAACTTTTTTTCTTTTTTTTTTTGCTGTGAATAGAATCAGTCTTTTCAACCTTGGCCAAAAGATGACGCAAAATAAAGCTGAAGGTAAAATTGCCCATTGTTGGAAAGTCAACACAATCTTATCTTTCCATTCATCGACTTGATTGATATGGGTTTTTTCAAGGCCAATGCCAAGCGTTTAGAGATCAGAGAAAACAATACCCGATTACCGCTGATATATATAATTATTTGGGCCAATACAGGGCCGACTTTGATTATTTTTCCCAAATTGTGGCATTTAAATAGAAACACTAAAACATTTAAGCTTCACAAACTCACCCACAGCCCTGTTTAACCACAAACCCATAAGAGAGTGTTCGTTATGTGTATTCTTCAGGACACAGGTCGGCCAAGACAAAATATCGGCCTGTGCTGCTGAAGCATAAATGCCACTCACCAATTTACTTCACGTTCAAGTGTTTAGAATGGCACCTTCAACCAAACCAAAGAATTGGAAGTTCAAATCTTTCACCGTCATTGCCCATTGCAGTCACATTACAGTTATATTATATTATGGAGCATTTGGCAGAAAAAAATAAACGAATGCAATGTATCCAATGTGGTGAGATTGAATTTGTCAAAAGATTAAATAAATAAATGTATATACTGCTTTTGTGTTCTAGGGCCAGACACTTCACCACGCGAACCTGGCTCGTTCAAACCTCCATGTTACCCCTCAGTCAGACATTTCCTTTTCGACTGGCTCGGTTATCTATCTCGTTAGTCTTTAAACTTAGGACCAGCCCAGTTTGAAACTCTTGAGGTTTTGTGAATGAAGAAGTAAATGTTTTGTACTGTGAAAAAATAAATGAGACATGTTGCATTGCCTAAGGCGTGCTAGAAACGTTCACCTCATTGCACTAAAAGCTTTGGTTGTCTAATATAATTAGAGGGACTGACATGCTCCTCACAGCGAGCCTTCAAACTGTCAGCTGTCTGCTCACATTTATTTGTCAAATGGCTGCATGTCGCCTCCTTTTTCACTCGCTCACTCGTGTCTTCTTTTGCTCTGATCCCAAATGTTCTGCTCCACCATCTGACAGTGACGCCAAACCTCAGTGACAAGTCGCGGCATCAACACATAAATTATCACAGAGACACTTGCACTGTGCAGCACAGGGTACAGTGTGCTGTAATAGCAAAAAACAACATGTGCTAAAATAAATAGGAAGCATTGACCATCATTTCTAACTTTTAGACTTAACAGTTTCTGTAACTTTGTCCGAGCTTGCCCTTAAGAAGAAAGACGAAGTATATTTTTGGCCATCCAAAATATTTCTCTGTGCAACCTGCCTTTTACCACCCCCCCTCCCCCACTGTGAACACCTCTGCCCACCCAACCCCGGTCCCTCCACCTCCCCCACCACTCTCTCAGTTAGTCTCGGAAATCCAACCCCCGAAAAGCTGCTGGACCAGATGGTGTTTCTCCCGCCACCCTAAGACACTGCACAGAATAACTAACTCCCATCATCACAGACATTCAGTCCCAGCCTGCTTCAAGTCGCCCATCATTGTCCCTGTCCCCAAGAAGCCACTGGACTCAATGACTACAGGCCTGTGGTGCTGACGTCTGTAGTCATGAAGTCATTTGATTGCCTGGTCTTTCCCCACCTCAAGTCCTTCACCTCCTCCCTGCTGGAGCACCTGCAGTTCGCCTACAGAGCCAACAGGTCTGTAGACCCGCTGTCCTTCAGCGCAGCGCTTTGTTGTAATGATGTTTACGCTGACGTGCTTTAAAAACGCAGGCGAAAAAGTCAGTGAGCTTGTTTCAAATATTATGGGACTAATATTATAATGCATATTTCTATTGTTAGTGACGTTTAAATATGAGGAACATGAGGAGGGAGGAATTGAGCTACGGGTTAAATCTACTGGCAGCAGAGAGAATTACATATTTGTGGGACATGTGAATGCAGCCAAGTAGTTGTAAAGATCATGATTTGACGGCGGAGGTGCACAGAATGAGTCTGACGATGATTCATGGACTGGTAAAACGGCACACGTCGAGAAAACGCCACACATCGTGTAAATGCCATCAATCAAGAAAACGCCACAAAACGAGACAATGTCCACTCAATGGTAAAACGGCACACATCGAGAAAACGGCACACGGTCGAGAAACGCCACACGTCGAGAAACGCCAACGTGAAACCCTACGTCGGGACAGTGAGAAACGCCACACGTCGAAAAACGCCCACACGTCGATGAAACGCCACACGTCGAAAAACGCCACACGTCAGAGAAACGCCACACGTCGAGAAAACGCCACACGTCGAGAAACGCACTGACGTGCGAGAAACCACACGTCGAAACGTACACGTCAGAAAACGCACACGTCGAGAAACGCACACGTCGAGAACGCCACACGTCGAGAAAAACGCCACACGTCGAGAAAACGGCCACCGTCGAAAGCACACCAGAACGCCACACGTCGAGAAACGCCACACGGCGAGAAACGCCACACACTCGAGAAAATGCCACAACATGACTTAGGAGCGAAAAACGCCACACGTCGAGAAACGCCACACGTCGAGAAAACGCCAACGTCGAGAAACGCCAACCATTGCAGAAACGTCCACACTTCGAGGAAAACGCCACAACGTCGAGAAAGCGCCACACGTCGTGAAACGCCACACGTCGAGAAAACGCCACACATCCAGAAAATAGCCACACATCTGGGAAATTCAGAATGTGTGAGTGTTTTTGACTTAATCCAGGATTAATCAGTGCTAATGAAGCTAAATACGACTCCAGTTTTATTTCTAATGAAGGAGCAATGTTAGAACATGATTAAAAGCTCCAAAAAATATGCGTCTAAATAATACATGTGTCCTTTGAGTAATTTTATATCGTGTGATTAAAACATTTCTCAAATTTAACATTAAGATGACTAATTACTAATTACTAAATTAACTATATAGCGGAAAAATGAGCCTGACTGTTAATGCTGAATGACTTTATTAGCATGCACTGACCCAGGTAAAAGCAGTGGGCACAATGCATTACGTAATCTGTATATTTTTCACTCTCTCGTTATGATCTGCTAAACAAGCGTCTGAATAAGTCCGTGGTGTCAGATGTGAGCGCTTAGGGGCTTTTCGGGCCTTTTCTGCGTAGAACAAAGCAGCTCGCCGCTTTGAGGGCGCCCACAACTTGGAAACATGATTAAAATGCAGCCAAGTAGTTGTAAAGATCATGATTTGACGGCGGAGGTGCACAGAATGAGTCTGACGATGATTCATGGACTGGTAAAACGGCACACGTCGAGAAAACGCCACACATCGTTGTAAATGCCATACATCAAGAAAACGCCACAAAACGAGACAATGTCACAATCAATGGTAAAACGGCACACATCGAGAAAACGGCACACGTCGAGAAACGCCACACGTCGAGAAACGCCACACGGATAAAACGCACAGTGAACGGAGAAAACGCCACACGTCGAGAAACGCCACACGTCGAAAAACGCCACACGTGAGAAACGCCACACGTCGAGAAAACGCCACACGTCGAGAAACGCCACACGTCGAGAAACGCCACACACGTCGAGAAACGTCACACATCGGAAATAACGCCACACGTGAGAAACGCCACACGTCGAGAAACGCCACGTCGCGAAGAAACGCACACGTCGGAGAAAACGCCACACGTCGAGAAAACGCCACACGTCGAGAAACGCCAGAAACACGACTCGAGAAACGCACACGTCGAGAAACGCCACACATCGAGAAAACGCCACATCATCGAGAAAACGCCACACGTCGAGAAACGCCACCGCGTCGAGAAACGCACACGTCGAGAAACGCCAACCATTGAGAAAACGCCACACTTCGAGAAACGCCACACGTCGAGAAAACGCCACACATCTGGGAAATTCAGAATGTGTGAGTGTTTTTGACTTAATCCAGGATTAATCAGTGCTAATGAAGCTAAATACGACTCCAGTTTTATTTCTAATGAAGGAGCAATTGTTAGAACATGAATTAAAAGCTCCAAAAAATATGCGTCTAAATAATACATGTGTCCTTTGAGTAATTTTATATCGTGTGATTAAAACATTTCTCAAATTTAACATTAAGATGACTAATTACTAATTACTAAATTAAACTATATAGCGGAAAAATGAGCCTGACTGTTAATGCTGAATGACTTTATTAGCATGCACTGATCCAGGTAAAAAGCAGTGGGCACAATGCATTACGTAATCTGTATATTTTTCACTCTCTCGTTATGATCTGCTAAACAAGCACGTCTGAATAAGTCCGTGGTGTCAGATGTGAGCGCTTAGGGGCTTTTCGGGCCTTTTCTGCGTAGAACAAAGCAGCTCGCCGCTTTGAGGGCGCCCACAACTTGGAAACATGATTAAAGCGTTCCACTTTCAGACAATCCCTCGCGGTAGAACTTGATAAATCTACAGAGCCGCAGAGGGGGACGTATAGTGAGAAATGGCGGTGCATAAAGGGTCGCTGTAACAGTGCTTTCTTCAAACTCGTCCTGTCAGTCATTCCACGCAGAATACGGAGAACCTGTCTGCGCCAATTAAAGAATAAATCACTTCGGTTGTGTTATTCTACATTTTCTTTTTTCCAAGGCCGGCGGAAATGGATGGTATAAAAGAGATGACACATTTGATCTTCCCATCGTAGAGAGAAACTGTATTGAAAGCGGTCTTATTCGTAACATCCCATTTATAAGCTAATTATTCAGTTTCACATCAAAACATCAATGTCTTTGGCGTCTTCTCCTATACTTTGTTTAATGATCTTTAAAGGAAAATCGCAAATAAATCACTATTATTGAGGCTGGACAATATATAGGTTTGAATATTGATATCGCTAACAGACTGTTGAGGTAAAATGGGATTATTAATTAAATAGGTGAGTGTAATTTTGTTCAATCATCATAAAAATTACAACACATTACAGAAATGGTGTAATTCATCCAGAAATGACTGAGGGATCATTACACTGTCTTGTTTCTAAGAATTATGGGGCGAAAACCTTGGAAAAGGTACAAGAACTGGAGAGCACTGCCAGAAAAATCTTAGATGCAGACAGAGCAACGTCATTCCCAGAACAAAAAGTATATGATTATTTTGCACCTTTTGTTATTAGTTTTATGAAATGAAAATCTGTCAACTCTACAACTACGTTTTATTTCATTTGTTGTCAGTCTTCCAACAGGAAATTGGCATATATCGGTTATCGGCCACAACCACAGGACAAATATCGGATATCAGGTCCTCAAAAATGTCCCATCATTTGTGAGTGCGTTTGAGTGCAGAGGGTTGCAGGTTCAAATCAAATCTCACGGAACTACATTTTGGCAAGTAAATGTATTCAAAGCAAAATTCTCAACAGATATTATTAAAGTTATACCATGTAAGATTCCCGGTCTTCCTCGGTGCAGGAGGTGGGGGACAGAAGGGTCCTGGCTAAACTCACATCTATGCTGGACCATGAGCGTCGCCCCCTGCAGGACACTCTGTCCGCTCTGGAGAGCAGCTTCAGTGACAGACTGATCCACCCTCGCTGTGTGAAGCAGAGGTTTCACAGGTCTTTCCTTCTGCTGCTGTCAGACTTTACAACAAACACAGTTAGTTCCTGAACGTGTCATTCAGCTTTCATAATCATGTGCAATACTGTTATACTCTGTGCAAGACTGTTATACTGCTGCAATACTGTTATACTCCTGTGCAATACTGTTATAGCTCCTGTGCAATACTGTGACATAATGTCAATCATCCCCTGTGCAATATATTCTGTCCATATGACAGCTGTAAATAAGTGTTATTAGAATTAATATTGAGATTAGAAGAGTTTTCTTTTTTCTAAGTTATCTGTTTTTATTATTATACTGTGCACTGTTCCATCAAGGCTTCATAAAATGGCAGAAATGATTGATGTCAAATGTCAAAATGCCACAGTTACTTTTGATTCACACTCCATGAGACTGCCCTTTAGTCTTCCCGATTTGGAGGAAGGTGTTGGACTTTATGCAGTGTTGGTTACCATGTGACCTGCCCAAGTCCCCCAGGCCGTCTGCCGGAGGACCTTTGTGTTCAGAGTGATAAAGGACAGGCCCAGGACAAAACCAGAATACATGGAAGTACTTCTCGTTGTCTGCACTTTCTAGCGGTGCTGTTCGCCTCAGAAGGCTGCCAGATCATCTTTCACATCCACATTTTTTTCTAATCATCAAAAATGTGGGCCTGTAACATTTCAGAAGTCAGATAAATGTGACCAACTACAGTCCCGTCGCAGATGATCAGAATCCAATCAGATTTAAGCTACGTTCACGCTGCTATTCAGAATTTTTTTCACCAATCGTATTTTTTCAGAGCGGCAGTTCACGTTGCAGATAAAAACGCCAAATCAGTTTTCATGTGCGAACAGCCTGCGCGGCCAGTTCCTTTAACCGTCACACCTCACGACCTTTGCCTTGTTATCTTTTGTTCCGTTTTGTGTCTCTTCCATATGTTGTGTAGTTGTGTGGTTGTAACAGGAAAAGCATTCGGCACAAACGTCTGCCAAATCCCACTCTGACTCGCTCCCTCAAACAAAAAAAGTGTGTTGCTGAGAGACAGATAAATAAACAAATAAATAAATAATCCGTAGCTGATTGGCACTCGTTGGATTCCAACCAGTTTTTCGTTGGAAAGTTCGTTTGAGTCTGTGGGTTAGAAAGTCTCTACAACTACGAAACCAGTTCACCCCCAGCGTCGTTTTTCATGGGGCGCGCGCCGGTGCGTGGTCGCAGTAGATTAACGTCCGGCGCTCTTTAGTATTCAGCAGCAGCTCTCGTTGAAGCGCTGCCAAATCCGCGATGACGTAAAAAGCTTAGGTCATCCATCTTTATTTAGTTACCCGCTTTTGAAAGAGCGCAGAGACAAACAGCTCCGGCGGCTGGTGATGAATGTCAGTGCCGCTCTCACTAACGTCATCTTTGTTAAAGGCAACAAAAGTCTACTTAAGAGTATAAAGTTCTCTAAAACGTTTCTACTTATAATATTCATTTCTATCATTTAGAGGAGCAATGAGAGATTACACTACAGAGATTATTCGTTTGAGTTTCAACCTGTGGTGTCTGAGAGTTTAAATGTGTAATTGTTGGTTTTCTTGGCCTTTGTTTTGTTTTTTTGGTTTGCCATAAAAATGTTAGAAATTTTTAAATTATTATAAAATTATTATTAACTCTCATTTATAAACTTTACATGGAATTCTTGCTAAAAATTTACGCACAAACGTCTTCAAACTTGCTCATTTCTCGTTCCATTCAGCTCAGATCAACTTCTGCCTCATTCCTGAAACCCTCAAAGTACAAATCTGAGTTTCTGGACCATTTCTGGCTCATTTCCATTCTTTTTATAGATTACAAACTTAACGTAGAAACTCACGTACGCAACATGTTTGTGCATACACATGCTTTATAAATGAGACCCTTATCCGGTGCCTTTATAAGAGTAAAGGTTCAGCTGTGATTACAGAGAACAACAGGCTACATACAGCTCCTTTCAGCTTGGTATGAATAAATCAGTCAAATAAAATAAATGAGGCCCCCTCGAAAATTTGAGCTGATTTATCTCACAGGGTTCATCAGCATAAAAATGTAAATAAAAGAATAACAAAACATGTAATATCCTTAATGCAAACTGAGCCCTCTGTGTGACCAAACCTTACATTTCGTTTTTTTTTCCCTTCATTTATTTCAATAAAATTTTTCAGAATATAAACACAGATTTATTTCTTTTTTAATAATAAAATAAAACAAAACAAAGGCATGGCATACATTAAATTACTTTTTTTTTTTTTTAAATGACGGCACAATAAATAAGTCCCATCTTGTCCAAAGTATTTCAAAAAGGTACATTTTAAATTTGGTCCAAATGTTATTTTTAAAATTTTTGGAATATCAGTAATAATTTGTGCCAGTCCTTGATTGTCGGTGCAGTTTGAGTTATACATTTTTTTGTACATATACATTTTTTTGCCTTTTTTCCCACAGCCAGGAGTATGTTCCAAAGGTATCCATTTATCGTGTTCATGGCAGGGGTTTTGAGGCCCAACTGATCAATTTGTACTAAAATAAGATTGAAGAAAAATCAGATAGAAGCGCTAAAGTGTTTAATTCTGCCGTTTATTTCTTACAAATGATGGTTTTTAATCGTACATTTTGAAAAGGTTTTACTGAGATTTTCCATCTTTTTTGATATCGCGATGTTTTCCCGTTGCAATCTCGTCTCGCACGCCACACTTTGGCCTACAGTTCCAGTCTGAGCCAACGCCTTCCGTCCGCCACCATTTTCCCCTCTTTCACACCACATTTAAACATTAGCGGAGTGAAGAAGTGTGGCCCAAAGTGAAATGAAACGCTTTTGTCCCATATCCTTTAAGTGTATTAGTGCCAGTGCTTTATAACAGAAGTGCAGAAATCCATAATTCAGCTTTTGCCTTTGAGCCAGTCAGTCCGTCGTCTTCCAAACGTTGTGCAAGCGTGCATATTTTACACGTGGCGCTGCCCTAGATTCATGTAGAAGCGTCACAGAATTAGGCAGAGAAAGTGATAAGCAGAAGAAAGAGAAAGTGCACAGATTTCCGCAGGGTTAGAAGACGGAAAGTGGGTGGCAAAAAGGCAGCACTGCACAAAAGAAAGTTATTTGAATTCCCAATTTTTATAGACGTATTTACTTGTTAGACGTGGACTGTTTGACTTTTTGGGAGGTAATTTGTGACGTGCTTTCTTTTCATTTTTATTAATAGAATTTTTTAGAAAAACGAACTTTCAATTTTTATTTTTATTTTTTTAAAGACAGAGTGGAAAAAAATTATATTAAATCAAATTCAATCCAGCAGATGTCTTTTAAATTAATATATCTGTCACATTTGTTCCTGCGTTGAATTTTCCATTTTCAAATTGAATGATGAATATTGCACATAAACACTTTTTTAACCTTCTCCCACCTGAAAGTTCTTCGTATTCGCCAGCCGTTTGAATGACTCATCCACTACAAACATTCTGTCTTGCTTTTGTGTGTTCATCGCCACAGATCTGACCTGTAACAAGGCCCCATGGAGACGAGTTTAATGCCATACTTTGGAACATTACAGCCGAAGCGATAACATTTGACCCCCTGAGCAAGCGAACGTTTCATTTCTGACCTTTTTTCATTCTTATGTCAGACGTGCCAGTGCGATTTGAGCAAAATAAGAGAATTCACTCTTCAAAATCAACTTTTGAATGAGTTTTTGAATCATTTTGGCTCGTCGTTATCTACTGTCTATCTGTTTGGATTGAGTTCCTGTTTCCACTTTCCACCTATCCCCGCCCGCATGTGTCGCACGTAGCAACACGGAAATGGCAATCCGCTGCTCGTCACTGTGAAATTGGATGAAGTTCTGCAGTTTCGAACAGGAAACTGAGCTGTTTTCGCTCAATGTTGCACTTTACAATGAACAAACTGTCAAACGTCAGAGTTCAGCGTCCGAAAAAGCAGAAGAATACGTCTCCTTTAATGCAAGATCAGTGAAAACCGTGAAAAACAAACTGAGCTGATTCATTTTGACTCGTGTTCTCTCTGTTTTTGTTCTTGCTGGGCCGTGGAACGCCGTGCGCTGAGAGCAGAGCACAAGCACGGTCACGTTTCTCTGCCTCGGAGCGTCGTGTCCTGGGCTCCACCGGTCAGACCCTCGACATTTCTCTGGCCGTGCCCTAGTTCTCCTCTAAAAGCAACGCATTGTCCTCCTGCAGGCTTCTTTTAAAATACAGCTTTTTGTTGGCATTTCGTGCAATCAACTCGAGTGGAAAACAGGCCAAAGTCATTATTATTATTAGTAGTAGTAGTAGTAGTAGTAGTAGTAGTAGTAGTATTATTAGTATGTTTTTAAATGGACAACATTTCAGGTTTGTTGGTGAGAAGAAAATAAAAAAAGAAAGGAAACAAACAAACACATGCCTAAAGCAGCAGGGGGAGGATGAATGAATGAATGATGATAATTATTATCATATAATAATTACTATCGACTTAATTACTATCAACTTAATGTTCAATAGTGCCATAACGTAGTTTCAATATTATCGTCTAAACCAGGTCTAAACCAGGTCTAAACAGGTCTAGGTCTAAACCAGGTCTAAACCAGGTCTAAACCAGGATTATAACCAGGTATAAAATAGGACTAAATCAGGTCTAAACCAGGACTAAAACAGATCTAAAACAGTTTTAAAATTAGATCTCAACCAGGTCTGACCAGGTCTAAACCCGGACTAAACCAGGTCTAAAACAGGTCTAAAGCAGGTCTAAAACCAAGTCTAAACCAGGTCTAAAACAGGTCTAAAACAGGCCTAAACCAGGTCTAAACCAGGACTAAAACAGGTCTAAACAGGTCTAAACCAGGTCTAAACCAGGTCTAAACCAGGACTAAAACAGGTCTTAAACAGGTCTAAAACAGGTCTAAAACAGGTCTAAAACAGGTCTAAACCAGGACCAAAACAGGCCCTTCGCTCCAGTTTAGTCCTGGTTTTGATGTGGTTTATTTGCATCTTTTAACACAAGATCTAAAATGGGACTAAACCATTATATCGGGTCGGTATTTAAACTTCTTTGTGTTTTAAGTTCGGGCCTTAAATCTCAAGGTGATTTTGATTGGATTAGAGGTGACGCTCGGCATAAAGCTTTGAGCAAAACACAAACACACACACAAAAATGTATCGTTCTCAAAATCTGCGTGAAATACTTGCACTTCAAAACTTTAACTTAATGTTCTACTTTCACTTTCACATTTCTTTGCGCGTGTATCTGGGACTAAAGTGAGTTCTTCTTCCGTTTGAGAGTTGCTGGTTTCAAACGCTTCAATGGAGAGTTCAGAGCGCGTTTATCCGTCAGCAAACAGTCACTGAAACATGGAAAACAATAAACATATCATCATATCAAAGCTAAACTCTGTGTCAGTGTTGGGTTTCTGCTGCTTGAGGAAAATCCTGTTTGTGATCAGTGCTCAAACGCCCCCTGGTGGTTCAAAGCAGTTGTTGCATTCAAGTGGAAATTAAAACCGCACAGAGAAAAATAAATGGATTTGTGATAAGAATTGTAATGAAGTATAAAAAAATAAAAAAAAAGGAAAAAAAAGTCTAGGCAAAATTCATATAAAAGTAAAAACTGAGCCCGATTCAGCCCAGAATAACTGATTTGACTGAAAAGAAGAGTGTTAGAACAGTTTTTTAAAATGTGTGTGATATTCTCCTTTCATCAGCTGGTGCACAAAAAGGAATACATGAGAAAAAGTCTGACATATTTAATAACTTGCATTGAATTTGTGAAACTTTACTGCTATTAGAACATGTTGATGATCCTCTCCGTATTGATAATATTTATATTTTATATGCAATGAAAATGCTCAAATCTGGAACCTGGTAAACATTCATTGTTTTTAAATTTTGGTTTTTTTTTTTTGTTGTTGTTGTTTTTTTTTTTACAGAGGCTATACAATAGTTACAATATTTACAATTCTGTTTTATTCTTTTTGTTTTGTTGGATAGAGAGAAGTGAAAGTGAATATAAAGAATATAAAGGATGTGGAAGGAGGAGAAGAAGAAAAACAAAACCAAATCATTAACAAAGATCTAGAAGTTATGTTCACAAAGCTGCTATGTCAACTTTGTATTATTCTTATCTCCAAAACATAGGACTTTTACAGAAGGCTTTTGTTCACCTAGAGCCACATTTTCTGACTAGAACGCTCCCAGTGCCTTACTTTTCTTTAAATTACAGCTATTCAATATTGATGACATTAATATGAATCAATGACGCGCCTTTGTTCTCATGATAAAACATGGTAAACCTCCTCACAGCTTTGGCAACACGTGCGACTTTATGAACACTTCAAGACCAAACAGTGGAAAGTGTCTGAAAGGAATATTGCTCAATAAATGTAATCAGGATTATTAAATTGAAATGAAATAAAATAAATATATGGTTTTGTTTATCAGAATAGTCACATTGACTTCTGATTTGAAAAAAAAGAAGAAAAAATGTAATATAAAATCAAATAAAAAGAAAGTAATATTTCTTTTTACTGTTAAAAAAAGGAAATGTTCCGTGTGATTTTCTTCTGTGAATCATTTGACCAAAAGTGACGTTTTTCAGTCAATTTGAGCTAAATAATGAATTGTAGGCGTTTTTTGAGGTCATTTTAACGTTTATTAAGTGAAAATAAATAAATACAAAAACACCAACGACGTCATTGTTACGTATTTGGTTGTAATGGTTGAATGAGAAGCACTTAAGTAGATAAATAACTGAAATATGCTAATGTCCTGGAGTATTCATCCAACCAAATGTACATATTAACCCGAATGTACATAATAACCCAAATGTACATAATAACCCAAATGTACATAATAACCCAAATGTACATATTAACCCGAATGTACATAATAACCCAAATGTACATAATAACCCAAATGTACATAATAACCCGAATGTACATAATAACCCAAATGTACATATTAACCCGAATGTACATAATAAGCCAAATGTACATAATAACCCAAATGTACATATTAACCCAAATGTACATAATAACCCAAATGTACATAATAACCCAAATGTACATAATAACCCGAAATGTACATAATAACCAAATGTTACATATTAACCCAAATGTACTATTACCCAAATGTACATAATAACCAAATGTACATATTACCCAAATGTACATAATAACAAAATGTACATATAACCCAAATGATACATATTAACCCAAATGTACATATTAACGCAAATGTACATAACCAAATGTACATAATAACCAAACAAATGTACATAATAACCCAAATAACCCAAATGTACATAATACGCCAAATAACACCAAATGTAAATAATAACCCAAATGTACATAATAACCCAATGTACATAATAACCCAAATGTACATATTAACCCAAATGGTTACATACTTAAACCAAATGTACATAATAACCCAAATGTACATATCTACGCCAAATGTACATATAAAACCCAAATGTACATAACCAATAACATAATACCCAAATAACCCAAATGTAACATATAATAACCCAATGTACATAATAACCCAAATAACCCCAAATGTACATAATAACCCCAAAATGTACATAATAACACCGATGTACATGATAATACCCAAATGTACATATAACCCAAATGTAACCATAATACCAAATGTACATAATAAACCCAAATGTACATATTACCCCAAATGTAATAATAACACCAAATGTACATAATAAACCCGAACCCAAATGTACATAATAACCCGAATGTACATAATAACCCAAATGTACATATTAACCCAAATGTACATAATAACCCAAATGTACATAATAACCCAAATGTACATATTAACCCGAATCTCATTCGGGTTAATATTTGGCTGGATCCCATTTCTCCAGGATTGATGTCGTTATGGGGGATTTCATTGCAAACATAGACTCTTACTCTTCACAGATCTGGGCTCTCGTTCATGAACGAAAATGCTCCATCCGTGACTTTCCCTTTGCCTGTCGGGACTTTCGAATGAAATCCTCTTTAAAATTGAATTAAATGAATTGTTTATTAGGCAGGGACAAAGCTGATGTGACGCTCACGGCGTCTAAAAGTGCTGATTCGAACTCTTTTCTACGAGAACACATGTTAGTATTTAGTGCCATCGGCTTTTTTAGCACATTTCTAACATCTAAATGGAGACAACCGGTGGTGCCCCAACTGGGAAAGTTACGTAATGCACCTTTAAGTCAGGTTCAAATATGTTTTCGTCATGCGTGCAGTGAAAACATGAGTGTCAAACCAGACTCAAAGGGAATTTAAATGAATTAAGGCGAGACACGGCACCGGAATAGGAACAAATCTTTTGGAAAACTTAAAAAAAGGAAAACAAATCTTGAATTTAAAGATGTCATTTTGGAACTTCTCCTGTATTTTACTCTCATAAATGCAATAATAAGGCATTTTGTGTGTGAAACGGTCCAAATTGCACACATTTGACTCATTTAAATGTTTTGCTTCATTTTGTTGACACATTAGACACAAAAATATCTTAGAGTTTATTTTGGATTTCTTATTTAGATTTGAAACTTTAAGAAATCAGGCTCAGAATTACGGGTAGATATCAACAAAAAAGTCCAAGATCGTGCAGTTTGGTGTGAGTAGGAGCTGCTTTGAGGCCTGATCTTTACGTCTCTTTACGTCTCCAGACGTCGAAGACAAATCTATGGATGAAGTGGATTAAAAGAAATGATCAAAATAAATTGGGCGCAGCCTGTGCACGTGAAAGCCTGTACGTCGAGAGAGCAAAGTGAGCGAAAAAGAAATGAAAAAGATGAGTTTTGCCTTTTCCTTTCAGTGCACCTGTTTTAAGAGTTCCAAGAAAAAGCTCTGAGGCGCTCACGCTCTCTGAGCATCTCAGAGGAGCTGGAAAATCACTCGTTTTGGAAATGAGAAAAAGGAAAGGGATCGTTTCATTCCATCAGTATTTGATTGAATAAGTTAGCATTCGGGAGCGTCCTGAGCAACTTCTTCACCAAAATAAGCACGCAAAATTGTCAATATTGCCAAATTCAGAGAACCAGACACAGTGACAGTGGCATGGACAATATTTTATATTATAAATAAAATGTTTCCCCCTGAACCGCTTGTTTTGAGAAGGTGTTTTACAAAAAAGGGTGCTGAAAAACACTGCTGTTTGGAACATGTTTGTGCGATGTGGTCTTCAGTCTCTGGGGACATTGCAAATGGAAAAGTATGGCTTGTGTCCTAGTTATTTCGATAGTATTTGCTCTTCTGAATCTGCTCTGGGTTCAGACTGCAGAGCGCGGCGGCACACGCCCTGAAGGGGACGCGCGCCTTTGTTGCACCGAAAACATATAGACACCGCGGATCCACTATGTCAAGCGATATAGTCCGACACTCCCCCAGAGACGCGGACAATGGGCGTTTTAGATTTTGCAGCACAATGGCTTTAAAAATGGGGCGCACAATGGGGCTTGGAATATATCAATCGCACGGGGCCCTGACACACCCAGGATCACAGCGCCGTGGAACCGGAGATGCCGCCAAAGTAGGCCACGCACTATTCATGTGGCGGTGAGGGGCCCGGCCCGGGGGCCCGGCCCGGGAGCCCGGCCCGGGAGCCCGGCCTGGGAGCCCGGCCCGGGAGCCTGCACCAGGAGCCCGCACCAGGAGCCCGGCCCAGGAGCCCGGCCCAGGGGCCCGCACCAGGAGCCCGCACCAGGAGCCCAGCCCAGGAGCCCGCACCAGGGGCCCGCACCAGGAGCCCGGCCCAGGAGCCCGGCCCAGGAGCCCGGCCCAGGAGCCCGGCTTCAGGAGATTTCTGGGCTGGAACGAGAACTGTGCAGGAACAAACAGAAGCCAAAGGCACTTCTCATGTTAGTAAAAGTTTAAAAAGCTTTGATTTGACTGGGATAGAAGGATTCTTTTCAAACATATTGTTGCTTTTAAAATGATGGAGATTTTAAATAAAGGCTTTTAAAACATATTATTACTTGAAGAGTGCCTTGGCTTCTGTTTTCCCTGCACGAGTCGAAGGGTTTGAAACGGACATGTTTCTGGTATTTTCATTACTTTGCCAAGAATGTTCCACAGTGTGGCATTCAATTCATTTATTTGCTAATTGACTCTCACCAGCTTAGGAGGCCGAGTCCATGTTTAGTCCTGACTCTGGCACCAGCAGGAGGCCGGTCCATGTTTAGTCCTGACTCTGGCACCAGCAGGAGGCCGGACCATGTTTAGTCCTGCCTCTGGGCACCAGCAGGAGGCCGGTCCATGTTTAGTCCTGACTCTGGCACCAGCAGGAGGCCGGTCCATGTTTAGTCCTGACTCTGGCAGCCAGCAGGAGGCGGTCCATGTTTAGTCCTGACTCTGGCACAGCAGGAGGCCGGTCCATTGTTTAGTCCTGACTCTGGCACCAGCAGAGCCGGTCCATGTATCGTCCTGACTCTGGGCACCTAGCAGGAGGCCGGACCATGTTAGTCACTGACTCTGGGCACCAGCCAGGAGGCCGGTCCATGTTTAGTCCTGACTCTGGCACCAGCAGGAGGCCGGTCCATGTTTAGTCCTGACTCTTGGCACCAGCAGGAGGCCGGTCTATGTTTAGTCCTGACTCTGGCACCCAGCAGGAGGCCGGTCCATGTTTAGTCCTGACTCTGGGCACCAGCAGGAGGCCGGACCATGTTTAGTCCTGACTCTGGCACCAGCAGGAGGCCTGGTCCCGTGTTTAGTCCTGACTCTGGCACCAAGCAGGAGGCCGGTCCGTGTTTAGTCCTGACTTCTGGCACCAGCAGGAGGGCCGGTCCGTGTTTAGTCCTGACTCTGGCACCAGCAGGAGGCCGGTCCGTGTTTAGTCCTGACTCTGGCACCAGCAGGAGGCCGGTCCGTGTTTAGTCCTGACTCTGGGCACCAGCAGGAAGGCCGGACCTGTTAGTCCTGACTCTGGCACCAGCAGGAGGCCGGTCACATGTTTAGTCCTGACTCTGGCACCAGCAGGAGGCCGGTCCATGTTTAGTCCTGACTCTGGCACCAGCAGGAGGCCGGTCCATGTTTAGTCCTGACTCTGGGCACCAGCAGGAGGCCGGACCTGTTTAGTCCTGACTCTGGCACCAGCAGGAGGCCGGTCCGTGTTTAGTCCTGACTCTGGGCACCAGCAGGACCAGCAGGAGGCCGGTCCTGTTTAGTCCTGACTCTGGCACCAGCAGGAGGCCGGCCGTGTTTAGTCTGACTCTGGCACCAGCAGGAGGCCGGTCCGTGTTTAGTCCTGACTCTGGCACCAGCAGGAGGCCGGTCCATGTTTAGTCCTGACTCTGGGCACCAGCAGGAGGCCGGCCCATGTTTAGTCCTGACTCTGGCACCAGCAGGAGGCCGGCCCATGTTTAGTCCTGACTCTGGCACCAGCAGGAGGCCGGTCCATGTTTAGTCCTGACTCTGGCACCAGCAGGAGGCCGGCTCCATGTTTAGTCCTGACTCTGGCACCAGCAGGAGGCCGGTCCATGTTTAGTCCTGACTCTGGCACCAGCAGGAGGCCGGTCTGTTTAGTCCTGACTCTGGCACCAGAGCAGGAGGCCGGTCCATGTTTAGTCCTGACTCTGGGCACCAGCAGGAGGCCGGCCATGTTTAGTCCTGACTCTGGCACCAGCAGGAGGCCGGCCGTTTAGTCCGACTCTGGCACCAGCGAGGCCGGTTTAGTCCTGACTCTGGGCACCAGCAGGAGGCCGGTCCGTGTTTAGTCCTGACTCGTGGCACCAGCAGGAGGCCGGTCCTGTTTAGTCCTGACTCTGGCACCAGCAGGAGCCGGTCCGTGTTTAGTCCTGACTCTGGGCACCAGGAGCAGGAGGCCGGACCGTGTTTAGTCCTGACTCTGGGCACCAGCAGGAGGCCGGTCCTGTTTAGTCCTGACTCTGGCACCAGCAGGAGGCCGGTCCATGTTTAGTCCTGACTCTGGGCACCAGCAGGAGGCCGGTCCATGTTTAGTCCTGACTCTGGGCACCAGCAGGAGGCCGGACCGTGTTTAGTCCTGACTCTGGGCACCAGCAGGAGGCCGGTCCGTGTTTAGTCCTGACTCTGGGCACCAGCAGGCAGGCCGGTCCGTGTTTAGTCCTGACTCTGGCACCAGCAGGAGGCCGGTCCGTGTTTATCCTGACTTGGGCAGCAGCAGAGGCCGGTCCATCCAGGAGCCGGTGTTTAGTCCTGACTCTGGCACCAGCAGGAGGCCGGTCTCTGTTTAGTCCTGACTCTGGCACCAGCAGGAGGCCGGCCCATGTTTAGTCCTGACTCTGGCACCAGCAGAGGCCGGACCATGTTTAGTCCTGACTCTGGCACCAGCAGGAGGCCGGCCCATGTTTAGTCTGACTCTGCCACAAGGAGGCGCCCATGTTTCCTGACTCTGGCACCAGCAGGAGGCCGGTCCATGTTTAGTCCTGACTCTTGGCACCAGCAGGAGGCCGCGTCCATGTTTAGTCCTGACTCTGGCACCAGCAGGAGGCCGGTCCATGTTTAGTCCTGACTCTGGCACCAGCAGGAGGCCGGTCCATGTTTAGTCCTGACTCTGGGCACCAGCAGGAGGCCGGCCAGTTTAGTCCTGACTCTGGCCACAGCAGGAGGCCGGTCTGCTTTAAAGTCTCTTCTCTGAGCCAGTGCAGATCCTCGCTAATTGCCAGCCAGACAGTATTTGGTTTATTGTGCACCTTTATTTATTTTTGTTCAGTTACCATGGTGAGACATTTGGACTATTTTGGTTTCCTCATACTTCTTGGTATATTTCCCGCTCAGTTGCTCACATTTATGTCGCCCTGTGCCGTGGTGGTGGCGGTGATGAAACAAAGGTGAATTTCTACCGCTAGAAACTATAAAGCGTCTCTAAAAAATGTTCTGAATTCAAGTGGTTTTATCAAATGCTGCCACTTAGTTTTTGCAGTGTAGCATATATTACCCAGGATGCACAGGGAGCATGCATATTTCATGACACATCCTGGTTTAGGGAAGAACCCATCAGCCGAGTCCCGAAGCCGAATGTGACAGCTTTGTGAGCCAATTGAGCCAGACTGAAGGAGCGGCCCAGGCCTGGCTCCTGCTCCACACGGTCAGCGGATTGAAATCATGTTCATAACGTGCACTGTCACTGTTTATTTCAACTCAAATTTAAAGATTTAGTGTGAAAAGCAACCTGCAGCAGCCGAGTCCCGCTGAAATAAATCAATGATCACGGAACACAAAGCGGCATGTTAAGAACTTTACGTATCCTTCATAAATACTTCACTTGGGGACATCTGTATGTTTATAAAAGTAAGGTCTTTTGTCTCGAATAACGCTAACATACAATAAATGTAATCAATAATGTGAAAATAACAGCACAAACTGAACTAACCTGTTTACAAACTTACTTTGATCACGTTTGTGTGTTTTATCTTCATGTTCGTGTATGTTCGCCTTTAGCTTTGAGACACTTTCTTTTATAAACACGCAGGCTTCCTCCCGTGACATATTTCCACGGTGCGTAAAAGTCTTAACCTGCTGCTGAGATTGTCCATCTGGAACTGTCGCGTCTTTTTTTATTCAGATTTATTTGAGCAAGACTCGGCTAATTCCCGCGGAGAATGAATGGAACGAGAAGTGAGGTTTGACGCGCTTTGACGGCCCCAGGAACTGACCGAAAAGGGGCCCGTTGTTCTCCTCCAATAATATCCTCCGCCTTTGCTGTAGGACATTCCAGAATAACAAAGGCAGTTCCAAACGTCGCACCTTTAACCGCTTTTTTACCGCGCGAAACTGCAACCGTTGCTTCCTTCTTCTGTGGTACAAAACGCCCATCTGTCTGCCACGCTGAAATGATGCCAGTTTTTTTTTTAGTTCGGGAACGAATAAGACAATAAACAGATCAACAAGCGGTGCAATAATAAGGCATTTAATAACATGTAATATATAAAAGAACGCTACAGTTTGTGGTAGCGGTCGCACCGTGCATTTCCCCCACAGCTCTCACTCAAACGTGCTTCACAAACTATGCACAGGTTCAGAACATTGCCCCGAGGGAGATGTTGGCAGGTTCACGCTACTTTAAAACAGAATATACCGTTTTATACTACATATATATATATATTTACTGTTATGATATGTTCTAACTAGTGAAACTTGAGCTACGTTCAGTAAAGCAGCAGCTGTCCTTCTCCGTCAGTCACACGTCTTACACACCGGGATGAGACATTCGCCGCTCAGCTTTCTGGCCGCTGCGTCTTTCACCAGCCGCAGTTTTAGATGTTCGTTTTGATGTTGCGCGCGACGATGGGACAAATATGTTTTGAATTGAATTTTGCAGGTCTGTCCACAACTGATGTCACCACTGGTTTAACATAACCAAAAATGTGAAGAAGTATGTACGGATAATGCCATCGTTCAACTTCCTGAGAGGTTATTTAAGTCATTTAGGAGAAAGTATCATAGTTTTCTGGTTCATAAAGATGTTCCAGAGCAGTGATGATCATAGGATACTTTATAATAAAAAATAAAATGCCCCCCGCACTATGGAGAGTATTGACGGTTTGCAAATACAAGTACGATTTGAACTGGCCGTCCTCCAGTTTGGGGGGAAACTTTTACTGTCTCCTCCAAAAATGTACACTTTTCAATGAAACCACATCCTTTTACATCATTATTCATTCTACAGGAATGTCGATGGGTTGTGTACTTTGTGTTAACTGCACTCAACTATTTGTTTTTTACAATGAAGTTGTGTTCACACTTCTTAGTCTTGGTTTGGTCCTGGTTTGAGCCCAGTTTAGCCTGGATGTAGACTGTATTTTGTCCACCTGGTTTAGTCCTGGTGTTGTCCAGGATTAGCTCCAAATACAGTCCCAGTTTAGTCCCAGTTTGGCTGGTTGAAAACGCTTGTAATGATCCAAAATGGCCAGTCCGCTGGTGTTAATGTCACGTCTTCCTTTTACAAACACATGGAGCTACAGTAATAGTTATATAGTGATTATATATCGGAATTAGATATAATTAGAAAACCATATGTGCAATACGCAGTAAATATTCCTTGACTCACCATAACCACGTTATACAGATCACCAACACACTACAGGTCTGTTCCAACGCTACTGTAATATATATTCAGTATATGTTGAATATGGAGGAATAAGTTATAGTCACCCGTGTACCCTTTCTTATAGCATTTCTACTCCTCTTCTTAAGTCGCCATTGGCAGCATTGGTACACAGACGTGATATGGCACCATGTTTGTTCTGAAGTTGAAAATTCACCGTCACAGTCGGGATTACTGCTCCGAATGAAGCGGCTTTTACACGAGCAGACGCAAGAACTGGTGCATTCAAGCTTGAAAACGTTAACATATGAAGGAAATGTTCGTACTTAACAGGCAAAAGAGCGTGTGGAAAAAAAAGAAAGAAAAAGGACGTACTGGACACTGCAAAAAATAAATATCTAGCTCAGGGCGTTTGTCTTAAAGGACACATATTATGCAAAGTGACTTCTCTGGGCTTTTAATCATGTTGTAATATTGTTCTCTCATCCAAAACAAATCTGGAGTTGTGTTTAGCTTCAGCCACGCTTGTTTTATTGATCCTGCTTACGAGGTCATCTCCCCTTTGAGCCTCAGAAAACACTTCAAACGTCCCACTTTTATGATTTGTTACTCGTCAAGGTTCAGATCTCTCCTGAGCTCGTCCTGACTCGTCCTGAGCATTTCTGCCTCAAATCTCATTCATTAAAAAGGCCTACTTACGTTAGCATGTCGGAGCAAGCTAGCTTTTGTTTTTTTGCCCTGTGGTAATTCCCTTGGCTGCCAGTAGATGGCGTGCTAATGCCCCAAAAATATAAAATAATGTATGCTTTCAGCAGATACATTATTTAACATTTTAAAACACAAGATGCCTGTTTAACAATACAAATAATGCAAAATGCGTGTCCTTTAATCGTAGGAGTTTTGGCCTGTTCTGATCGATTTTCTTCATGAACCTACTTGTTTTTTGTTTTGTGTTTACTTCATCAGCAGACTTACTACCTTCTTTTTAAAGTCAAATCAGTCATGAAGAAATGCCAAAAGATCTTTGATGTCATATTATCATTATTATTGGCTTTTATTTGGTCGAACATGTTTATTTTGCTAATCGATTCATTTTGCAATTATTCTTTCGATTAATTGATTAGTTGGTTGTGAAAGGTCAGATTTTTTACTGATTTTGACCCTGAATTTACAGACGAAATACATGCATGAGCCATAGAACCTCTTCTCTCAGCACGTGGCATGTTTTGGAATCCAGATAACAATTATTCAGTTACTAAATCAGTTGATTTCCCCTTTCAATTAATTGCTATTAACAGTTTCTGCCCTAAATATAACCCAGTCAATTCTATTTCTATCAAGATTAACATTCTTATTTCAAGCTACACTACCTTAACCAATGCTAGGTGTTATTTTTTGCAGCGTACAGTAGGTTCACACATCTCCTTCCGATCTCAGGTACACCTCCGGTAATAGCTAAACACAGTGTCTTCTATCCACGTGCGATACTTGGACACCGCCGCGTAGACTCCAGGATACTGAGGGATGGCACAGCCGCTGCCCCAGGACACGATGCCGTACAACAGACCGTCACAAACCAGCGGACCACCAGAATCCCCCTGGAAAACCACAAGGGACATCAGGTTACAGAGAGGAACAGAGAGGGGCCGAGTTTCCACAGTGGGACGGTGTCATGGCCTTGGATGAAGCCGTCACACTGCACTGTCTCGCCTTACGCCTGCTTTTGTTCTTGTATTCTATGTTTGTGTTACTTTACTTTTATGTGAATGAGTACTCTTTAAAATGGCCTATGAACTTTAGAAATGACCAAACATTATCAACCCCTTGGATGCCAATCATTTCATAATACATGCAACTTCTTTTTTACAACGTGACCGGGCAATCAATGGGGAATCAGTGAGAAAACTGACTGTTCTTTTTCTTTCTCTTTTTTTTTCTTTTTTTTTTTAAACTAAAACACAAAAACAAACATAACATGGCCAGAGAGCAAAACAGCCATGAAAACAAAAAAAAACAAATATCAACTAAACATTTAAACAAGTATAAAAACAGTCCAGAGTCGGTAAAATTTGTGCTTTTCCAAATTAAGTTCGAATTTTATTTTTTCCATTCGTCTAATTCCTGTTATTATGTCACACTATTTATGACTATTCTATTAAAAAAAAAAAACATTAAAAGTTTTCTCCTGCCAAGTCAAATATTTAATAAAATCTAAAAAGTTTTGCCTTTGTACAATGATGTACATTTGTTCTCTAAAATACCAAATGAACTCAAATTAATTAAAATAAAGATAACTATATGTATTTGTCACCCGTATGAACATTCAGACTGCATTATACTGACAATTTGAACAAAAATAATTTGCCCATTCAATTCAATACAAGATTTCTCCCATAGACAATTATTATAAGACAGTTTTATTGCTCATAGAATGTATAAACATATGTGTATGAAGAGATTAACTGTTAAAACTGTCTGTGCACGCCTGCGACACTGCTCTCAGGGGGAAAATACAGCCCCGATAAAGTGTCATATATATTAATTAGCCGACTCAAATGTTATCATATAGGCCTAATACTATATTAAAATAAGAAAGTGTTCCAACGAGTGCAAAGAAAAGCAACACACGGTAAATATTGAGCCTAAAAAAACAGCGTTCATCAGTCGTGTGCTGAACAATAATAATACAGAAACAGAACAGAAGTGGCCCATTTACCTGACAGGCGTCCTGGCCCCCCGCACTGTACCCGGCACACAGCATGTGGTCCGTGATGTCTCCGCTGTACGAGGCGCTGCTGTTGCACTGTTCTGGGGAAACGATGGGCAGTTTGACGGTTTGTAGGACGGAGGGGATAACGGTCGTCCCTGCCTCTATGCTGCCCCAGCCCGACACGCGGCACATGGTTCCCGGGGCGCGCGTGGCGTCCTGGCGCGGCAGGATGATGATCGAAATGAAGTCGTTCAACCAGACCGGCACCTGGAGCTGAGGAAAACACGGACGTACAAACCCGGGAAACATGAGCACACTGACGCATTAGGCCTGAGAGGAAATGTTAATCCTCCAAAATGTGACTGAGATCATGTACAGTCAGTTTACAGTAACACACTACAAGTACAAGTATTCTCCAGTTTGAGTCATAAGGGTGCACAAACGCCACATGAAACATGAAGCCAAGGTATATCGTTAATTATTCTATCATTTTCAAAGTTTGATCTTGTGTTTTTTTTATTCGCTCACGGTTCTTGAACTGAGACAAATAAGGGTTATCTTATCTTAAACCAAATCGAAGTCTTCATCAGAATTAAACTGGGCTCAAACCAGGACCAAAAAAGTACAAGTGTGAGCGCGTGCTTTAAAAAATGTGTTCAAAAATGCCACATTAACATGCACTTGAAATGTTTATAATCATTGTTTTTAGTTCTTTTGTTTGACACGTGTGTTTTATCTTTTGTGAAACTCCTTATTTCACTCAGGCTGCTAAAAGGCACAATAATTCACACATAAATTGATTGATTGATTGATTGAGCTTCTCTAAGAACCATTATTCCTTTCCCAAGGGCACAAAACAGTATAAAAGTATATCTACCCAATGGGCAATACATCCTGAGCTACAAACAAATTTAGCAACTTTCATCTGCGCAATATCAGATACATTTTCTGCCATAAAAGAACAGCGAAATGAAATCTCTGCGTGTTATGACCAACCTTTATGAGCATGATGTCATTGTTATTGGTCTGTTTGTTGTAGGCAGGATGGGGTATCAAAACCTGGGGGAAGATCTCCTGCTCGGTGCCTTCATAGATGCTCAGAGAGTGGTCTCCAGCCACCACCATCATGTTGTCTATCCTGCAATGAACAACAGCAAACGGGTTACACTTTTTACATCTGAAAAACATGGGACAGTCAATGGGTTGGGTTCACGGGATATCACGACTCTAATCTAAACTATCAAAAAAATGAAGCTTTGGAGGGCGGGGCTTCAAAATACAGATGCTGTTTCTGGTTTATGAGTCGTATCTCAGTCATCGCTGGGCCTGTCCACATGAAACAAAAACTTTTGCTGTCAATTGAAAGGATTTAAGGGTACGTTCACACTTACACAATCACCACATTGAAAATTGGGACTAAACCAGGAACTAAATCTGGACTAAACCAGGAGTAGACCAGAATCAAACCAAGTCTACATTGGTCTACATAAAACTGGCCTAAAACTAGGACCAAAAAAGGGCAATTCTGTGGTTGTATTTCTCATAATTTTTCTTAGATTAGTTTTTGTAGCCTTTATTTTTTCTTAGCCTGTTTGATTACTTTTTTATTTATTTTTTGTTTAGCTTAGCATTTCTGATAGTTTTGACTCTTTTTGTTTTTGCACTACAAGATGAAAATGGCAATATAAGATTGAACATTTGTGGATTTTTCTTGCAAGTCTCCCACAGAGTTCGATCGTCCCATTCCCTCCATCTGAAATGATATCAGATTATCGAATGTTTCAAAAGCTGACATATCGATTCACTGGGCCGTATTGTTGAAATCAAGTCTAACACACGTTCAGGAGCATCGACAGAAGACTGAAATATGAACTCTAAATTTAACAGTTGACAAGATGTTTGTTCTGTGCCGATTTTGGTTGAATCTTTTCACTCAAATGACCTAATAATGGCAGCAGGGCATGAAATGAATGAATCAGTTGGCGTTAAGGTTAGAAAACAGGTTGACTGGTTACTGAAAAGGAAAATTCTAGGTGTAAAGTTACGGTAGAGTTGGCATGCTCTTTTTGGGTGTTCCAATGATCCATGCCAAGATTCACAATACCACGGCAACCTGCGACAAGTGAAACCCAGCTCTTTCCACATCGGCGACTTGTGGTTAAACAGCACTGCGGAGCTAATAAATGACTGTAAATGACTTGGATTGAGACTTTTAATCTAATTTGAGTCTTTCTTACTAATTTATATATGTTCATTTATTGAGCCTAGAATATCTGACTTCTTTAGTCACATTTCAACTTATTTCAAGCTATGTTGCTGGCCGATTGACAGCGTCTAGCTAGCTCACTGTTAGCATCACGACTCCCTGTCCAATTATATCTCTACGCGGTTTTCCTTTAGTTGAGCTAAAATTAGTAGTGGCGAGACGGGACTGGATGTATCTGACAACCAGAAATGAGATGACTCTTCTGTGTTTATAAAGGCAGGTATTATTTGTCTCAGTGCTAATGCTAATGCTAATTTACAATATAATCAAAAAAATGCTATAAACTGAAGATATCTGCATTTAAAAACAATTGTGTAGTCTACTTTAAATTGGTCATTTATTTTGTATTTTACATTTTAATAAATTAGCATAGGCTTTGAGACGCAATTAGCTAGCCAGCGCGCCTTTGTGCACAGAACCTGTCATTACCGGATTTGGAACACTGGTCCAATTAGGCACATCCTTAAAGTCGCTTAACTTCTCAAAATGTGTTGGTTCTTTGCAATGTTCGCAGCGGCATCAAGTAGTGCTCAGTTTAAATGCTGTTATATGAAAATGTGACAATATCCCAGAGTTTAATCGTTCAAAAGTGATCGTTTTAGGCCATTATCCTCAAAGTTAGACGTTTTACGTCTTAAGTCAGATTTTACTCGGCTCTGCTCTGTTTTTTCAAATGGATCATTTCTACGGACTTTGAGCAAATATGGTTACTATAGCAACTTCAGCTCTTGCACCAAAGTGTTCCAAATGCCAGAATGCCAGAAACTATTCCACAATATACAAGAAAACTGCAGATATTGAAATTAAAGTAATGAAGCACGTTGACGGTCCACTATGATAACGTCCACCTGCTTGTAAATAATTGCAAGATAAATAGCTTTCATGCCATTCTGTGGACAATTCCAGGCAAATAACTCCAATCATCTCCATGGAGACAAGCAAGTGGCCGACAGCTGAACAGAAAAGTTGACTTGTTTCCCTTATAATTCTCTTCATATACACAATTTGAATCTAAAAATATTGAACCCATGTTTGACGTTCTTTTTCCGCAGTGTTAGTTAAAGACTAACGGATGAGAACGTGTTACGACACAAAAGACGGGTTTGTGAATTATTGATGCCCGTTTTCAAGTTTCGTCCAAGTGCCAGAGGTCAGGGCAAAGTTGAGGTCACCGGCGGTTACGTCTAACACGGCGTCCGGTCACACAGGGGTCGTCTAACTCTGCTGACGTTTGTGCTGAAGGAGGACAGTCAACTCTGTAACAGCCGGTGGGAAGTGCGTATAATCAATAATTACATTCAAATTTTCTGTTATCATTCGACCAATAAGAGTTTGCATTCACGTCATTCCAGAATATAATGTCACAATTTCAGATGCTTAAACAATTCTATAGGAGATAAATTGTTTTTGAAAGAATTATCCAAAAAGATAATGTTGAAGTTCATAATTTTGTGGCTTGTGGTCTTTTCGACTGACTTTTGTGACTGAATAATGCCACCACATAAAAAAATACTTTAATTTCATTTAATTGTGTTAAGACGGAAGACATTGAACTTTACGCCGGGTTTTGCTTCATGTTCATGATCGGCCCAGTAATTAACCATAAACCAGGTCAAAACATCAACAACAGCAAGTTCTATATGAATCTGACCTGGTCTCAATGTTAAACTATAGCCTTGTTCTTGAATGTTGTGATTTCTTCATTTTGGCGTGACCCGGCAGACTCTGATTACCAGTAAATTCCTTTGCAAAGGAAGACTGAATTATGCTTACATTTTTAAAATAAATAAGTTTGGTCACTCATCAAAGAAGTGCGAGTTCATTACACGTAAAAGAGCTGAAATACTGTGATTTTCTTATATATTATCTGAAAAGGAACCTCCCATAAAGCACTGCTGTATTATTTTAGCTTCAGAGATGACATTTTAAAGTGTACTTCATCTAAAGTCTTCTTCACCAGCTATATTATTTAGCCTTAGGACTGGGCCCTGATCAGTTTCAAGATGGCCCATTGTCACTTGTAATTGTATCTTTATTATGTTTTGATATCTTGTCAAATGGCTGATCGAATATGGCTCCGAGGGCGGGATCTTGTGCACAGATTGTGTTTACATATTTACAAAAAGTGGAGTCAAATTAGGGACACTGAGCTCATGTGCACGACAACAATGTGCAAATCTGCAGCAGCGCATTTTTGGCCGTTTATCAGAAATGTGCCAAAATGTGTTTAGGATTCATGAATTGATTTAACCTGACATCACCTACTGCCATTTTTAGAATGTTTGCTTCTATTTCTTTCTATCAGACCTTAGAGACGTTTAGTTTTAAAGAAAGCATTTTTGATATATTTATATTATAAAAGACGTACATTCATAACGTTGAAGACTATTGCCATGTCAATCTTTTGTCATCTTTTGCCTGAATCCCATGAGTAGACAATATATGGCCCATCTCTGCCTGTTAGCTTGACATAGGGATGTAAGGGAACACAAATCTCACGTCCGATATTTATTGCCATATTTTGAAGAGGCTAACTGTATATTGTAGAATTGTATATGCTATTTTTTCCTTTAAAGATGCCTTGACAAGCCTTTAATACGAATTATCTCATTCCAAAGATTTACAATGAAACTGTTATTTCTTTGTGTAGTCTGCACTGAAATAGAGCAAAGGACCATGGTCTATGTAGGACCCTGTTTTTTGAGAAGGGTCGAGCTGTAGCCGACGGGCAGCGCCATGCTGAGTGGAGCGCCACATCCGGTTTGGTCTAACATATAACTATCGAGCCCAAACCCAACCCCGACACCTAACACCAAACCCTAACACCTTACCCAACTTAACCATGTCGTTTTTTTTAGCTGTTGCCGCAACAAAGCAATGCATTTAAAGGACAAATATTATGCATTATCTGTATTGTTATGTTGTATGTTTAGAACTAAAAATGATCATTATTATTATTTATCTACTGGCAGCAGAAGGAATTACATTGGTGACATAAATGCTATCTTTCCTCTGACATGCTGATGCAAACATGCAGGGATTTGAAACAACACCTGACGTGACAGATCAGGGGGATTTAGAGTGTTTTCGAGGGGAGAGAGCTTTCTAAACAGCATTCATCAAACAAGCGTGAATGAAGCTAAATTACAACTCTCCAGGTGTGTTTTTGGTGGTGTTGTATCATGAAAGACCACTGTTATTGCCACATCGTCACATCGTCACATTGTCACGTCACAGTCCAATTTTACCATGGTATGAAGATGGTGAAAAGATAATGATCTGTTTCCATAAGAAAAGACTAACAATGTTTTCTGGTGGTCATTTTACCATGAAAAGTGACAAATGTGTGTGTTTACAATGTCATTCTAAGTGATTAAACATCGTTACACATTTAGCTACTGTGCTTTTACCATCGTATTTCTACGCTATTACTGTGTTATTACTGTGCTATTACTGTGCTATTACTGTGCTACTACTGTGCTATTTCTAGCTCTTATGGCTTACCCTTTGTTACAGTGCGCTGCTGTTATGACCCAGTATTTGGTAATGAGCGAGCCTCCGCAGAAGTGCTGGCGTAACCGTGTCTGTATAGAAACCACATACTTTATGGAATGTGGAACAGGGACATATCCTCCAATGATTCGGATTTCCTCTGCCGTGTCCTGACTGTTCTGACCTGCAAAACAAGACCGGGGTTAGTGGCATCAACACACTTTCCGGGCTGCTTTGTTTACATGGTTTCAACGCTGCGGTAACACCATTGTACTCCAAAGAACTACACTCACACTCGGGTTAGTCCTGATTTGTAGTCCTGGTTAGGTTCCGTTCTGGTCCCAGTTTTGGTCTCAGTTTATTTCCAGTGTTACTTTGTTGTGTAAATCAGTAACTTTTTGTTCATTTTGAAGTCGCTCTCCTGGTCCTGGTCTGGTCCTGTTTTTTTCCTGGTTTGGTCCTGGTTTGGTCCTGGGTTGGTCCTGGTCTGGTCCTGATTTGGTCCTGGTCTGGTCCCGGTCTGGTCCTGGTTTGGTCCTGATATGGTCCTGGTTTGGTCCTGGTTTGATCCTGATCTGGTCCTGGTTTGGTCATGTTCCAGCCTTGGTTTGGTCCTGGTTTGGTCATGTTCCAGTCCTGGTTTGGTCCTGGTTTGGTCCTGGTTTGGTCCTGGTTGGAGCCCGGTTTAGACCTGATGTAGACTTGGTTTGGTCATGTTCCCAGTCCTGGTTTGGTTCCTGGTTTGTCCTGTTTTGAGCCCGGTTTAGACCTGATGTAGACTTGGTTTGGTCATGTCCGTCCTGGTTTGGTCTCGTTTGTCCTGGTTTGGTCCTGGTTTGTCCTGGGTTTGGTTCCTGTTTTGAGCCCTGGTTTAGACCTGATGTAGACTTGGTTTGGTCATGTTCCATGTCCTGGTTTGGTCCTGGTTTGGTCCTGGTTTGGTCCTGGTTTGGTCCTGGGTTTGGGCCCGGTTTACACCTGATGTAGACTTGGTTTGGTCATGTTCCAGTCCTGGCTTTGGTCCTGGTTTGGTCCTGGTTTGGTCCTGTTTTGAGCCCGGTTTAGACCTGATGTAGACTTTGTTTGGTCATGTTCCAGTCCTGGTTTGGTCCTTTTGGTTTTGTGTCCTGGTTTGGTCCCTGGTTTGGTCCTGTTTGGGTCCTGGTTTTGGTCCTGTTTTGAGCCGCGTTTAGACCTGATGTAGACTTGGTTTGGCATGTTTCCAGTCCTTGTTTGGTCCTGGTTTGGTCCTGGTTGTCCTGGTTTGGTCCTGGTTTGAGCCCGGTTTACACCCTGATGTAGACTTGGTTTGGTCATGTTCAGTCCTGGTTTGGTCCGTTTGGTCCTGTTGGTCCTGGTTTGTCCTGTTTTGAGCCCGGTTTAGACCTGATGTAGACTTGGTTTGGTCATTTCCTCAGTCCTGGTTTGCGTCCTGGTTGTCTGGTCTTTGAGCTTTAGACCTGATGTAGATTTAGACTTGGTTTGGTCATGTTCCAGTCCTGGTTTGGTCCTGGTTTGGTCCTGGTTTGGTCCTGGTTTGAGCCCGGTTTAGACCTGATGTAGACTTGGTTTGGTCATGTTTCAGTCCTGGTTTGGTCCTGGTTTGGTCCTGGTTTGGTCCTGGTTTGACCCGGTTTAGACCTGATGTAGACTTGGTTTGGTCATGTTCCAGTCCTGGTTTGGTCCTGGTTTGGTCCTGGTTTGAGCCCGGTTTAGACCTGATGTAGACTTGGTTTGGTCATGTTCCAGTCCTGGTTTGGTCCTGTTTTGGTCCTGGTTTGGTCCGGGTATTCAATTTCAACTTGCACTGATTTAGAGGTGAGCAATTGTTCGATGGAATCAAAATTGGGACTAAACCACAAACAAAACCTGGACCGGATTATGACTAAATTAGGACTAAACCATGTCTTTGTCAGGACTAAACCAAGCCAGGAGAATTGAGAACGCAGCCTAAATTCACACGGTGCATGTTGTTAACTCCAGTGATTTGATCGAATTTCATGCTGTCCGTTATATTATTACATCTAACTGGCCAAACCCTAACCATACTAAATGTCAGCGAAAGCCTCAGGGCTGAAACAAGCTAAAATGAGCAGAAATGTTATGTGAAAAAACTGAAACTCTATACAACAAAACATGAACTGGGTGTGTTTGTGCGTCATAAAACTTTCAAAATATTATGCAAGATTAAATGGCTAAAGTCAAGTCTTCATATGATTTGGCTTGATTACAAAGAAGTGTAAGAGTGTACAAATGTTCTGCTCTGGTCCTGGTTTAGGTATGTTCCGTGTTTAGTCCCAATTCTGTTGTGTTCATGCATGTGTTTGTTTGGTCTTGCTCTTGTCTTGGTTTAGTCCTGGTCCAGTCCCATTTTAATCCTGGTTTAGTTGGCGGTTTTCCCCAGTTTAGCCACAGTTTTGACGTGGTGAGTTCAGTGTAAACACAGATTCCCACTTGTCTTGGTTTGATCCTGTTTTTTATTTGATTTGGACTGGCTTTGGTCCTGTTCTTGTGCTTTTCAGGTTTAGTCCTGGTTTAGGCGTAGTCTGGGTTTGGGTCTGGTTTGATCAGGGTTTAGCTCTGTTGGGTTGTGTTCACACTTGCAGTTTTACTACATCAAAACGGGAACTCATTTATTTTATTTTCAAAACTGGAAAAAAAGGATTTTATTTTATTATTTCATTAGTCAATTTATAATTACTTCATTTAAATTAATCTTATGCATGCTGTATTATTTTTTTGTTATATAATTTATTATTATTATTATTATTATTAATATTATTGTGATTATTATTCATTGTTGTATGTTACACCTTAACGCCAAAGCAAGTTCCTAATTTGAGAATATTGCTCACTGACAATGGAAATAAACCTTTTTCTAATTCTGATTGTGACTAAACCTAGATTAGATTAGGACTAAACAAGGATTAGAACAAAACCAAACCAAGCCCGCATCAGGACTAAAATGGGCTCAATTCAGGACCAAACAAAAACAAGTGTGAATGCACTCTTAAAGACTTGGTTTGGTCATAATCTAATCCTTTTTTAATACTAGTCTAGACCTGGTTTGGTACTGTGGTAGACTTGGTTTGGTCTTGCCCAAGTACTGGATGGTCTTGTCCTAGTTTAGTCCCAGATTTGTCCCAGTTTTGATGTGGTGTGTATGAGCGTAAACACAGTCACTTTGGGTTTTGGTTTTGGTTTTGTCTTGAGTTTACCCGGTTTATTCCTGATGTAGACTTGGTTTGGCTTTGCTCTAATCCTGCTTTAGTACAGGTTAGTCCGAGTCAAGTAATGGTTTAGTAAATGTTCAATCCCAGTTTAGTCAAAGTCTCAAATCCATTATAATAACTATCTGTCACCAAAAATTAAATGGAAACAGCTTTGGTAAGTATGATAGTAAAATAAGAAAATATTGATTAGTGACATCAGAGCTGTCTCACATGTCCAAAGCAGTGTTGGGTGTAAAGACAACCTCTCCTTTAACATTTTACCCTTACATAAGATACAAAGAGGGGTGTTGGCCACAATTACTTATTGTCACATCATTGTTGCCCTCCATGTTTTGTTTTTTTGACTTTCTCAGATTATTATTGTGACCGAACACTTGTGTTTTTGACTTTTTCCACGGCAGCTACAGCGTTCGGGAAAATCAAACTTTGAGCGATATTTTTCGCGTGGATCCTAAGCCGTGCCCCGGTTATGACACGGAAAAAATGAAAAAATAGAAAAGCACAAACACTGCGTTGAGAGTTCGACTTAATTGAGACTAAACCCGGGTGTAAACTTAGACTAAAAACTAAACACGGACAAAACCAGGATCAAACCAAGTAAACATTGGCACTGAACTGGGCTCAAACCAGGATCAAATCAGGTCAAGTGTAAAAGCAGACTTCTACTACTTATTATGTAAAACTGCAACTAGACCCGATTCCAATTAGATCGATTTTTGAAAGAGGAGTTTGCAAAGTTTGTAATGAACTGATTATTCGACCTCAACAAGAGCGCCCGACACAGCAGCAGCAGCAACGTCTAAAAAAACGCTTTCGTGTATTATAAAACAATCAATAATAATCCTGTTTGAATATTTAACATTAAAGGATGATGCATCGCTCTAGATTGAGGGGTCCGTGCGTTTAACTCAAACCGGTTTATTCCCCAGGCTCGCGTGTCGGGTCCATTCAAACTCGCGCACGTCAAGAGACTAAACACGAGATAAGCACATTTACTTACAGTTCACGGCCAAGATCCCCAGGAAAATACATAGTGATGAATAAAACCGGTCCATAGTCACGAGGAAGAGTTAGTGCGACTGAGAGCCACCTGCGAGTTTTTTTTGTCTGATCCACACGCGACATCACACCTCCATTCTCAGGTTTCTTAGTTCCTATTTCAGTTTCCATGGCCGCCTTCACGTCCATAATTGAAGCTTCTCCAGCATGACCTCGAGCCTCACCTTGTCAATGACCTACTGGAACCTCAGTGGACCTTCTAATGGTCTGAATAATCACTTCAACATAATGAGCGACACCTAAAAGGGAAAAGGAGGTTTGTGTTTTATAGCATTTTTGTCTTTTTTATGGTAAAAACTTTGTGAATAAATCATCCCTTTTCCATTTATTTGATGTATAAGAAGGTGTTAGGAGTCCAGATGACGACCTTTGAAACCTTTCAATTTTACACTAGGGTTCATTTGAGTCTTTAACGGGACAAAGTTGCCTGAAGCGCCATTTTGAACAGAAGAATCTGTTGTTTTAAAATGTTCCCACAGTATCACATTTAATTTATCCATCCCCGCCAATTTACAGGTCAGATCCGCGGCGCTCAGGGCTGTCCGGTCCCTGTATGACCGGAGCAGGAGCTATGTTCGCATTGCCGGCAGTAAGTCAGACCTGTTCCCAGTGCGTGTTGGACTCCGCCAGGGCTGCCCTTTGTCACCGGTTCTGTTCATTGTTTTTATGGACAGAATTTCTAGGCGCAGTCAGGGTCGGAGGGGTCCGGTTTGGAGAACACAGGATCTCATCTCTGCTGTTTGCAGATGATGTTGTCCTGATGGCTCCATCAAGCCTGGACCTGCAACATGCACTGGGACGTTTTGCAGCCGAGTGTGAAGCAGCTGGGATGAGAATCAGCACCTCCAAATCTGAGGCCATGGTTCTCGACCGGAAAAAGGTGGCTTGCCCTCTCCAGGTGGGTGGGGAGTCCTGCCCCAAGTGGAGGAGTTTAAGTATCTCGGGATCTTGTTCACGAGTGAGGAAGGATGGAGCGTGAGATTGACAGGCGGATCGGTGCAGCGTCTGCAGTGATGCGGTCGCTGCATCGGACCGCTGTGGTGAAGAAGGAGCTGAGTCGAAAGACAAAGCTCTCGATTTACCGGTCAATCTACGTTCCTACCCTCACCTATGGTCATGAGCTTTGGTAGTGACCGAAAAGGACAAGATCGCGGATACAAGCGGTCGAAATGAGTTTCCTCCGCAGGGTGGCTGGGCGCTCCCTTAGAAATATGGGTGAGGAGCTCAGTCACACGGGAGGAGCTCGGAGTAGAGCCGCTGCTCCTCCACGTGAGAGGAGCCAGCTGAGGTGGCTCGGGCATCTGTTCCGGATGCCTCCTGGACGCCTCCCTAGGGAGGTGTTTTCGGGCATGTCCACCGGTGGAGGCCCCGGGGAAGACCCAAGACACGCTGGAGGGACTATGTCTCTCGGCTGGCCTGGAACGCCTCGGGATCCCCCCGGAGGAGTTGGAGGAAGTGTCTGGGGAAAAGGAAGTCTGGGAGTCCCTGCTTAGACTGCTGCCTCCGCCACCCGGCCCTGGATAAAGCGGAAGAAGATGGATGGACGGATGGATGGATCCGCGGCGAGGCAATGTCGCAAACTATAGACCCGTAAAAGTTTGTAAGCAAAAACATACAACATTTCAGATTGGAGGCAAATGTGAAGTGGAAGAATGTGATTTCAGTAGAGAAACTGGGATTAGCCTCAAAAATATCACAAAAATACGTTTATTATTGTACAGTATTTTACGTCTTTTTTTTTCTTTTTTTTTATAGTACATTATGACAGGCAGTTTTGATGATGGATAAATGCTTAAAAAAAAAAAAAAATTTATTTTTTTATCCACAGGTGTATGATCTATTTTACCACTAATTGTGCAAAGCTTAAATATATTTTAGGTGAGACAACCTAATTGTTGCTTATTTTTTGTTAGAAGACTTAAAAATTATTGGCATTTAGATCCGTTAGATCAGTTAAACATGCATGCATGTTTTTGTCATCAATAAAACATGCAATTTAATAAATAAATGATAGATATGTTTAATGCCAAACTAGGGAACATTATAGACAAAAGGTGCACTTTGTACCTTTACTGGTGAGTATAGTTTACCTGGAATGTTGCACAGTTCGGCATTAAACCTATCTATCTGACATTTTTCCGGTTACATGTGTTTTTATGGCTAAAAATACATGAAAATGAATGTATTCTTACTGTGAGCTGCATCACCTCACCACAGATCTGACCTGCAAGTTGGACTGGTGTTGTCGGTTGCTTGTCTCCATGGAGATAAGTTTAATGCCACGCTGTGATGACATTTCAAGCAAAGCAAAAGTAGGTGACAGCCCCTGCACAGTTGGTTACACAGTGCATCTAAAATATCACGACATTATTGGATATTTTATATTGTTGTGCTTTATATTAAGTTGACACGGTTGACGTCTCGATATCAGCTGACTGAGTTTAGACCAGGTCCAAACCTCTGCTCCTTTACTGGGCGTTTCTCCATGTCATTTAAGTTGGAGATTTGGGAGTCAAAGCTGCTGACCTGAGTGCTTCCTCTTTGTGGGTGTCTTTCCATCTGCGATTACACTTCAGGAGTCGTTTGGTGGGAGCTCCGTTGTGACCACTGTGTTTGTCCCACACGACGTTCTCCGAGTGAGATCATCTCTTCTGTGGCGCCTCCCTGTTCTCACGTTCTCTTGTCTCGAACAGAAGAAAAGCACCGACAAAAGAACATATGGCTCAACATCTACCATCTGCAATGTTGATAGAAACAGGAACTTAATATGTGTCGCTCATATTGATCATATTGAGTCTTACTCTTATTACAGTTTGAACTGTTGTTTTACTTTTTTTAAACTTGAACTGTTAAATAAAAGTGGTTTACAACCACTAAAATGTTTTCTATATTTATTTAGGGATTAGGACAGTGCATATTAATGAACATCTTTAACAGGTTGGTGTAATCCCTCATTGCACCAGTTTCAGTGTAACTACGACAAATGTGCAAAGATCCATCTGTTGTATATTTCACTACTTTCTTATATTTTATTTACAATTTTTCACAGCATTCACTTCAGAACTTAAACAGATTATATGAGCAGATGTAAATAAAAACTGTGCCAGTCACTACTTTTGATGTCAAAGAGAAGTCTACTCCGAGCTCAGATTCAGGGCTATTCAATTATATTTTCCGCGGGCCAGATTTTTCAGAGGGCCATTGTCCAGGGGCCGGACTAAAAAACTGCTCCATGATTTTATTATTTTTATTTTATGTTTATTGATAATAGTGATGATGGGTCGATGATGGGTCGATGATGGATCGATGATCAGAATCAGAATCAGAATCAGAAAGGGTTTATTGCCATTGTCAATTAACAAAATTCACAACATAGGAACTTGTCTCAGCATTAAGGTGCAACATAAAACACTGAGCAATAATAAAAACAACATATATTCAATGATGGATCGATGATGGATCGATGATCGTTGGCTGGGTAGAGAGACTGTGGATGCGCCCGTCCTAAAATGGTGATGTGTTACGGTGAAGATGATAGAGACATGGGGTGGGAGGGTGGGGTCGAGAGAGCAGAGACAACAAGAGATGCAGGGATAGGCCTGTATAAATAAGGCTTCTGGGTAATTAGAGGTGTAGTTAAAAAGTGGAGATGTGGTTGCTGGAGGAGTAGGAGGTTGAGGCGTGGTCCCGCTCCCGAACCTCAGTCAATGATTATATCATCAACTACTTTTCAAGAGCAGGGACCACACCACAACAAATGGAATATGAGAGAATATTTATTGATAATAGTGATGATGGATCGATGATGGATCGATGCTGGATCGATGATGGATCGATGATGGATCAATGATGGAGTGGGCTGGGTAGCGAGTGGATGGGGGCTCCATCTCGGGTAATCAGCCCAGCTGATACAGAACCCCAAAAGAGGATTTAAAATGAGAAAATATGGTCTGGATCGCAACGTAAAGCCTGGCTGAATATAGAGATGTCAACTGAGTGGCATGAGAGAAGAGGAGCTGGATGGAAGCTGGATGCAGTCTGTCCATTACTGGAGAAAAGGATTAATACCGGTGTAGTTGAATAGAGTTTGAAAGAGTTTTAGGTGATGAATTGGAGATACGGAGAGCAGGTGAGTGCGATAGAGTTGGCAGTGCGGTAATATAGTCTCAAGTCAAATGGATGGCATAAAGACAATGCGTTTGTGGGTAGCCGATGGAAGTGTATGGGTATGAATAAGGTGCGAGAGTGATGGGGTTGAGGTTCGGAGGAGCAATCGTTTAACAGTGTGGATTACATGGTCATCGCTTTGGTCGTCGCCTAGAGAGAAAGGTTGAGGAGAACGGGATACTTATCCTTATAAAGGAGTTGACGAACTGCAGATAGTAACGAAATCACTATGAGCGATGGATAGAATAGCGAAGATAGCATAATAGAATATCCCATATTGATCTACTAAAGAGGTGTTGTCGAATGAGTGCCTATTGACTAATCGAACCCCCAAAAGAATGTCTGGAACGATAGTGGGGTATAATTCGAACGGACGTGAGAACCTGTTAGAATAGACAGAACGAGCTTCTTCCCTTGAAACCCTGGAATGAGAGAAAGAATCGTTCTACTTAGGAGTTCGATGGTCGCATGAAAATATTAAAATGTGTGAGTCTGCTACTTCTGTGTGTTGACTTGAGGTGCATTAAAGTTACTCATCATAGAGACGAGAAGCAGATTCTTGGTCTGAAATGAAGAGGGGCTTGCCCTGTAGGATGATCTGAATGCCTGATAGAGAAGACTAAGTGCTTGAGGACTGTCTAGTGCGTATGGCAGCTGGAATGAGTTGGAAGGGGCAGGAGTAAGCTGAGTGGTCTTCGATGCATCAATTGATGCACCATGGATTGAGGTGCACGCTGAGAGATGTCTCCTCTGAAAAGGAAACAGGAAACCTGATCGCTGGAGCTATTGAATCGACAGCAGGAGGAACACTGGCTGCGAAGGCCTGTAAGAGAGGATTGAGGAACAGAGTAGAGGGTCAAAAGAGGGTTGTGAGATGATTGATAGAGCATCCTGGTGCCCGGTGACAGCTCTGGAGAGAGACAGAATTCCGGTGCCTGGCTGCGACCCTGGTGAGGATGCGAAAAAAGGCTCGGTTAGGATAAGGGATGAATGAGAAAGGGGTCGAGTGGATGAATGGGGAGGGGGTTGAGTGGGATGAGCGATGAATGAGGGTGGGATGAACGAAGAGTCGAAACGAGATCAAATGGGGTGCGAGAAGAGGGTCAAAGGAGAGACTGAATAGAACCAGAGGAGCATCCTGGTGCCCGGTGGCTCTGGAGTAGGCATCCCTGTGCCTGATGGCTCTGAGAGAGAGACTCTGAGGAATTAATGGCTAAGGGGAAAGCTGCCAATGATATGCCGGGGCCGGTATGAGTGGCTGTCGGCCACGGATCGGAGCGAGCATGGCTGACGGCCGTGGATTGAAGTGAGCATGGCTGTTTGCCGTCCTGCTGTGGTTCGGAGCGAGCGTGGCTGTCTGTTAATGGCCGTGGATCGGAGCGAGCTTGGCTGACGGCTGATTGGATCGGAGCAATCGTGGCTGTCGGCCGTGGATCGGAGCCAACATGGTTGCCGCTGTGTTGATCAGCGTGAGCGTGGGTGGCTGCCGTTGGCTTAGTGGCTGCTGCTGTGGATCGGAGCGAGCGAGGCTTAGCATGAGTCGGAGTAGCATGCTAGAATGAGTGGGTGTAATGGTAATGATGAACGAGAGAAGGCGAGGTCTCGCTCCCAAACCTCAGTCAATGATTACATAATCAACTACATTTATATCCAATATCAACAAACAACTCACAATGGTTCAACTCAACAGTTTGTGTCACTGAAGTAAAGCAAACTAAGCAAAGAGCAACCCAGTGTCAATCAATCACAAACCAGACGTGAACTAGACCTGGTCCTGAACCAAGACTAAACAAGACCTCAAACAGGACTGGACCACAGAATCTGAACCAGGACTATAAGGACTTAACTATAAAAGGCATTAACATCATACATTAGGGTACTGAATAACTGAGCTAACATAGTGCACTGAGGACAAACTCATTTTACCAAGCAATATGGTACGGCCCATGGCCCATTTTACCATGATCAGGACCGGACCATTTTGTTTGGCGCTAATTGTGGCATCACTGCTGCTGTGGACAAAGATCACTGTAGGTCCCCCCTCACATTGCCGTTGCCAGCAACAGCTTCATTGCAATGTGGTCCAGCCAAAGGCCAATTTTACCAGTTTAGTGGGCCAGATTTGTCCCATGGGCCGCCATTTGAATGGCCCTGGTGTAATGTAAGACATTTTTTCATTGACGGTAACAAATCTCAATGGCTTACTGTAGCTGTAAAAAGTAAATTTTACTTGCCACAACACAGCATCCATGGGCTTCAAAGTGACCAAAAATGTCACCAATAACAGTCCACCCTAATCCCATGAAACACGACAGATTTTATTTGTATGATTTTTAGATAAATATGCATGGTCCATTTCCAGTCAGTCCTGGTCAGTGATGGGCATTGTTACATAACTCATAGTATCAAATGCACTGGGATTGAAATTCCAGGATTCACAACATTAATCCAAGTGAAATTAAATATTGAATTGTTAAAGAGGAGCAGCGTGTCTTGCCTTACAGTGTTCGGGTTGATCATGAAAATATGACCATATCAGTTTTATGTCATGAAGAGCCTTGTGACTCGGCATCCATTTCCATCATATTATCCTCAGTCTTAACTTACAAAAGTCCAGCACATCTTCTTAAATAAAGACATAATGGCTGTGCGATTTTTTACTGACACGGAAAGAACAAAAATTGTGCATGTCACCAGGAAGACTAGAGGGCAACAGACTCCAACCTCAATTGTTTGGGATGGTCGCTGGACTCTGATGAATGAATAATATGAATAGATTTTATTCCCCATTCTTCTTCCAGCTCAGGCTGGGTTGCGGGCCGAACATAACGTAAAAAAATAAAACTATAAGAACAATAAGAAATATATAGCCTAGTAATAGTTCTCTGTGGACACTTGCACAAATCTGCATCAGGTGAAAGGCAGTCCAAATTCATGCAGCAGCAGCAGCAGGAACAGGAACATGAACTTATGATTAGGGTTTTGACAATTCTCTTTTAAAGCTGAAGGTAAATGAGTTTTAGGGACTTGCAATAAAGCTTAAAGGTCGCTGGTTCAAGGGCTTGTTCAGGCGGAATCCATATAAAAGTCCTATTCATTTTTCATTTAATTTGAGGGTAATTTTTTACTTGTGGGTTAGGAGTACAAACGGACCCTGATTGTTCCCAGAATGAGTGATTTGACTGGAAATAAGAGGGTTACAGCTTTATTTTTATGTACAGCAGATCAGGCAGCTTGAGAGTTTTCTTTTATAAAATAGAGAACAAAATGGAATAAACAAAGAAAAAGTCCAACGTCCCACACATGGGACACACTTTTAATTCGGCGGGCCAGATTAAAACGTCTGGCGGGCCAGATGGGCCTTGAGTTTGACATATATGCTGTACACTATGCCAGCCACTGGCAAATGGTTATGGCGCTCCATGTATGCGGGCATTTTACACCCTGCAGTCATGTGCTGGATTGTCTCAGGGGCAAAGGCTTGATTCTCGATAGAGATTACCTTGTGGTGGATTTATACCTTTTCTGATATAGATCAAGACAAATCTAAAACTGTTAAGGAAATATTACATTTTGTCCTTATTTTTGACTATTGAAACTTCAAATAAGTATCTAGCTTTAGTCTTTTTTTCCTTTTTTGAACACCGGAATAAAACATGCCCCCTATGATATGATTGACACGAATCGCAGCTCCCTATCTATGTTAAAGATCTCCACACAGTCTCTTCATTTACGATCAGTGTGAAATCAGGCCAGTTAGTAACAGAAATAAAAGACTACAGTTTTTTCCCAGCTATGCTGCCCTAGGAGCAACTATACTGGAGGAAGTATGGCAGCTTGAGCACTATCCTCTGCTTCTGACTACTGTTTCTATCAAACAATATTTAATATTTAATTTCACTTGCAATCTGTTTATTGCTTTTCCTTCTTCTCCCATTTCCCCGCGGGGAGTGGAGCAGGCACATCGATGACCTGTGGATCAAGATCAAGAGGGAGCCTGAAAACAATCTCAGGCTTCAAAGTCCCCCCTGTCCAGACGGAGGGGGACTTACAGTGGGTGAATGAACTAAACTCTCACTTATTTCCTGAGATTTGATCAATCTCCCACCCCTCCCCCCGCACTAGGATAGCTGCATGCTCTTAGTTAAAAGACGGGAAGTTTAAAACCTCCACAGCTGGACAATGGCCCACGCCCGCCTCTTCACACCTCTGCTTCGGCCTTTCAGCTCACCATTCCACCTGGACTCACCCATCCCCCCAGCACAAAGTGTCCCGGCCAACCACTTGCTGTCACGGCAGCACAGGTGAGAAGAGAGCTGAAGAGGATTAAAACAAGGAAGGCAGCACGACCGACACACCGCCATTTCACAACGGCATCAGCTCCTTAAGTCCTGCGCAGATGAACTGTGTGGAGTTATGGAGCATGTCTTCAACATGAGCCTGAAGCTGAGGGTGGTACCACAGGTCTGGAAGTCCAGGCCAGTGGCTCTCACGTCCCATCTGATGAAGACACTGGAGCGGTTGGTCATGAACCTGCTGCAGTTTGCATACCGGCATGGCATCGGAGTGGAGGACGCCGTCATCTCCCTGCTGCGCCGCTCTCTCTCTCACCTGGAGAAGCCTGGCAGTGCTGTGAAGATTCTATTTTTTGATTTCTCCAGCGCCTTCAACACCATCCAGCCGCTGCTCCTGAGGGACAAGCTGGAGACGGCTGGTGTGGACTACGACCTGGCGGAGTGGATCCTGGACTACCTCACAAACCGACCCCAGTTTGTGAGAGCCCGGGATTGTGTGTCTGACACTCGGACCTGAAGTGTGGGGGCGCCCCAGGGCACCGTCCTCGTGCCCTTTCTCTTCACCTTCTACACTTCAGACCAAGACACGGACAGCTGTGTCCTGCAGAAGTTCTCTGATGACTCATCAGGCCATCATCGGACTTGCGCAGGACTTTGTGGACTGGTGTCAGCAGAACCACCTCCTTATCAACGCAGGGAAGACCAAGAAGATGGTGGTGGACTTCCGCAGACGCCACTCTGCTGTCCCCTCACCAGTGAACATCCAGGGAAGGGACATTGAGAGAGTGGACTCATACAAGTGGGTGTTCATCTGAACCACAAAACTGGACTGGACTCATCACACAGACGCACTGTACAGGAAGAGCCAGACTCGACTCTACCTCCTGAGGAGACTCCAGTCTGTAAGAGAAGTAACTTCCCAGTGAGTCTTTGGAGTGACAGAGGACTCGGTGGTGCTGCTCTCAGACTTTACAACAAACACTGTTAGTCCTGAACATGTAATTCAGCTTTCATAATCGTGTGCAACACAATGTTTGGTTTGTTATACTCCTGTGCAATACTGTTACGCTCCTGTGCAATACGATGACATAATGTCAATCATCCCTGTACAATATATTCTGTCCATATGACAGCTGTAAATAAGAGTGTTATTATTATTATTAAGATAAGAGTTTTCTTTTTCTAAGTTATCTGTTTTCATAAGAGTTTTTTTTTTTCATAAGAGTTAAGAGTATGCCTAATCTGCTTCTGTACCCTTTGTTGCAACACTGGAATTTCCCCATTGTGGGACAAATAAAGGTGATCTCATCTTAAGATGCTCCTCAGCTGCCTGAAGAAACAGTCTCTACTCCATATAAACGGTTCTTCATCAGCCTCGAAGAACTGGTTCTCCTCCTGAGTGAATCCAGCTCCACTATCTGTCCGTCCGAGGGAGTCAGATCTCTCCTTCACTGTGGAACTCCTCGAGGTTTCTACTTTTTTCCCAAAAAGGTTTGGTCGAGGACACTTGATGCTGGGATATTACCAAGTCCCTATGAACATTGTTTAATCTGTCGCCCTTCAAGGAAACTACCGTTGTGTTTGTCGTGACAAAAATAAATTGTATTGAATTGAACTGACATTACTCTCTTCTATGACCTACTTTCAATAGTTTAACATTGAGGTGAAAGGCAGATTCTGTGGCTGAATTTGCTGCTTAACTGTCATGTCATGCTTTGTTCAAAACATATAAGAAAAGCAAGTAGTGAACGTAAAAGTAGTAGGCGAGTCTAACGTTATGGTCGCTTCAGGGCAAGTGTCAGATGCAGAACCCTTCTAGACCATACACTACAATCTGGGAATATTGAAACGAAACACTTATGTGTATTGAAACAAAACACTGGACAAAGTGTGGAGCTACGCCCTGCCATAGTTTACAAAGTACAAACTATATATACTATTAAACTGCTCATCACATATTTAATTTATTATTTCTTTTTTTTAATGTAAAAGGAACAAACATAGAACACAGAACAATGCAGAAAACATCACGACCAGAGAGTGAAATTAAGACACAAGACATCAACTGAACAACAATAGAACGTCTGATGTCTGTTACTGAAACTATGTCTGTTGACTAAAATTGAGTGGGACGTCAATGTCAGAAACAGTCTGCAGTGCTTTTTAATTTCTGTCCTGTATTTTTGAGTAACAGGACCGTCCCAAAACATGTGATAGTGGTTTACCTCCTGACTGCAACAGTTAGCATTTCTCTGCAAATAATAAGCACTTGGACATGGGTTAGGGTTAGGGTTAAAACAAGGGTACCCTCTTTTTCCCATTTGTTTTCAATATATTTAGTAGAGCAATTGTCCAGATTAGCATAGCTTTGATATCATTTAGATATTATTCCCCTTGAAAGTTCTGATTTATAAGCCTTGATATAAAGTTCAAGCAGAGGGTTAATAGTGATTGCTTTGTTTAATATCTTGATTATAATAACTCCTTATTTGTAAATACCTATGAAAGTCCTGTTTCTCCAAGCCAAAGGATTCTTTCAACATGTCAAAGCTTTTCATGTGATTATCTTTTACAATCTTGTGAAAAACTTGTATACCTTTTGCTAACGAGTTCAAATCTCACACCTGTGTTGTTAGGTGCAAAACCTTGGTCATAAGCCAACCAGTTTAAGATTTTAACATCTTTGTTTAGTTTGTTTTGATTAGGTCCTTCCATGTTGTAAGAACAGATTTTACGCAGGGATTTTCCACATCCTCCAAATGACTTAACCCTTTGTCATCTGCCAATAAGGCCTGTACAGGAATCCCCGGCACAACATTAATCTCAATATTTTTCCATTGAGCTTCATATTCCGGATCACACCAGCATAGCAATGCTTTAATTTGATCTGAAATAAAGTAACTTTTTTCAGACACAGTAAACACAGCCTACTTTTTTCTTTTGATAGTTGTAGCGTTTAGAACCGGATACATGGCTATGACTTTCCTGAAGTCCACGATCATCTCCACTGTCTTCTGGGCATTGATCTCCAGGTTGTTACCACTGCACCAGGACATCAGCCGCTCCTATAGACAGACTCATCCCTTATCTTGTTATCTTGTATTTGTCGTCTGTTAGTAAATCCTGTCTGATTATTGTGGATTAAGTTTGGGAGTATTTGTTCCTTTCTTTGGACATAATCAAGGTGTATATACATTCAGAATAGAAATGGCTCTGAATGAGGCACACTGAGTCGGTCCTTCCCTTCTTTAGGTGTCGGGGATATGATGGCTTCATTCCAACTAGGAGCGGTCAGAGTTTTCTTAAATGCCCAATTAAATGTTGGTAAAAGCAAAGAGATAAGTGTTTCCTTTAGAGCGTTTATACCACTCTGAGGTGAACCTACCACTCCCTGAACACACGCAACCACGGAGATTATTGTTCAGATTTAATCGCTTGATTGCACCATGTATTTCTAGCTCCTAATTTTTTATTTTGTTCTTCTGTCATAACAGGCAAATTGAGGGTGTCCAAAAAAATAATAAATTGTATCTACGTAAGAAAAACGTTTTTATCGAAGGATTCAAATTTATGAATTTGGTCTTGTTTAAGATTGCATTATTCTGCCTGTCTCGTATTTTAAAAATAATAATTTGTGCTTGTTGTTTCTTAAGTTTTCAGGCCCATAATTTGGAACATTTTGATCGGCTAGAACGGCTACAGATCGGTTTGGTGCTTCGTTCCCGCTTGAACGGCCGGTGGCTGATGCTGCTGCGAGGCTGAAGCCACGTCAACGGTGAGCTGGACTAATAGTGGTTGTTGAACAAGGGATTTATGAGAATATAGGCTATTTCTTTTATCCCACGGAGATGGTGCTCGGTCCGTCAGTGGACCGGGTCAGGGTTCCGCGCCATCCCCATGTCCATCGCGCAATTGACCGCTCTCTCCCTGCATAGGCAAAACAGAGCAGCACGTACCATGACGCACGCGTCCAACAGTGGTCCATTGCGCAATGACGCACAGGTCCAACAGAGCTCGCTGATGGGTCCAAGTGGGTGACCACACTGTCCTGCTTTTGATTGTACTGTCCCGTCATTTGACGTCCCGCTTCTCTACCTTATGTCCAGACTTTTCATAGCTTTTGCATAGATGACAATGCAGCCCACGCACTGTCTGTGTCAAGGAAACTTTATAGCACACATCCATGAGATAGAGGGTACGTCGCACGCTGACCGCACACACGCGCACACATACACACACGCACCAGCAGCGGACCAGGGCAACAAAGCGGGGAAAGAGAGGTTATATGTTGCACGTGTAGGGAACTATATGACCAGTGTGTTATTCACCCCACGGCAAATAATAGTTTTTTTTTGGTCAAAAAAAACGTAAGGCATATTTTCCTTCATAGATGTGAGAGGCTGAAGGGGAGTGAGAGAGGGCGACGGGAGTGAGAGGCTGAGGGGAGTGCCGAGGGGAGTAGAGGGACCTAAGGGCGAGTGAGAGGTCTGGGGAGTGAGGGGGAGTGAGAGGGGACAGACCGGGAGTGAGAGGGACAGAGGGATGAAGGGGACAGAGGGAGTGAGAGGGCTGAGGGGGGGAGTGAGGGGAGTGAGAGGCTGAGGGGAGTGAGAGGGGACAGAGGGATGAGAGGGGACAGAGATGAGAGGGACAGAGGGGGTGAGAGGCCAGAGGGGAGTGAGAGGCTGAGGGGAGTGAGAGGGGACAGAGAGGGGGGAGTGAGAGGCTGAGGGGAGTGGAGGACGAGGACAGAGGGGAGTGAGAGGGACAGAGGGGAGTGAGAGGCTGAGGGGAGTGAGGAGGTGGGACAGAGGACAGAGGGGACAGTGAGAGGGCAGAGGTGAGTGAGAGGCTGAGGGGAGTGAGAGGGGAATGAGAGGGGACAGAGGGGAGAGAGCTGAGGGGATAGAGGGTGAGAGAGGGGACAGAGGGAGTGAGAGGCTGAGGGGAGTGAGAGGTCTGAGGGGATGAGAGGACAGAGGGGGTGAGAGGCTGAGGGGTGAGAGGTGAGAGGCTGAGGGGAGTGAGAGACGAGGGAGTGAGAGGTGAGAGGACAGAGGGGACAGAGGGCTGAGGGGAGGAGGGACAGAGCGGTGTGAGAGGGCTGATTGGACGTGAGGAGGGGACAGAAGGTAGAGGCCGAGAGGAGGACGAGGGAGAGAGAGGGGAGTGAGAGGGGACGGGACAGAGGGGAGTGAGAGGGGGAACAGAGGGGAGTGAGAGGGCTGATGAGGGGGTGAGAGGGGCAGAGGTGAGAGAGCTGAGGGGAGTGAGAGGGGACAGAGGGGAGTTGAGGGGAGCTGAGGGGCTGAGAGGCTGAAAGAGGCTGGGGAGTGAGAGGGGACAGAGGGCGTGAGAGGCTGAGGGGGTGAGAGCGGGAATGAGAGGGGACTAGAGGGGAGTGAGAGGGGAGAGGGGGAGTGAGGGGAGTGAGAGGGGACTGAGAGGCGAGGGGAGTGAGAGGCTGAGGGGAGTGAAGAGGCTGAGGGAGTGAGAGGGAGAGAGAGGGGAGTGAGACGGGAGCACTGAGGTAGTGAGAGGCTGAGTGAGTAGAGGGGAGAGGAGTGAGAGGCTAGAGGAGTGAGAGGGGAGAGAGGGGAGTGTATGTGCAATTTTATTTTTCTTGCAGACCATTTTGCTTCTTCTCCCATGGTTTCTTTGTTGCCAAAGCGATGGCTATAATTGTTCCTCCCAAAACTGCATTTGCAGCTTTCCTCTCAAAATTGCAAGTGATCACTGTCTATATCTGGCTAAGGGATTTTTGATCTGTTTTGATTGAAAATAAAGAAACAATCAGCTCTAGAGTAGATTGTTTGTGGATAAGAAAAGATTGTGTATTGGGGTGAAAAGGAGGCAGCAGTGGTGAGCAGTGCGACTAGTCTGAGCCATACCCAGAAACCCGCTCATCACTGATTTAAATAATAATTGGTGCAATGTTTTGAAAGATAACAGTTTTCATTCTAGGAAACCATCTACGGGTTAATAAAAACTACATAGAGCTTCAGATTGAACACAAAAATCCATCATGTTTTTGGCAGCAAAACGACACTAGAGATACATTAGCTAAACAAAAAAAGATAAAAAGTAAACAAACGTGCGATGAACCAGCTGCTGGGTCACTTCTGGTAAATACATCACACTAGTGTCAGAATACTGTTGAATGAACGCTAAGTTTAGTATTTAGCATCTCCATTGGTTTAACAAAACTGAAAATACTGATGTGTGACGACACAATCCTGAGCTCTACTGATAATAGTTCATGTTAAATAAAAACTGCTTAAATTAGTCTTCCAAAATATAGTTCATCTTTTTGTCAGGTTCACATGCTTAACACTGACTTCTGTCACATAAAGGATTATCTCTGATATGACACTATTTCAGTAAAAGTAAAGTCAGTTCCAGGAGCAGGTGGTATACTCTGGAGAGCAGCGTTAGTCAGAGACACACCTTTTTCTCGCGGTCCCATGGTGAAAGGATAAACTGGGTTTGCAAACTCATAATGTACAGGAACACGGCAGCATTGTCTGTAGTAGGTCAGTTTTTGTTGCGATGAGAAGTGGTCACAGCACAAAACCAGACGAAAAGAACATTTTAACAAAAGATTTGCTTCCAGATACAGTTACACTATAAAAGGCAAGAGTTAAACTTTAGCCTCACCATTTGCAGAAGATTTCTGTGTTTCGTATCCGGGTAAGCTTATTTCATTTATTTATTTAAAACCATTTTATTTGACAAAATGTTTGGTGACATTTTATGAAAGGATTGACACTAATATGATCAATTGGAAGGATTTACATGACATATGTTTTAGATTGTTGTGAAGTGCAGGTCAAAATTCTGTTAAACTGTCAAAATGAAGATATTTTGACCTGATTTAAGATTAATATCTCTATAATTACTAAAAACTGGCATTAAGCTCAAAGTCTCCTCTGTCAAGGAAAATTAACAAATGTGATGACTTCGTTTACAATAGCCTGAAAAGTGAAGATATTTTTGTCGCTTGAAAGGACTCGATGTCACTAGATTAATATAACAAATTTGAGGAAACAATTCGTAACAAAAGAAAACGCAACCAATGAATTTGTAAATTTTGTTTCTAGCTAGAACCATCTGCCAGCACAAAATTCATGTTTAATTAAGCTTTTTGTACAGTTAAGTAGACTTGACAACTTGTAACATTATTTATGATGACACTATTTGTTCTTTTATCATTTCAGGACAATACGTTTCTCAAAAGAGCAGCGATTAAATGGCTTTCCCAAAGGCATGTTTCATTCTTCTCCTTTCAGCCTTTGCCGTATCAGGTATGTTCTTAGCTTACATTGAAACCATGTCTTCATGTTCTCACAATACAAGACGTTTACAGCCTTCAATAGAGGACTTAAACTACAATTAAAGGTGCGCTATGTAACTTTTCTGATGGCGTGTCGTTCTTATTTCCCTTAAGAAACCATTGCTTTGCCTGGAATGCTCCACACTATGGCAATAAACTTATATATCTTGTATTTATTCAATTACAGGCATTCATTTTCTAAGTTACTCTATCTTGGCCCGGTGGTGTCATCTGCTTGTCTCTGTGGCACTAAATACGTTTAATGCTACGCTGTGGAACATTCCAGGCAAGGGGAGATGTCTGTGAGGTCCCTTGGTGACTTGGATGAGCCGCGAAACATAGTCACTCTTAAAACCTTTGTTCAATTGACAGTTTATTTCAAACTTCCTTTGCTGTTCCGGGCAAAGCGAGAACATAACTGAGACAAGCAGATGGCGGGAAAGTTGCATAACGTACCTTTAAATAACAAAGATCTATTTAGAGATCTGCAATTACAGTACATTACGTACAATTGTGAACGTTGAACAGAGGAAAGGTGATGAATTGTGTTTTCTTTGCACAGATGTTGTTGCGCAGAGGATTATTGGAGGTATGGTGGTAAAACCTTACACACACAAGTACCAGGGTTCAATACAGGCGATCGGAACCGGACTCCCCAACCCCAAACCTTACTGCGGCTGCACGCTCATAGCTGAACAATGGGCGGTGTCTGCTGCCCACTGCTGGCGACCGTAAGAAACTGCACTGGCAAATTTGTTCTTTTAGATTGAATAAAAACATTGTAATTTCAGATCAAAACAATAGACTTAATCACTTTTTTTTCCCTTCTTCTTCTTTCTTTCCCCTTTTTAGGACCAGTGCAATGATTTTGGTTTTTGGTGAACACAATTTATGGATCGACGAGGGATATGAGCAAATTTTCAATGTTTCAAAAATATACGTACACAATTTCAACTATAGAACTTACAACAATGATATCATGCTGATGAAGGTAAGATATTGGTGTTGTCACATTACTAAAAATGAATTCAAACTTAATATTAAGAAATATACTTAATAGATCAAATAAGATAACAAAATAATCACTTTCTTTGAGTTACAATGTGGTCCTGTATTAGTTCTGGTTAAGTCCAAGATTATTCTAATTTTTATCTGATTTGTTTCAGTATCAATACTTGAGTATCTAGTTTCACTATTCATTTTTGTATCAATTAGTATCTGATTTTCAATCATTTTGACAACCTTATAAGATACACTGCCTGTCCAAAATAAAAGTCAGCACTTGGATTCAACAACTAAGCAGATCCAGTAGGTCCTCTCCTCCTCCTGGAGAACTGCTGAGGGTGTAGATCTTTCAGCTACAACACAGTATTTAAACCCGACTGATTCAGTGAGTGGCTTCTCATTTCTGAAACATCTACATGGAAAGACAAATCCCGTGGTCATGGAACAGATGCCAGTGTGTTTGAGAAGGGTCAAATCATTACTGACATCAAGCAGAGAAAACATCTTAGGGAGAAGCAGAAACTAATCTCCTCCAGATCTGAACCCCAGTGAGAGTGTTTGGGACGAGCAGGAGAAGGCTTTGTGCAGTGGTCACTCTCTCCATCATGACACACTGGATGGAAATGTCAAAACTGCACATAGTGGCCTTTCACTGCAGCGAGAAGTGGATTTTCCTTTACTCAGTTTTTCTATTGAACAACACAAAGTTCCTTATGTTTATGACCGGGGGTCTCCCCTTTTGCGTGAAAACACAGAACATTTTCACTTAACTGACACACTTTTCTGACAGTCTAAACCAGTGGTCCCCAAACTACGGCCCGGGGGCCGGATACGGCCCGCCTCCACATTTGACCCGGCCCCCTGAACAATACAAGAGACGCATTATTCATGCTCATATGAGTCATAGATTAATGCGATTCTGCTCTGACAAACTGAAGCTGAACTTTTACCCAAGACTGTGCACGGCACAACACAAACTTTCTTTCTGTGAAGAACCCAGAGAGGGTTATTTGATCTCGGAAAGGGTTATTCATATTTGGTTAATATGTGGCTTTCTGGAAAACAATACATGTTACATTTATATGTTTCAACATTTATGGACCCCTGCGATCGTCACACTTTTTTCTGGTTCAAACTGACCCTGGCCCCCCATCAGAGAAGGGAAAAGTTATGTGGCCCTTACAGGAAAAAGTTTGGGGACCCCTGGTCTAAACCATCATTCAACAAAATAAAGGTGTTATGTGGTATTATTGTTTGTCAAAACATAACTAATGTGTAATTTATATGGATTTTGGCTCTTGTTTACATTGTGGTTCCTAGGTATTTGCTGTCCATGTCCAACCAGGAAGTACAATTATGAACTTTTTATAAATATAGTTCAAACTCAGAACAAATTGTTAAAATGTTTAGTTCAATCTGCAACAGTTTCATGAAATGTGTAGTCTAACCTGTCATATAGACTTTACGCTTTCTTTTTCTGTCCCAGCTGAGTGACCCGGCGATAATCAACGCATATGTAGAACCCGTTAGACTGCCGTTGCCCCACTTGCCGCCTCTGTACGACGACATGTGCACTGTGAGCGGCTGGGGCGTCATTTCGCTGTACAACCCGCAGCTCTCGGATGAACTGAGGGCCGTGGATGTCCAAGTCTACCCCTCCTGCAGCTACTTCTATTGGGGCCGGGTTAACAGCAACATGATCTGTGCTGGGCATCGCTATGGGGGCAAAGACTCATGCCAGGTAGGATAAACAATACAGGGTTGCAACCATCCATCAAAATAGTCTTGAGGATTGGCAACATGTTGGACCACGGAAATGAAAGACAATTACAGATGTCGCTGTTGTTTGGGCACAGTCTCAATAATCATGAAAATCGTGCTCAATGTTTTTTCTCACAATAATTGTAACTCTAAAATATATTTTTTTATATGTCTACTTAGAATACACTTTTGGAAACAGCAGTGGTGCAGTAAAAGTAACTTCATTTGAATGCAATAGAGAAAAATTCTTAATGTTGTTTTCTCGTTCCAGGGCGACTCCGGGGGGCCCCTGGTGTGTAATGGATACCTGGAGGGGATCGTGTCCTGGGGCATCAGCTGTGCAAACCCATATTTCCCTGGAGTCTACACAAGAATGAGAAACTACGTCAACTGGATCCACTGGCTGAGGGCAAATGATGTATAAATCTGCTTCCAATTAGACTAAACCAATCGCACACAAGTTTAAAGCCACAATATAGACTTGAGTTTTTGTTTTGTTTACCTTGTGTTGATGCTTTTAATTAGCCCATTGTATTTATGAGATGTAACAAAGTCATAGGATTGCATGTATCTGAAATGATATAAAATATGTAAGTGAATAAAATAACATGCACTAAACAGAGGTAGGTTCACCTCATTAGGTATAAGGATAAACTGCAGTGATGGATTTGAAGGGCCTTTAAAAAATATATATTGTAAGTAAATAAACTAATAATACTAATAATAATACTAATAATACTAATAATACTAATACTAATACTACTACTAATAATAATAATAATAATAATAATAATAATAAAATAATAAAACTTAAAAAAAGAATGTTGTAGCATTTTACCTTTTCTCTTTTGTTTTTTAATACAAAAAGTGCTTCCCAACCTTTTTCTTCCAGCGACCCTTATTTTAACCGGTTCCTACCTGAGAAGCTAGGTCATTATATAATATATAAGGAAAAATATAATTATGCTCTGGTTATTAAACATGTTATAGAACAATACTGATTGTAAAAGACTTTATAGAAGCAGTTAACATGCTGTCCCCTCATTTAAAAAAAGAATCCCTGAGGACTCCTAAGAATCTTTGGAGACCCAAATTGGGGTCCCAACCCCCAGGTTAGGAATGACTCGTCCAGTACAGTCTAGGGCAGGCATGTCCAAACTACGGCCTGAGGGCCAAATGCAGCTCTCAGACCGGCTTCCTGCTAAGTTGGTCCAAACAACAAAAAGAAAATTTCAAGCATTTTGATGTTATACCAACCTAATATTAGGCAAGGCAAGGCAAGTTTATTTGTAGAGCAGAATTCATACACAAGGCAATTCAAAGTGCTTCACACAACAGGGAAAAAATCATTAAAATTACAAAGACATGGCAGAAAACACAAAAAATAAATTAAAAGGTGCCATTTCCAGGCTATCCGTCAAATAGTTTAAGTTTTAGTTTAAGAGTGCAAAGAAATGCATTTCAGTCATATGCACAGCCAAACAAAACAGTTTTTAGCTTAGATTTGAACAATGCCAGAGTAGAACCTGTCTCACATCCTCAGGAAGACTGTTCCAGATTTTAGCTGGAAACAAAATTCCCATGTTTAGTCCTGACTCTGGTACCAGCAGGAGCGGGTCCCTGTGGTCCTCAGAGTCCGAGATGGTTCGTATGGCACTAACATATCCGAGATGTACTTTGGTGCTAGCCATGGAGAGACTTGTATACAAGCAGAGCTGCTTTGAAGTCTATTCTCTGAGCCACAGGAGCCAGTGCAGAACCTGAGCACAGGACTAATGTGATCGTACTTCCTGTGTCTAGTCAGGACCCGAGCAGCAGCGTTCTGGATGTACTGCAGCTGTTTTACAGCTCGTTTGGAGAGGCCAGTGAGCAGGCCGTTACAGTAGTCTAATCTACTAGAGACAAACGCATGGATCTCCAAGTTGTGTGAGACACTATACTTTTGATTTGGCAATGTTTTTTAATGGTAAAAAGCTCTGTATTGATTATCTGACGTGGCTGTTAAAATTCAAGTCTGAGTCCTTATTACCCCAGATTTCTAACTTGATTTGTAGGTTTAGAGCGAGACTCTGGGTGACTGTTAACACTTCTCTTTGTTTCTGTGGCCAAAGATGATGATTTCAGTCTTGTCTGAGTTCAGCTGGAGAAAGTTGTTTTGCATCCACACACTGATCTGTTGGATTCAGTGACAGAGTGGAATCCCTGGTCCATATTCACTGCCGTCAGTGAAACACTAGAACTGAGTGTCGTCTGCATAATGTGATAGGACACAATAATGTTCCAAGTCTTAGTAAAGGTGTGGAGCCCATCAAATGAAAAATTTAGAATGATTCACTTCATTGTTGGTTTGTGTGCCTTCTGCTCCGTACAAGTTTCAAATGCGTTCCTCGTGTAAAACGTTTGGACACCCCTTGTCTAGGGACGCAGGCATTCCATTGGCACTAGGGGGTGCCATGTTTTGTCAGTATACATATAGTAGCAAGGCAAGTTTATTTGTAAGCACAATTCGTACACATGTGCTTCAGACAACAGAAAAATGTCATTAAAATCACAAAGAGACATGACAGAAATAACAAAAACGTTTAAGACATAAAGAGAAGAGTGCAAAGAAAATCATTTGTCATAGCACGGCTAAACCAAACTGCTGTTTGTTTAGCTTGATTTGCTTAGATTTGAACATCGCCAGAGTAGAGCCTGTCTCACATCTTCAGGAAGACTTCCAGATTTTAGCTGCATAAAACTGAAACGCATTTCCCCATGTTAGTCCTGACTCCCTGAGATGGTTCATATGGCACTAACATGTCCAGAGCTTACTTTGATGCTAGGCCATGAAAGACTTGTATACAAGCAGAGCTGCAGATTTCTAACTTGATTGTAGGTTTTAGAGCGAACTCTAGAGGAGACTGCTATCACTTTCTCTTTGTTTCTTGGGCCAAAGACGATGATTTCACATCTGATCCTCGTGTATAGGACACATGTTCGATGCGTAATCAACTGATCTAAACGCAGCATATACAGTTGAACAAAAGGGTCCCAGGATTGACCCTTGGGGCACCCCACAGGTCAGGGCATGTGGTCTGAGACAGTAACCAATTTCAACAAAGTACTTCCTATCTTCTGGATAGGACCTTAACAAATTTAGGCAGTGCAGTGATGCCCACCCAGTCCTCTAGTCTCTGTTAAGAGATCCCATGATCGACAGTGTCAAAAAGCAGCACTCAGAATCTAACAGAATTAAGACTGAGCTTTGCCCGCGTCAGTGTTCGGTGGAGTCATTTGTCACCTTGACAGACTCTCGTGCTTTGAGATGAGGTCTAAAACCTGACTGGAAAACATCAAATGAGTTGTTTATTAAGAGGAAATCAGTGAGCTGTTGGTAAACACCCTTTTCAAGGACTTTGCCCCAAAATGGCAGATTAGAGATGGGCTGGTAATTACTCAGTGCTGCGGCATCAAGACTGTTGTTGTGTTGCTTTGAATGGCGGTAGGCAGCCGAAAGGTGCATTTACCGCCCCCCTACTGTAGTTGTCCGTCTTCAAAGTATGTGTTTTACGCTATACCGTAAAAAAAAAAAAGGAGAAAGAAAGAAAAAGTAACACAACTTTATTCTTTAGACTTTATTCTTTAGACTTTAGACTTAATTCTTTTAGACTTTATTCTTTAGACTTTATTTCTAGACTTTAGACTTCATTCTTTAGACTTTATTCTAAAGAATGGCAGTCATGTAACACTACAGATACCAACTGGCAACCGCCATAAAACACCACCAAAGAGTGCCTCTCTCTCTCTTTTTTTCTCTCTCTCTTTTTTTTTTTAACGGTATAGCGTAAAACACATTCTTTAAAGACGTACAACTACAATATGTGGCGGTAAATGCACCCTTCGGCTGCCAACAGCCATTAAAAGTAACAACACAAAAAACAACAACATAGGTGAGTGAGTGGTGCTAACAAAGTGGGGATAATAGGCTCATTGTAAATTTGAACAGAGCTTCTCTTCAGTGTTGATGAATTTCTTACTTACACCTTTTCCCCAATAACGTGGACAGGTTTAGAAGTCAGCTGAGGACATAAATATGAATATAAATCCACCAATCTTCTGTTGACGCTGCCCTGGTTCACGCTGATCACGTCACACATTTGCGCATGCTCTGTAGCGGACGTCTCAGTTTGTAAACAACCCTGACGCTGGCGGTGTAGAAGTGGGCTCAGATTTGCGGCTGTTGTTACCTTTCGGGGTACACTATGTCGGTGAAACACGCCCTGAGCCGTGGCCTGGAGCTGGGTCGCTCCTTCTTGCAGCTCGGTCTCTTAAAATCTGGCGGCCGAGTCGCAGCGAAGCTCCGAGCTGAGCGCTTCCGCGGGGTCGCGGGGCCTTCGGTGCGCTGCGCTCAGCCTCAGGCTTTCCTGCCTCATCGGTACCGCTATTACCGCAGCTCTCTGCGGGGCCTGGCCGCACAGCTCCAGGCCGCCGGCTTCAGGAGGTTTGGTGGCGGCTCTGCGCGGAACAGAGCCGTGTTTCTGGCGTTTGGACTCGGAGTTGGTTTGATCGAGCAGCAGCTGGAGGACGACAGGGCGAGCTCAGCGACCTGTCAGGAGATCCAGGTGAGGCTAATAGAGCAGTACGTGCATTATTCTAAATCAAACGGCAACAAAACCATATGTTAACCACATACCGGATTAAACTATGTGATCACATACCATGGTCAAAGGTTTGGATGTTGACCTCTAAATATATGCCTACAAACATCATCCACAAATTCTATCCAGTAAAGCAATATTTGACAACATTTAAAAAGGACATGGATATCACTTCTTTCGTCTTTGTCGTTCTGTTCTGTGAGACCTGAAACCACCACATCTCTTTTGGCATTGTGAATAAACTACATTTTTTAATTCATCTCTGTAAAAATAAGTATGAGGTTTACATTGCTGTATTCATGTTATTTTATTTAATTTTCCCCCTGACAAAACAATTGTAGATAAAACATGTATCATTAACCTGCTATTACTGCACGCAACATATTTTCTGCACAAGTGTAAATTTGCAGGACATAAGCCGCAATTTCCAGTTTTCTATAAAAGCTTTGAGTTAAATTTGCAACCTATTGCCCCCATGGACGGTAGCAAAAAGGCCTGATAGATGGGTACAGGTGAGGCTAATGCTAACAGATACAAGTGAGGCTAATGCTAACAGATACAAGTGAGGCTAATGCTAACAGATACAAGTGAGGCTAATGCTAACAGATACAAGTGAGGCTAATGCTATCAGATACAGGTGAGGCTAATGCTAAAAGATACAGGTGAGGCTAATGCTAAAAGATACAGGTGAGGCTAATGCTAACAGGGATAAACAACACGCATGTTTTAAAGGTGCACTGTGTAACTTTTCTGATGGACGGTCTGCCAAAGTGTCGACATATAGAGATGCTCTTGTTTTGACTGGAATCTTCGGTAGTATTGCACTGGCATTAAACTTTTCAGTCTCGATGGAGATTAGCACGCAATGTCACCATGCTACATGTCAGATCTATGGAGGGGTCAACCCCGCTCATAATAAGAATGCAAGTTCTTAAGGTATTTTAGAGCAACAAAACACATGTAAACAAATATGCTAAATGCCATATAGCAGAACATTCCAGGAAACGTCTCCACGGAGGCAAGAAAGTGGGCGGATCCACCAGAAAAGTTACCTAGTGCACCTTCAATAGACAATTATCAAAAGTGTAACTGACCTTACCAAATGTACTTCTCTTGGTCAATATCCTTCCAAAAAACTCCAGCTCATGTAGTATTGATTGGGCTGATAACACTTTTTTTATTTCTAAAAACTGTTGTCATAGAGATGTACAAGTCTATTGTATGACAAATTCCTCTAATACTAACCGCATTTTGTTTAATTTCTTCCTTATTATTATTCTTTAAAATGCCAATGCCATAACAGCATACAGTATTATTACTATGTTATGGAATAATTCTGTTTTTTAAAATGTATTTCCCTTTTTCTCCTTTCACAGGCTGTATTCAGAAAGAAACAATTCCAGCCTCCGCTAAAACCTCTAAACGTCTCTGGGTACAAACTGGATGATTACCTCATTGGAAATCAGATTGGAAAAGGCTCAAATGCGGCGGTGTACGAGGCGGCGGCGCGCTTCGCTCCTCTACATCAGACAAAGACCAAAAATACTCCTCTGGTGGAACTTAAAGAAGATGAGGAAAAACATGGCTTCAGAAGCTGCTGCTCTCTGAGAAACTTCCCTTTGGCCATTAAAATGATGTGGAACTTTGGGGTAGGTATTCTGTTCAAACAATTTATTGTGTCTTTGGAGCTGTATCCATGGGTTTAAACCTTATGAAAGATTAGGACTGTTGCCATAGTATTTCATATTTAAAACACACTTATTTACTGCTGTATGTTGAAGTCCTCAAAATGTTGCCAATAACAAAAACCGGAAACGTGTGAACACTGTATTTTGTATTTATATTGACAAAAAAAGAAGAATATTTATGCATTTTGTTAGTTTATCAGACAAAAACAACCCTGAATATTCGTTATTTCATTTTAGATTTTAGTTATTTTGTTTTACTAACATGCTAAAGTAATACTCTCAATTTGAGGTGGGTGATACTATGTGTATTTTTTATTGTTGTTTTAACTTAGAACAGTTGAAAAAGTATGTTATCTCAACAACAACCGGGCAGAAATATGTGATGAGGATTAACACATAACATTTCTGTGCAGTTCATTTTCAATCTATTTTCTGTCTATTTTGCCCATTAAAAAAATAACAATCGCAATTTTAGGGTTAAATTTTTAAGTATAGCTTGCATCTCTGTAATCCCTCAATTCATAAAGTCTAATGAAGTTGTAAAGTCTAATTGCAGTTGCCATATCTTGCCAATAATCGGTTTGTTGTAGTCTTGTAAATATGTAACCGTTAACATCCTCCTGGTGTTGTGTGCGTCAGGCCGGATCATCGAGTGAAGCCATTTTGAGGTCCATGTCTCAGGAGCTGGTGCCTGCGGCTGCGACGGCCGTGAAGCTGGAGCACGAGCACATAAGCATCCATGGGTAAATCACTCACACTTCACTGTACTGTTTCATATTTACAGTTACATATTTAATTTATTTTCATTCACACGAGCCAATAGATTACTCGTTGATACCATTTTTAAAAACAAATTCAAACATTTCAATAAAAAACATGATTGGTTTGGACGTAAAACGTGTGTATAGTTTTTTAGATTATATATTTCAGGTTAGTTTTGTTTAGTTTTTCGCTAGTTCCATCCGCCGTGAGACAGAGGTAAAAGTAGATGCAACACACACAACATGACGACAAAGTAAAACAAGCACAGGCGTAATCAGGCAAGATGTGATACAAATACACAGTAAATCACATATAGGTGCAAACATCTAATATTAAACTCTTTTTGATCCCCTCAGCAATGACATAAATCTATTCATTTAATATAAGGGGAAAATGTCTCAAATATAGCAATTAATTTAAACTGTTGCTTCTAAAATGCAGCACTATAATATGATCCTATTATATTGTGACATAATTTCTATATTTACATTTGTGTGCATATACACTCATTTAAACTATTTTACTTTTAAAGATGAGTAGGAGACATCGGCTTATTACCGAGAATGTGCCCCTTTTATGGCTTTAAATATATCTTTTGTAGCATTTAATCAATTACACATATTTTTATTACTTAAAATATCTTGAAGAGCATGCATTCTTCCCGTAAGCAGGCTCACCTCCCCACAGATCTGACCTATGGCTTGTAGTGGCTTCACCTGTCTCAGACTTAATGCCATACTGCGGCGCATTCTATGCAAAGCAATAACATCTCTATGGACACATGCAGGTAGCAGACCGTCCACCAGTAATGTTTAATCGTGCATCTTTTAACGGAAACTCTTTGTTGTATGTTTTCCCAGACATTTCGGCGTGGTTCCCAGGCGAGTGGCAGCGCACCCTAATGTGATCCGAGTGCACCGCGCCTTCACTGCGGACGTGCCACTGCTGCCCGGGGCTCAGGACGAGTATCCGGCCGTTCTGCCCGCCAGGCTCAACCCGCACGGCCTTGGCAACAACCGCACGCTCTTTCTGGTCATGAAGAAGTAAGACCCACTCTTTTTGAGAGCCATCCAAAATGTCCTCAAATTATGCCATATTTCCATCGCTACAGCAGCAGCTCGATTGGGGATGTCTCCATCTCTATTACTATTACTAATTGTATAACTATTGTTATTGCCCCCTTAAACAGACTGTTAATACATCGTAAATTCTAAATATCAAGCACTAGAATTGAAATAATCAAAAACACTTTAATATTCAAATCCTTAGCATTAGCTATACAGACTTTGAATTGGTGCCATTTACACTAAAAAGTTAAATTTCTTCCTCCAAAGTTAGACACTTCAGTTAAAAAGTTTTTAGTTTTAGATTTTTTAGAACGGTTTTTTGGGGTCATTCTATTGTATCATCCATAATCCTGATTTTTATGCTGATTGTGTGTTTCTGGCCGCAGTTACCCGTTTACTCTGAGGCAGTTCCTGGAGGTCTGCAGTCCCAGTCGCAGACACAGTGCTCTGATGGTTCTCCAGCTCCTCGAGGGCGTGGACCATCTGTGCAGAGAAGGAGTGGCTCACCGCGACCTCAAGTCTGACAATGTCCTGCTGGAGTTGGACACGGGTAAAGACAAACGCGGCGATTAGCAAAGTAATCAGCGTGTTTTTGCAGCTTTTCCTCGCCGAGAAGGAGGGTCTAAGGGGATGCCCTTGTACAGTTCTCCGTTTGCTTTTTTCCCATGAATGTTGGTTAATCTGCTTGTCTTTCATTGACCGGCGACGGTTTCATTTATTTAATTAAATTTTTATTTTGGGATAATGAAAATCCCCATGTCTTTCAATTGGGTTTTGACATGTTGGTATAAATGTAAACTCCCAAGGAAACACGCAAAGAGTTTAATCTCCCTTTTTACATGTAAATACACCATTTTCCTTGTACTTTTCTGAACAAATTTTTGTTTTTGCATGAACTCTTTTGTGGTTGTGTCCTTGGGAGTGCAGTTTGGGTCAGATACAGGGTTAGAACGTCGTGATAGTTGATCGTTTTGAGAGAGTTTGTCACTACCCCTTTTTAGCGCTATAAATGAATGTTTACAGTTAATGGTATTGTTTTGGTTTGATTTTCAGATGACTGTCCCAGGTTGGTGATCACAGACTTTGGATGCTGTCTGACGCAGAGGGACAAGGGTCTGCGGCTGCCGTTCAACAGCGCGTGGGTGAACAGAGGCGGGAACGCGTCACTTATGGCGCCAGAGGTAGAGCGCGTGATAAATCTGACCAAAATTAAACCCTCAATTGGAATGATCACACCAACTGCATTTCTTTAAGTGATAAAATAAAGTTTTATGAGGAATGAATCTTACAGTAAATACAGTATCAGTCTTGATTTTGGGCCTCAGTTTAGAAACAAACTGTATGAAGAGTGTATTTGCAGGCGCCAGGTAATGACAAAATCAGGTGTAAATTAGTCTTTAATACAGTACATTTATATGAACAGAAAAACTAGAATAATCATGTAACTCAATATGCAGACCTGAGTTTGAATATGTGTTTTACAAGCACCAAGAGTTAACTGTAAAATAACTTTCAATCCATAATATTTTCTCTTTAATTTTCTTCATATTCTGTAAAAGATGGTGTTACCATTAAAATACTTTTTAATTGTTTTTAACCGTTACCCAAATTAAGAGTTTTACATTGTATTTTAAGTATTATTTAAATCCTATTGCATTAGAGCTGTAACAATAGCCTAAATCAGGGGTGTCCAAACTTTTTTCACAGAGGGCCGCATTTTGAAACTTATACTGAGCAGAGGGCCACAGACAACCAAGAGAGCCACAGACAAGTGAATCATTCGAAATTTCGTTTTGATGAGTGTCCACACCTTTTAATAAGACTTGGAACATTAATATTAGGTTGGTATAATCAAAATGCTTGAATTTAGCAGGAACCCGGAGCTGTGAGGGCCGCATTTGGCCCCCGGGCCGTAGTTTGGACATGCCTGGCCTAAATGATATTGTATAGTCACAGTAATATTGTGAGTTGTAAAAGTGTATCCAATTACAAGCTCAAGCAAGTGCTAAAGAAGTGGGAGGAACTGCAACGTGCAAGATCCTTTGCTCCATTTCAGTGCAGACAACATTAGGACATGATTATTTATAGCACTTTGGAATGTGACAGTAATGGCTCACCAAAGTCTTGCCAAAGCATTTCAAAAGTAAAAGGCAGCCCTTCTACAATTCTCAACAATATGAAAAATTCACAATAATAAATACTGTACAGGGAAATGCATATTGTTACATTCCTTTGCAGTACTGTATTATTATTATTGGCTATGTTTGCGTCCCTTCTTAGTGACTTGTTGTGACGTCTAATCTCATATGCCCTGCGTCAGGTGGCCACCGCGGTCCCCGGGCCTGCTGCGGTGATCGACTACAGTAAGGCGGACGCTTGGGCCGTGGGGGCGATCGCGTACGAGATCTGCGGTCAGCCCAACCCTTTCTACAGAGCTGTGGGTCTGGAGAGCCGAAAGTACCACGAGTACGATCTGCCGCCGCTGCCGTCCACGGTCCCAGCCGAGGTGGAGCTGGTGACACGACTGCTGCTCAGGAGGAACCCGCACAAGGTAACCACGGGGCTTGTGCTTTTGTGGTATGTGCCCATTTGTGTATTTTACAGGCAGAATTGATTAAAGGGCACATAAAATCCAATTTGGACTTTTTTGGAGCTTCTAGCCATGTTCTAACAATGTTCCTCATCAAAAACATACCTGGAGTAGCATTTAGCTTCATTCACGCTAATCCTTGCACCATGTGAAAAAGGTAGAATTAGTTTTTTTGGTTCTAAAACATTATGCCAAACCAAAGGTACTGAAGAGCGTGAAATAATGAATCATATTTTATCTTTAAGTTTTATTTTTTTAGATGAAAAAATTATTAAAAATGACACTCATACAAAAACAATGGTTCGAGTTAACAAGTGACTAAAGATATTCACATTTTGTTTTCATTTAGCTGAACTCAAGTTTAAGAAATATATTAAAATACATGTACAGGACCAGTCAAATGCTGTTTCTTCATTATGTACGCTGTAGATTCTCACTGAAGGCACCAAAACTGTCTCTGAACACATGGAATTATGTAGTGAAGTGTAAAATAACTTGCTTTGGTCACTGCTTTGCACTCTCAGCTCCACTAATCACACTATGACAACAAAGAAAAGATGTTTATCATTTATTTTGTTTGCCTCATAATCCCATACATCTTGCTTCATAAATGTGATGTCTTTAGTAGAATGTCGAATGTAGTTAACATAAAGACAAGCCATTGAATGAAAAGGCGTGTGTCCAAACGTTTGACTGTTAGTGTATTGTTGTTGCATTACTAATTATAGTTATACAATTTTGCATTTATTTTTCTCATACTGGAGAAGTATTTGATATTGTCTGATCGTAAAATGTACTTAAAGTGAAGCACTGTCAATAATACTGCAGCCTATAGTTTGTATTTAGATTCTGTCAAAGTCTATTTTTATTCTAACACCTTGTAGAAAAAGCTTCAGTTGTAGTCACTAACACCTTTTATTTAGTGCATTTGTTTTGTTTTATGGGTTTATATTTGATTCTTCGTTGTTTTTTATGTCGCTGAAACACAGTCCGACTAGTTTGTGCTTTTGTTCACTGACTATTGCAATAAACTGTTTTCTGATTGATTGATTGATTAATTGATTGATTCCCGGTTGTCTTCCGTAGCGTCCCAGCGCTCGTGTGGCCGCTAACATGCTGCACCTGAGTCTGTGGGGAAAGAGGGCGCTGTCTGTCCAGGGCAGCGCGGGCACGAAGAAGCTGGTGGACTGGCTTCTGCGTCAGTCTGCTGTAGTTCTCCTCCGGGGCTGTAGAGGGCCCAGAGGGGGCACTGTGGAGGCAGAGCTGCAGAGGAGCTTCCTGTCCAACCTGGAGCTGGAGGAGCTGCGCACGGCTGTGGGGTTCCTCCTCTACGGACAAGACAACTATGATCTGTGCATTATGTCTGCGTAAAGTACACTGCATTGTATTGTATTATTATTATTATTATGAGAAAAGTTGTGAGTACTTCGATTTTTTTAACAACAAAATCTGCAATTGGAGTCGGAATTTTGCCACGTTCTGTGCAATTTTCCACTGGCAAATAAATGTGCGTCATGTAACTTTTCTGCTGGGGTTTCTATCATCTGTTTGTCTTCTTGAAGATGTCATTGTTGTGCCTGGAATGTTCCACAGTATGGCATTTAAAACATCCAATCCATTGAAGAAAGTTGTAAAGAGCGTTACATACGTGAGATTAAACAGCCACTGCTCAAGAGGCGTTATCAGCACAGAAGACTCTCACATTCATGTTAATCTTAAAGCCACATGCTGTACATGCTGTACATTCCAGGTAAATAGGACTTTGAACTCAAAAGAGTGGTTCTCTTTTGAGTTCAAAGTCCTATTTACCTGGAATGTACAGCAATATTCTGAAGCTATGGTGATAATCAGCACTGATGATAATCAGGTACGGATGGTGATGAGGGAGCTGCAGCCAGGTGACAATAGGACTTCGATGGCCCATTACAGGGCTGTTAGGGTAAACAAAAGACTATTGGTTTCAGATCAAACTCTGTGTAACATAAACAGGACGGGCTATTATCAGGAGGCTCCACCTGGACTAGATCCTCAGATTGAGAATGACTCTTGGATGAAAGTCGTAACGTTTTGTTTTTCTAAAAACAGAGTCCAGATGATCGAACCAAATATTTTTCTACAGTGGAACGCTCCTGGATGAATGAGGGGTTACACCCACCATTTAAAACATCTAAGCATTCATTCATTTAGTTTTTATTGCTAAAAAATATCCATTCTTGGTGTGAGCAGGCTCGACTCGCGACACTACAGAGCTGACCTGTAACTTCTTTTCTGTTCAATGCCATACTGTGGAACATTCTAGACAAAGCAAGGACATTTCCATCCGGTCAAGCAGGTGGCGGACCTTTAGGAAAAGCACAATCAAACGTTAGTCAAATCTGGGCCTCATACGTAAATCAATCTAAACTAAATAAATTAAGACACAAACAAGATTACAATCATATAGAATACAAGCAACTTAAACATATTCATTTATTCATTTTTGTCTTGCTTTATATCTTCTTGTAGTGCAATATAACATCAGACAATATATCAGTGATTCAAAATATGATGTGTAATTAATCCATTTTTAACCCAATTTAAACACTACTGTTAGCACTTCTCCGTACGCAATGTGCAGCAGTATCTGTAGTACATCCCTTTTGTCTGTAGAAACGGAAAAGAGCTAAAAATGCATGGGTTTTTTGCTCCTGTGGTTTGCACTTTATCTTGGCATTTGCACTTTTTGTGGCTACTTCGTGTTGTTTCCAGTGAGTTAAGAAATGCATAAATACACTTTTAATGGATGGGTTTGTTAACTTTGAGAAATATTTTGGGAGAGATATGGGATATGTTTTTAAATAAAAGCACATGGATTAGCAACTTTAATGGTGGTTTTATTAATGATTCAACAATGTAATGGAATCATTTGTCATAACCTTGACACTATTCATGATTTAATACTCTTCAGAGGTGTAGCTATCCAACAGGCAAGACGGGCGAATGCATGGGGCCCCTTGATCCCCAAGGGCCCACAGAGGACAGTCCTTAGGCTACAACAGGCTCATTACAGTAATTAAATGTTTATACTTTGACTACTGTGGGTGGGGTGACCGAGAGCCCAGCTTCTTCCACACACTCGTCAGTCCTGCATTCAACAACCACAATAATTAACTGTGGCATTGTTGAACCATAAATGCACCGGTAGTTACTGATTGTTAATCATTGAGGTTCAGGAGGTGGACCACGCCTCAACCTCCTACTCCTCCCTCAACCACTCCTCCACTCTTTAACCACACTTCTAATTACCCAGAAGCCCTATTTATACAGGCCTATCCCAGCATCTCTTGTTGTCTCTGCTCTCTTGACCCCACCCTCCGACCCCATATCATCTTCACCTTAACACATCACCATCTAAAGGGGCTGGGCTGATCACCTGAGACGTACCCCCCATCTCTCCACAGCTAACTCTAATCCATCTATCATCGATTCATCATCGTCAACATAATCACCATTATCAATAATATTCTCTCGTATTCCATTGTTGTGACGTGGCCCTTGACAGTGAATAATACTATTTGGCAGCTGATCATCTTAAAGTCAAAGGTAAGAGAGAAGGGGTGGAGTCTGTCTGGAAAGCCTGTTGTGATGTTTCACTTGGGGCCCAACACACTCATGTCACTGCTTCTTCGTCGTCCTCTCCTTGATGAAGTCGACTCCTCACGTTCCTCAGAGAACTCACCCTCGTTGTTTAAGTCAAAATTCAAACAGTATCCTGGGAGTGCATATTTACAAAAATAATACATCTTATTTTGTTAGTATAAAGTCCCTCATTGGATACTTTGAAATGTATGTACAACTTTTATTAATGTTGGTCCAGAAGTCAAGCTTTAATCTGGCGATTCAATCTACTCCAAAACCCGGCCAACTTTACCCCGCCCCAGGGGTAAATTGATATGGATCTGTATAAAAATACAGAGAGATATCATTCTGGATGTTCCAGGCAAGGTTGGAGCGGAGATAGTCTAGTAAAGTTATAGTGTTATAGGTCAGATCTGTGGAGAATGGCCCCTTTTTTTTCGGTGTAATCCCTCATGGCTATCATGACAGCTGTAATTCAATACATGCAGGTTTAATGTCATACTGTGGAACATTCTAAGCAAAGCAATAACATCTCCACGGAGACAAGTGGCTGTCACAGCAGAAAGTTTCCTCATCATTAACTTGGACAAAGTTGTATTTTGATTGATTCCTGCACGTTTGAGTGGTCCTGTATTGTCCTCACTTTGTCTCTGTTTCTGAAAGAAATCCATAAAGCTCTGATTGTCTTCTATAAAAGATGAACAGATAGATACTTCCATGCCAGAAACCCACACGAGCGGAAACTTCTGCCCCTCCCACTTTAGTCTCAGCCAATAGGAACACGAGACGTTTGTGACTGACCAATCAGAATCAGAGAGGCCGGGGCTCTTCCGGACAGCGCAGATTTGGGACTCTGTTGTTAGCTCAGAGCTAAATCTAAGAAGGTTTGTAAAAATGTCGAAAGACCAAGCGCCGAGAGCTTTGATGAAGGAGCGGCTGAAAGCAGAGTCGAGGAGGAACTGTGTCTCTCCAAAGAGGAGATCCAGAGGAAACAGCAGCTCCTGGGGTCGACGCTAAACCCGAGAGTCGTGTTGCACCGGGTGAGAGTTCACGCGAGTCCTGCTGGTCTGATCCAGGATCTGATCCATGATCTGAAGGAGGAAATCCTAGAGACTCTCAGATTAAAGAGGAGCCAGAGGAACAGAGCATCAAACAGGAGGAAGAACATCTGACAGTGTAAGATGCACAATGTGAAACATGTACTTGCTCTTTACAGACGAATTATGATATTATATTTACATGTTACTGTTTTAATTGTTGTCAGATGTGTCCCAGAGTCCAGTCCAGCTCAGATTAAAGAGGAGCCAGAGGAACAGAGCATCAAACAGGAGGAAGAACATCTGCCCGGGTAAAATGCACCATTTAAACACATCTATCTTACGTTTTACTCATTTCTGTTCTGCATTTTTAAACATTGATTTAGAAAAAGAAAAATCGCACATATCGGCACCACAAGAGTGATGTTTTTCTCACTAATACCGAACCATTTGAAGCCTGAATTGCATGATGAAGTACCTCCCATTTATTTGAATACTTCCAAATGAAAGCAGAACTGTACTGGGATACAGTACCTCAAAATGTGTATTCTGATTTCAAAAAACATACTTCTGTACATGTTTTTAGTTACTTCTCATAACTGTAATCCTTTTCAGGTGTGTCCCAGAGTCTAGTGCTGTGAAGACAGAAGAGTCCTCACTGCTTCAACAAACTGAGCCCAAAGAAGAGGAAACGCAGGCAGTGAAGATCAGCACAGAGCCTCAATTACGCCCAGAGACTGAGGGAAAAACTGAGCACTCTTCTCACAATGACAATGGCGGAAACTGGAAACTTCCATTAAACTTTTCAAATGATGGCGTCACCTGCAACCAAGTCCAGATCGTAGCCTTAAACCAGGCAGCACAAAACCCGTGTCTGGCCCCGAAATGGTCTGCACCAGAGATGAGTGTTCTTGTCTTGTCTCCAGTGATTACAGTGGCAGTCAAAGGGTCCAGAGGGAAGATACAGCAGTGCCCTGTTTGTAAAAGGATAATAAAAGGGTGTAAAAATGCATTAAAACAACACTTTAGAGTTCACACAGGAGAGAAACCTTACAGCTGTTCATTCTGTGAGAGAACATTCCGCCAGATGAGTGCACTAACAGTTCACAAAAGGACACACACAGGCGAAAAACCATACAAGTGTTCGATGTGTGACAAATCATTTGCAGAGAAGTCTACACTACATATACATAAAAGAACACACACTGGAGAGAAGCCTTACAGCTGTCCCATCTGTAATAAAACATTTGCCTACAATTATCTATATAGACATTTAAAAACGCACACAGGGGAGAGACCTTTCAGCTGTTACATCTGCAACAAACAATTTACTCGACCCTATGGACTGAAATGTCATCTGAAAGTGCACATGAGGGAAAAGCGTCCTGCTGTTAAACCTGCAATTCAACCTTTTCCTGTGACTCTGTTCAGCGCAAACACATAAGAACACACACAGGAGAGAGACCTCACTGCTGCTCCATCTAAGAAAGAACTGATCTGGCCTCTACGCGCTCATGTTTATTTCTGATACAGATTAGCACAGTTGAACTAATTACCTCTTTCCTTATTTCTGTTTTGAGAAAATGATTTGTTGTGTATTGTTTAATCGCTGTCGCCCTTCGAGACGACTGCTGTTGGGATTTTGGCCGTTACAAAAATAAATTGAATTAAATTGAATTGTTGGCGACTTGAAGTGTCCTTTATCACCCCCATCATTAGCAAAGAAAAGTACTAGTAAACAGTGTATGTTACAAATGTATAAATTGGATTAAACTCATGGTTCACTCCTAAGAAAAGAAATCCTTTTAATGGAAATAAAACAATCAACTATGTTGGTCAACTAAGACAGCATTGACTAATTAATTGGCTAAACGACAAAAGGATCTAATCAAATTATAGGCCAGGCTTGTTTTGGGCAGTGGACTCCAGGTAAAGTTACAGGGGTCTCTGCTATGTATAATGTTATGTTGTGATTAAATGGAATCCCTCATTCGTCCAGGACTGTTCCATCATCAAAGATTCATTTGTAGTCATCTGCACACTGTTTTTGAAAAAACAGGACATTTCAAAGTCCATCCTAGTCATTCTCAATCTGCGGCTCTAGTCTGAGAACTATTTATCCTACTCTGAATAAGACCTGCCCACAGGGCGGAGCCAAATGATAATAGCCTATCTTGTTCATTTCTTCATTTACATGTCTAAGTTTCACCTAAAAGTAATCTTCTTGTTCCCGTAAAAGCCTTGCAATGGGCCATAGACATCGAGAGTTACGTATGTAACTAAGGTTCTATGAATTCCTCCTGACTGAGAGAGGACGGTGCTTAGCACCTGGATATCTACATGTGTGTGCAGCACATAGGTCGAGATTAAATACCAACAAAGTCACGTCGTGGATGTGACCTGGGTAACGTCAATACCACATATATACCCGACACACCCAGCGCTCTTTTCTTTCAAAATGCACGAATGAAGGCTAGCCAGCTAATAATCGCTGTCTAATACACAGCGTAAAGCAAACTATTACAAATTTTGCCTACTAACGGCAAATATACTCACTGCAGGTAACGACAAAAGTGTGCTAACGTCTCGCAGCCTCCGGAGGACACGAGGCGCAGCTCCAGTATGTGAGGCTTCAAGCGAGAACAGCAAAGAATCCGAAGCAATAATCCAAAGAAGGAACTTCGACCTATCGCTGTAGAAAGAAAAGAGCGCTGGGTGCGTCGGGTATATATGTGGTCACAAAGTCACGTTGGTATTTAATCTCGACCTATGTGCTGTGCACACATGCAGATATCCAGGTGCTAAGCACCATCCTCTGGTGGTCAGGAGGAATGAAATAGAATTTATAGTTAGCTGCGGCTAACTGCAGCGCCTCATCACTGATGAGTACCTAATGAATATCTGAAAGGCCAGGGCTGAGGCTTCAAAATGCTGCTGTACACTATTCCTGTGTTGTCCTCAGTTTGTCCGTTTTAACCATGGATTTATGACCTCTGTAGTACACACGGAATCTCTGCTGATATCGCTCATTCTCTGCATGTCACTTCAGTCCTGATGGGCATAAAGAAAGTGCAAGTGTGGGGGCGGGGCCTTGGTAACTAAACCTTTTCTGACTTTCAAAAATGGCACATTTAGGATTTCAAGAAAGGTATGCCTAATAATGATATTTAAAATACAATTTGAATGCTGTTTTTGACTAAAAGGAGGATGTAATAAGTATTCTGAGTGACTTTTTAGAACTAATCCTGATGAAATGGCTAATGAAATGAATGTGTACTGTAGGAAACACACAGACTGGTGTTGCCCGGTGGTTGAGTGGTTAAGGCACAGCGCACGTATGCCAGGCTCCATGTGCAGCCGGCCGCAGTGTTGTGAGATTGCGATTCTTCTTTGGTGGTGTTTTATGGCGGTTGGTATCCATAATGTTACATTACCCCCATTCTATAGACTTTATTCTTCTGACTTTGTTCCTCGGACTTTATTCTTTGGACTTTATTCCTTAGACTTCATTCTTTTCTTCTTCTTCTTTGGTGGTGATTTATGGCGGTTGGTATCCATAGTGTTACATTACCGCCTGTCTTTGATCTTGTTGTTGTTCTTGTGTTACTTTTAATGGCGGTTGGACTGAAAAGGTGCATTTACCACCACCTTCTGTAGTTGTACGTCTTCAAAGTATGTGTTTTACGCAAAATATCAAAGAAAAACGGAGAGAAAAGAGAGAGCGAATTCTTTAGTTGTTGTTGGTCATTTTCTGCATGTCCCCCCCTCTCTCATCCCCCATTTCACACCCCTTTCCTGTAAATAAAGCCTTCAGGCACACAAAAAATCAAAAAAAAAAAAAAAAAAAGAAGAAACCCATTCAGACTGACTACTAAGCAGATTATTTTTGTAGGAAAGTGTTTTTGACAAAAACATAAATTCAATCTTTACAAAAGCACAATTTTCATATTATTTATTTATGTTTATTTGATATGGATATGCATGTTTCATGAGCTCCTGTCACATTCTAAAACATTTTTCTCTGTGGAGTGGTGCTGGCATGGTGAATGGCATGATCAAAAAATAAAATAAAAACTATTGTTATTTGATTGTTTAATTTCATAGATTTATTGATTAAATCATTTAAAATTAGAAATATTCATATATTTATCCTTTTTGTTTAAGTTTGGTGCAATAAAGTTGTCCCCAATTTACTACCTGCGCTACTCCCCCCATCCCTGAGGAACGCCCCTGGTCCCACTTGAAATACAGCGCAAACATGGACTTATTCATGAGCTCAAGCTCTAGTTGGGTATTTATTCTTGAATGAACTTGAATGCCTTGGTTCTTGTCCCTCACCATCTGCTGTAGAAAGACTACTCTCGCTCTGCTGGTCGCTGGTCATTGGTCATTGGTCATTGGCCATTGGCACGGTTCCACCGGCGGGTCCGCTTTACTGCCCGACGTGAACGCATGCGCTCGAGTGCCGTGTTGCTGCTTCGTGAAGACCATAAGCTCTCCAACCATGTCGTCAATGCTGAGAAACCTTATTTACGACACGATTCCGTCCTGTTTCGCACGGTTTTCGTGTGGGGGGCGAACGTGGGGGCGCAGGGAGTTGCGCGCACAGGCTTTACGCGTAAACCCGAGGCGAGCGTGCTCGGGAACACGGCGGTTCAACGTGCCTCCGAGCGCAGAGTTCGTGACTCGAGTGTCCGGAATCCCGACCATGGCCAAGCTGCCTTTCCAGGAGACGGCGGAGGGGCTGCAGGCGGCTTTTGTGGGGGTCCCGATCGACACAGGGACGTCCAACCGACCCGGAGCCAGGTGCCGCCACTAGAGCACATATGCACACTGTTGCCCCCTAACACCATACTTGACATATGGTATTTTGGGGAAATACATATACAACTAGAACTAAACCAGTTTTCATACTACAAAAAAAGGTTATTAGACTGATCAATCACGCACCTTATATTTTGCCTAGTAACCCATTGTTCATACGATCAAAGCTTTTAAAGTTTTATGATTGAGTAGATCTGTATACTGCTAAGTTTATGTATTTAGTCAATTATAATCAAATCCCTTTATCATTGAAGACACAGTTTCCCCAGAGAGAAAGTCAATATAATTTAAGGAGTCCGTGTATGTTTGACAGGCCTTAGGGTTAGGGTTAGGGTTAGGGTTAGCGTGAGAACGACGCAGAGGGAACATTGTTTATCAAGGAAAGGAGTTTTATTATGGAACAGTTGTTGCGGTGAATTAAAAAAAGCCACTTCTTTATTTCAGTTTAAAAGTATCTTTAAGAAAATAATGATAGATAAATATCTAGCAGAATTAAAATGCATTTTCTTGTTGTGAAAACTTGAGTGCTTGTTGATGGTACTTGGGAGCATCCTGTCCAGTATTATATAGTTTTGTTTTTGTTGATGAATGGTCCCCTGGTGTACTACAATATGACAAATGTCCACCACCGTGAGAGTTGGAGAGAAGGGTGGGCACAATAAGCCTCGGCTTCTGCCTACACCTGGTCAAATAACACATTTGTATCTTATTTTATGTGCTTGGATGTAGAGCACTTTTTGTTTTTGACCAAACAACAAATAAATCAAATTATTTTTAGTGCAAATGTTCAACAATAGCTTACAAATGATTACATTCAATTTAGTAGTTCTCAAACTTTTTACACCAAGTACCACATAAGAAAATATACAGTAGGTCCTAAAACAGGGCTATTATAGATCTAAAATGTGGCTAAACCGGGTCATAAATGGGACTACACACTTGCCTTCTTAGTTCTTATCAGTCCTAAACCATTATTAACCCAAAGGAGGATAGAAATGTGGATTAAACTGACTGTAATTAATTACAGTCAGTAATTGGCCTGTCGGAATATCAATAATATGGTGAATGTTGTTTTTAATGCAAAATCTGGGTTGGACAAATAGTTTCATAAAAACCTTTGAAAATGCGGTAAAAGACCTGATTAAAACCCGGAACACTCTTAAGCCTTCCCAAAAATACAAAGATATATTTAATTTATTATTTTGTCAGTATCTTGCAGTCCTTATTGCACCTCAGTTTTACAGAAAATGGACCCCTTTTTATGAGGTATTTTTCCTTCTGGATCAATAAAGTTCAAGTCTCATGCAGGCGTTTGAATGTGATGATGTCCAGGTTTGGTCCTCGGCAGATCCGAGTGGAGTCGGCAATGCTCAGGTCCTACAACAGCGGGACCAGAGCGGCGCCGTACGAGTCTGTGATGGTGGCTGATATCGGAGACGTCAACGTCAACGTGTTCGACCTAAAAGACACCTGTAAACGCATCCGAGAGGCCTACAGGAAGATCGTGGCAACAGGCTGCATTCCCCTGACCATGGGTGAGCGAGAGGGCCCTGGCGGCATGTTAGTATGTGTGGCCAGTACAAGACAGGTGGAAAGAGAAACTGACTTATCAGTCAACCCTTTGCTCCAGTCCTGGCATCACTGCACCGGCTTCCAGTTCTCCAGAGCATCACATTTAAAATGTTCCTCATGGTTTTGAAGTCTTTAAATGGTCTGTCTCCCTGTTATTTGGGAGACAGACCATGTTCCTGCTCGTACCATGCGCTCCTCCTCTCAGCTCCTCCTCTCAGCTCCTCTCAGCTCCTCCTCTCAGCTCCTCTCAGCTCCTCCTCTCAGTTCCTCCTCTCAGCTCCTCTCAGCTCCTGCTCTCCTCTCAGCCATCCTCCTCTCAGCCCTCCTCTCAGCTCCTCTCATCCTCATCAGCTCCTCCTCGTCAGATCCTCCTTTCAGCTCCTCCTCTCAGCTCAAGTCCTCCTCTCAGCTCTCTCCTCCTCAGATCCTCCTCTCAGCTCCTCTCATCAAGACTCCTCCTCTCAGCTCCTCCTCTCAGCTCCTCTCTCAGACTCGATGTGCCCAGGTCAAGCTGAAAAGCAGAGTGGAATTGAGCTTTCTCTGTGGCAGGGCCCAGCTCTGGAACAGCCTCGCATGTTAGAGCTGACATGTTAGAGCTGCATGTAGAGCTGCATGTTAATCAGAATCAGAAGGGTTTATTGCCATTGTCAATGGACAAAATTCACAAACATAGGAACTTGTCTCAGCGTTAAGGTGCAACATAAAACACTGAGCAATAATAAAACAGCATATTCAATCCAAAGGGCATGCATTAAGAAACAATTTAAAATTACTATAGTATAAAATAAATAGGCATTTCTATGTATATGAGTATTAGTTAAATTTACAGTTGTAGTGCAGAAAGTGACAGGTGTTAGAAGTGTTCATGAGTCAACAGCAGAGGGAAAGAAACTATTCTTGTGGCGGAGGTTCTGGTCCGGATGGACCGTAGCCTCCTGCCTGAGAGGGAGTGGTTCAAACAGATCCATGTCCAGGGTGAGAAGGGTCAGCTGTGATCCGACCTGCTCGTCCAGAGCCCTGGAGACGTACAGGTCCTGCAGAGATGGAAGTCTGCAGCCGATCACCTTCTCAGCAGAGCGCACAATGCGCTGTAGTCTCTGTTTGTCCCTGGCTGTGGCTCCAGCGTACCACACGGTGTATATATGTATTATTGCACTTTACTGTACAACACTTTGGGCTTTTAAAGTTATGAGTGTGCTTTAGAAATAAACATTGATAGATTGATTGATTGAATAGACGTAATAGAACAATGTATATTTTCCCTTTCAGGTGGAGATCACACAATTGCATATCCAATTCTTCAAGCTGTTGCTGAAAAGTGAGTATCGTTTAGAAGAGCTGCACGATAAAAAAATAATAATTGACATTTAAATGATTAAATATGATATATTTATGCTTTCATTTCCATGCTAATACTGTGTCCATCTCAGAAGCTAAGTAAGGTCGGGCTTGGTTAGTATTTGGATGGGAAAACCAGCAGTGGCTCTAGTGCAGTGTTTCTCAAACACCATCATGGACATGGACACTCAGACCAGGAATAGTCCTGTTATAGACCTGATTTAGATCTGGTGATACTTGGGAAGCCGAATCTTCTCTTTGGTGGTACACTTGGTAGGTAGGTACGTTGGTAGGTAGGTAAGTAAGTAAGTAAGTGAGTAAGTAATTCAGTAAGTATGATTTCCCAGCACCAAGCCCCCTTTTAGTCAATGAATTGATACAAACCATATAAGTATCCTGTCTCTGCAGGTATGGTCCGGTGGGTCTGGTGCACGTGGATGCCCATGCTGATGTCAGTGATGTGGTTTTAGGGGAGAAGATCGGCCATGGGACCCCATTCAGACGCTGTGTGGAGGAAGGGCTGCTGGACTGTGGCAGAGTGGTGCAGATCGGGTTGCGAGGCACCGGATACTCTGCAGACTCCTACGAATGGAGCAGATCACAGGTACAGCACCCCCACTGACACTGGCACGACTGCAGACATGAGAAATATGATTGTACAGCCCAAAAACTGTTTATTTAGCTCAAAACATTTACAGAAATGTCAGTCTTTTTAAAATGTGTATTCTTGCATAAATAATAAATCACAACAGCAGTTGCCTCGAGGGGCTACAGTGGAAAAAAATAAAGAATAAAATCAGAATAAACAGTGTTCATTGGGACTTGGTAATGTCCCAGCATCCCGTGTCCTGTCCTTAGACCCTCCTTCTCGGCCAGAAAAAACTACCAAAAAGTAGAAACCTTTATGAGTTCCACAGTGAAGGAGAGATAGTGGAGCTGGATTCACTCAGGAGGAGAACCAGTTCTTCGAGGCTGATTAGGGCCTAGTACGATGACCTCGGTTTTTTCAGGGTTAAGAAGCAGATAATTAAGTGTCATCCAGGTTTTTATATCCTTCACACAAGCACCAAGTCTGTCTGCTTGATCGGTCTGATCAGTTTCATTGATAAATACAGCTGTTGTCATCTGCGTAGCAGTGGAAGTTAATGCTATGCTTTCTGTAATGTTACCTAACGGCAGCATATAAAGAGTAACAGAATTGGACCGAGAACTGAACCCTGAGGCACACCGTAGGTTACTTTAGAACAGGGTGAGGATCTCTGGTTTACATTAACAAAGTGGTTACCTGTCCGATAGGTAGGATTTAAACCAGCTGAGGGCGGGGCCTCTGACACCTACATCAGATTCTAACCTCTGCAGTAGAACGTTGTGGTCGATGGAGTCGAACGCTGCACTGAGGTCCAATAGAACCAGGATTGAGACCAGTCCATCGTCAGCAGCTAATAAGAAATCATTTGTGACTTTAACTAGTGCAGTTTCAGTGCTGTGGGGGGCTCTGAACCCTGAATGGAAAACTTCCAATAAATTATTGTAAATTATGTCAAAATCTCACTCGTCTTGTGGAAATGTGTCTTGCCCCCTCCGTAATGAAGAAGTTTAAATATTCCCATCTTTTATTAATTTGTGTTAACTAAATATTAGTTAATAAACAACTAAATATTGTTTATTCCAAGTGAATTCGCAGCTCGTCACAGGGTTAACACACAGATAAACATTCACCCTCACATTCATGTGTTACCTGGGAGGAAGCCGGAGAACCCGGAGATTCCACCCAGAGAGCTCATGTGATGTTGTTCTGGCTCGGGAATTGAACCCATGAGCTCCTTATTGGGAGGTGAGAGCTCTAACCTCTAAACTTTAGTTCTAAACATTACCACAAGAAATCTCAACTTCAGCACTGTGAAGTGAACTTCAGTGTTATAACATGAAAAGGCAGTGTATGAGTGATGTGTGCGAGTGCTTATCGGTGTTCGTAAAGGTTGATTGCCACATTTGCTTCCATCAGTCCGCCCCAGGGCAGCTGTGGCTACAGACGTAGTTTAGCACCATTCAGTGTGGAGTGAATGAATTTGTGACTGCAGGGTAGCACTTTACTAAAAGTCTAAAACCGCAGATGGACAGATTAAACAGGATCCTGAAACTGCCAGAGCTGCTCACATGATGTTTGAAATGTGCCTTGTTTCTGTCTTATGTAACTGGACTTTTGTTTAGAATGCTTAACATTCCTTTCTGGACTAAACCTCCTCAAAACATTTGAAATTTGTGATTTGTGATTTGTGCGGCCCAGTGGTTGAGTGGTTAGGTCACAGCACACATATGCCAAGCCGGAGCGTTGTGAGTTTGAATCCTGACTCTGACAATTTACTGCATGCCTTCCCCTCCCTCTCATCTCCCATTTCACACTTTTCCTCTCCTGTCTAATGAAGCCTACGGGCAACACAATCTTAGAAAAAGAAAAGAAAATGCATCTGGTTTAAACCAATGAAAACTACAACACTCCACCATAAAGAGTGACATTCTTCTTGTAGCAACACACACATCACATTTTGCAGTAGCGTGTGTTGGTTTTCACAGGGTTTCCGCGTGGTCCAGGCGGAGGAGTGCTGGTTTAAGTCCCTGGCTCCGCTCATGGCTGAGGTCCGGACTCAGATGGGCTCAGGTCCAGTTTATCTGAGCTTTGACATCGACGCACTGGATCCAGGATTTGCTCCTGGAACTGGGACTCCGGAGATCGCAGGACTTACCCCGATACAGGTACAAAATAAAGGGCCACATTTAATATATAAAACGAATGCATTTTTAACAATTTGCAATAAATCTGATTAAGTTGTTGATCAGCATTACCCCAAAATCAGAATCAGAATCAGAAAAACTGTTTTGCCATTGTCAATGAACAAAATTCACAAACATAGGAACTTGTCTTGGCCTTAAGGTGCAACATAAAACACTGAGCAATAATAAAAACAACATATATTCAATCAAAAGGGCATGTATTAGGAAACAGCTTAAAATTTACCATAGTATAAGATAAAAATAGACTTACTATGTACACAAGAATTTACAGTTTAATTTACAGATGTAGTGCAGAAAGTGACTGATTAAATTGCAGTTAAAGTACAGGTGTTTAGAAGTGTTCATGAAGTCCAACGGCAGAGGGAAAGAAACTGTTCTTGTGGCGGGAGGTTCTGGTCCGGATGGACCGTAGCCTCCTGCCTGAGGGGAGTGGTTCAAATAGTCCGTGCCCAGGGTGAGAAGGGTCAGCTGTGATCCGACCTGCTCGTCCCAGAGCCCTGGAGACGTACAGGTCCTGCAGAGATGGAGTCTGCAGCCGATCACCTTCTCAGCAAAACGCACACATGCGGCTGTAGTCTCTGTTGTCCCTGGCTGTGGCTCCAGCAGAGGGCGCTGTAGTCTCTGTTTGTCCTGGCTGTGGTCTCAGCGTACCCACACGGTGATGGAGGACGGTGAGGATCGACTCAATGATGGCCGTGTAAAACTGCACCATCATCTGCACTGGCAGCTTGGCTTTCCTCAGCTGCCGCAGGAAGTACATCCTCTGCTGGGCCTTCTTGATGAGGGAGCTGATGAGGGCTCCCACTTGAGGTCCTGGGTGATGGTGGTGCAGAGGAAGCGGAAGGAGTCCACGGTGGTGATGGGGAGTCTGTCATGGTGAGGGGACTCTGACTTTCCTTAAGTCCACGATCATCTCCACTTGTCTTCTGGGGCGTTGAACTCCAGGTTGTTACCAGCTGCACCAGGACACCAGCGCGGTCCACCTCCCTCCTGTAGACAGACTCATCCCCGTCCGAGATGAGCCCGATGAGAGTGGTGTCGTCCGCAAACTTTGATCAGTTTTACGGAGTCGTGGCTGGAGGTGCAGCAGTTTGTGTACAGGGAGAAGAGCAGAGGAGAAAGTACACAGCCCTGTGGAGCTCCTGTGCTGAGAGTCCGAGTGTCTGAGACATTCTTCCCCATTCGCACGCACTGCTTCTGAGCCGTCAGGAAGTCAGTGATCCACCTGCAGGTGGAGTCAGGCACGTTCAGCTGGGCGAGCTTGTCCTGGAGGGGTCAGCTGTCCTGCACACGTGTCTTAATGTGGCAGGAGAAACACCGTCTGGTCCAGCAGCTTTTCGGGTGTTGGATTTCCTAAATAGTCTGTTTACATCCTATTCCTGAGAGGGTATTTACTGAGAGGGTGGTGGGGGAGGTGGGGCAGAGGTGGCCACCGTGGGGGAGGGGTGGTCACTTCAAAACCGGAGTAGAAGGTGTTAAGTGGCTAAGCCAGTTTGCGATCATCTGCGGCATGGGGGAAAGGGTTGTGTAGTTGGTGAGAAGCCGGAGCCCACGCCAGAGAACTGCTGCTTCAGACTGCTGCTTCAGATTGTTCTGTGATCTCGCTCGAGAAACCTCTTTGCTAAATCCATACTTTGCATCTTTGTAGCGCCCCCTGTCTCCAGCCCTGTGCGCTTCCTCCTTCTGATGCCTTAACTGCCTCAGTTTTGAGAGTGAAACAGGGTTTGTCATTGTTGAAAGTGACTTTGGTTTGTGTTGGTATGATGCTGTCCTCGCAGAATCGAATGTATGACGTCACAGTGTCCGTGTACTCATCCAAACTCTCTGTGGCAGCTCTGAAGACCTCCCAGTCTGTAATGTCCAAACATGCACGTAGCTCCTCCACTGCCTCACCGGTCCACTTCTTAGATTACCTCACTGCAGGTTTGGAGAGCTTCAGCCTCTGCCTGTACGTGGGGAATCAGGTGAACCATGGCGTGATCTGAAAAGCCCAGAGCAGCACGAGCCACGGCGCGGAAGGCGTTACTGACTGTTGTGTAACAGTGATCCAACGTGCTCTGCTCTCTGGTCCGAACTTTAATAAACTTAAATAAACTGTCTGTACTTACAATACAATATTTGGCTACAGATTTATGAAATCATTTTTACATTTCAAAACAATGGCTGCTGTTATAAAAGTTTGCTGGCTGCATGTTTTATGTAACAAAACAATGAATTTTAGACCCATGTACTCTTTGTGATATTACACTTTTTACATTTGAGACATTTTGATTGCGCTATAACGTGATTTTAGCAATATTCTTACATTCCTAATACATTTGTTTTTCCGTTCTGCTGTGGCTGTTTTCTTCAGGGAGTTGAGATCATCCGTGGTTGCCGTGGCCTGAACCTGGTTGGATGTGACTTGGTTGAAGTTTCGCCTCCTTACGACACGACAGGTGAAATATTTACATGCAATTATTCCTTAAACTACTCCCTATTTATTTACTCAGTCTTTCCTTTTGAACAGGCAACACGGCTCTGACAGGAGCCAATCTCCTCTTTGAGATGCTCTGTGTGCTCCCAATGGTGAAATACTACTGATACTCACGCCATGGAGACGTTACCGCTTATTATTTGAACATTTTCAAATTTACATTTTCACAATCACTCTTGCAACCAAAACTTTAATTGTGTTTATTTGTTTTTTATATGATTACACTTCTATTCATCTGTACAGTCGTAATTATGATTCAAAAGTGGCTTTAGTTTCTACAGGTTTGCCAAAGACTGAGCTGAGAAAATTGAACTGGAGGAATAAAAACATGAAAATCAATCAATCCAAACCTTGTATTTTGTAAGTTATTCATTACACTTGAGTGGTGATTGAACAGTGACTTTGCAATAAAGATAAAGATAGTACTTTAGCATTAAAAAGCAGCCTCTTTGATGTTTCACCTTCATCTACTCTGGTTTGTCAGAGTGGAGTTGGCCACATGTCTTCATAAAACCAGGTGAGCCTCAAGTAAATATTTGACCATGATTATAATGAATATGTTACTATAGATTTTCTGGTATTCATGATGCAAATCTTCATTAAAATGGTACATTAAGTGAATCTAAAAAGAACCCAGGCCCCGAAACTGTTCTTTTCTTCGACCCCCTGCGTATATCTGCGTATGACACATCACCTCATATTGTACCGACATGTTTTTACTAGAAAAATACTTACCTGATGCAGGTAAATCACATGCATAGATAAATACATTACATTCAAAACATTCTATTTGAGGCTTGAGTTTGAAGTGCTAAACCATTACATTCCACTAGGAGGCGACAAACGTCCACGTAAATCCTACAACTTCAAGACTTTGATTTATTTGTATTTGTTTTGAACAAATCTGGGCATTTTTCTTACTTTTCAAGAATAAAATGTTTCATTGTTGCATTTTTGGAGCCCACGACCTTCTCTACGGTCAAGTCATTCATTATTTCATAAACTTTTTATGCTCTAACTTTTGATTTTTCACTTTGCATTCTTAGAAGAAGTGGAAAACTGTGGAGCTTAAGGGCATAAGCATTCCAAAGTATTGAACGCTGTGCATAATATTACACTGCACTGTCTGTTCACCTTAAATCCACTTTATAGATGTGAAAAATGGGTCCCACGTGCGCAGGGCCGGGTCTAATGGGGGCCAAACTGGGGCAAAAAGCTGCATTTTAACCTCATTTCAATCGTTCTCTGGAATGGACAGACTCTCAAACACAAATGAAAAGACCTTTATATAAAAAAGAATGTCAAAATAGAAGAAACAAGTCCAGATTTGAATCAATCATGCATTTCAATCGTAAATATTCTCTTTCTAGAAGCCTTCAGTCACTTTATTTAATCGACTACTAAAATAAACCTTCACAGACAGGTTGACTCGGTGGTTCTCGTTCTCTGGGGGGGGGAGGGGGGGGGGATTGCTGAAGTGGTTATTTTGGGGTCTCAACTGAAAAAAGTTGAGATCCACCGGGTTAAATACTTCACACATACATTCACACACACCAAAACTGGAACTACATCTAAACCTGGACCAGATCAGGACTAAACCCCGTCCACATCAGGAAACTGGCTCACACCCTGAACAAATGGGTGAGTATTGTCCCCAGTTAGTTTGATGGACCCGCCCCTGCTTGCGGCGGTGGGTGTGTCACAGCTTTACAAACAAACAAACAAACAAAAACAAAGAATAGTCACCAGTATTTCGGGTCAAAGTTGAAACAAAAGCCAGTGTCAGACTTTACGACAGTGGGGTGGGGGGCGCGGTGAGAATTGCCCCCCCCCCAAACACTTGAAGGGCACTGGCGGGTTGTGCCACATGTGGAGACGGTGCGCTCGTGTTACAAAAGTAGCGCCTCGCGGCATTGGTCTGGGTGGCGTCTCCTCTCCTCCTCTCCTCCTCTCTTCTTTTCTCTTCTCTTTTGGGGGGGATTAGCTGCTTCTCTTTCAGCTGCAGCAGTGAAACACGCAGCAACTCCCCGAATTCCACTCGCCTTTTTGCCCGCACTCTGCTCCACTCTTGTCCCGGCGGCGCAGGAGGGCTCCAAAACCCACCCACCACCACCAGCAGCACACCAGCACAAGCACCAGCCAGCACCAGCACAAGCACCAGCAGCACCAGCAGCACCAGCAGAGAAGTCACCTACAGGGCTGCGTTGCCTTTTACGCACAAGTCCAAGTTCCGAGCTGCGCCAGAAACACGCACCAGACCGCGGCGTCCTCCCGTTTCTGCAGCGTTTGCCCCGCGTGAAAAAGGATCCGTATTTTTTTTTTCTTTTTTTACCTGTTGATGTGGGACAGAGAGTGAAAGAAAGAGGCGCACTGACCGCACACTCCTCTCCCGGACAGGCGGCCAGGGGGAGTGAAGCAAGCCAGGCGCAGGGACTCGGGACCTCTTCGCCCTTTTGTCATTCTCTTCCCCCCAGCACGCGCGGCTCGGCGCTGGGGTTTCTGCTCGGGAAAATGGGCACGATTCACGGACTAACCCTGTGCTTGCTCCTCACGTGCCATCTGGTCACGGTAAGACTGCAAAACTTTTCCTCAGTCTTTGCGCGGAAAACTTTACGCACGCGGTAACTTTACGCGCGCAGGGAGGTTTTAACGTGCAGTGCAGGTGAGGTTAGACTGTACATACCAGGACACATGAAGATATTTAGAAAGTAATATGACAAACTAGCCCTCCTGCTCAGTGAAGGAGCTAAGTTTGTCCATAGGAACAGGCTATTCATAGTCCCGCAGAAGGAGTGCTCAAACTGCTGCACTACACCACTGCTACTACTGTGCTATTACATGTGAATGAATGCCATGTACATTTGTGCTTACAATGAAGGCCGTTCTTGCTACAGTTTGTAAAATAAGAGTTTGAAAAGCTGCTACATCTTGAAACCAGTGTTGGAGGCTTCAGTTTGCAGTTTGTGCAATTAAAGAGGGAAAAACTGCTGAATATTGAACTTTTGTCTTGTTTTAGGTGACATTATATCAAGTTTTCTTACAAGTTTGGCATTCAACTTGCAACATAAACAGCCAAACCTCAACTGCTTCCCTTACTGCATTGTGTAGGCTTTGTAAACTGTTGCTCATTATAATTCTTACCATTTAAGCTACAGTCTGTGTCTTTTAAGTGAACTATTAAATGTTAAACTAACCCAGGTTGTGTTTTGCATTGCCTTTTAGTTTCCGATGTACAAATGAAATGTTGGTACAAGTTTAGCATTAAAGCTACAGCAAAAACACAACTCCTTCACTTCACATTTTGCTCACTTAGGCTTTGGAAATGCTTATTATCATTCTTACCATTTAAGCTGCAGTTTTGTGGTGGAATTTGGAAGAAGAAGTGCAAGCTGCATGAAATCTCACTTCTGCACTTCATCCTGCCGCCGTTGCAACATTTGGTATTAATCACGGTGTCGTTCATCATTTAAAGCTGAGTTTACTTTAGCCTTATCAGTGAAATTCATCATGGAAGTTTTTTTTTGTTTTTTTTTAATGCTCCTGCTTTGAATCAGAGCTGTGCACAACCGGAGAGCTCGGCTTCTGTTTCAGTCCTGCTGCAGTTTGGGTTCAGATCCAGTTTTTAAACCCTGATTTTGACCTGGTTCAGCCCACATTGTTTGCTCTCCTGATTCAGTCTGAGCTTGGGTCGGACGTGGCCTGTTTAGGTCCGATCCCTAAACAGGTTTCGTCCCGGTCTAGTTCTAGTTCAGTCTGGTCCTGGTTTTGTAGTCCAGGATTGATGTACTGGATAGTTCTGCACAAAAAAAGAAATCAGACAAACGCCATTTGCCAAAACGTTATTTGGAAATAGAATTAAAAGTTTAGGACGTCTGCCACCTGAGTTTTGTAGTTTGAGTTTAGACAGTCCGTGAGAGTCCTAGTTTAGTCCTGGTTTAGTGCTGGTTTAGTCCTGATGTCTGTCCTCCCTGATTTATGCCTAAACATTGACAAAGATGTGTAAATATATATATCTGACGTAATAGTCCAGATATTCTCGGTTTGATCCATGCTTAGTTCTTGTTTAGACCCGGTTTTGTCCTCGTTTGAGCTTGGTTTCTATCAAGTCGTTGATGTTTGCCTCATTCAACTTAAAGATAAACCAAGTTGTAAATAGTACACAAGTCCCGCCCCCTCGCCGGCGTAACAGTTATTTAGATGATCTTGATTTAGTCTGTGTTTAGTCTTGGTTGTGTCTCTGTTAGGTTTTATGTTGTCAGTTTGACTAAACATTAAGGCTTGAATATATTTGTTTGAATGTAACTGAAATTAATGTGTGAAAAATATTGCATGATATCGAAATGTATTTATATGCAGCCCTAAAATTAGTCATGATTTTATTTTCATTTTATAAATAAATGACCAGAGAGAGCAAAGAAAAATACAAAAAAGACTTCCAAATGAAACTAATGTACACCAAGTCCAAAAAAGACCCGGAGCATTTAGTTTTTTATTTGTCAGTTATTAGTCCGTTTGGTTTCCATGGTCACAAACAAGACCGACTTCATTAAACACAAAAAAATAGTCAACACTTTCAACTCTTGATTAAAAACACAAACAAAAACCCAAGCATAGCGCCATCTAGAGGTGGGCAATATATCAAAATTGAGATAATATTGCAAACGTTTTGAAAATATGCACATATATAATATCGAGTATATTGTTTGTAGTTAAAAAAAGCTTGCAAAAGTGCTGATTTTAAACTAAAAATGACAAATAAGTGTTCAATCATGTGATACGAAACCTCAGCTAAAAGACATGTTTTAGCACAACAAAATGTCATCTGAATATCTCGATTCACATTCGATGAAGTGCCCAGCCCTAGTTCTAGTTCAGACCTGGTTTGGTCCCGCCGTGATCCTAGTTCATTCCCTTCCATTCACCATGTTGAAGGATGAACTAAAATGCATATCGTACACAAGTCTCAGCTCAGAATAGACCCCCGTCTCTTCTCCCCCATCCCCCCCCCCCGTCCCGCTGGAAAACCCGTCTGCCGCGCTCACCTTCATGGCCTCCAATAAACAGAGCTGTCATGCCTGAGAGATCTGTGACTGGCTCCGCGTTGATTTGATGCTGAAGCAAATCCTCCCTGAATGATGAGACGTAGTGGCACCGGGCAGCGCACATAAATCTTTCACCTGACCACAGTAAAGCCTGCCGACCCAGGAGGAGCTACAGTCTTAAAGGCTGACGTGACCTCACATTCAGGAAGAGTTGTCTGGTGGAAGTTACAGCAGAGCATGCGAGTGGAGGAGTGTAATTGGAGCAAGAGTTGGGACGTAACAAAAGTCAAGTGCCGAGTGTATTGCGAGAAAAAAGGATTATTCAGGATTATTACTAAACATATTGCTATTTCTCAAGTGCATGACCAGCTTTATGAATGACAAAATAAAATAAATTATATAAATAAAAACAGACGGATAAAAAAGTACTCTATAGTTAAATGTTTTTTTAAAAGCTCAATATTGAATTAAAACCACTTAATGTTGCTTCTGAAATAGTCACAATTATGATTTTTGTGACTAAAGGTGCAGGACGTAACTTCTCTGGCGCCTGCTTGTCTCCGTGAAGGTGTCATGCGTTGTCTGGAATGTTCCACAGTAAGGCATTAAATAGGGCACGGTGATATGGTGGAGAAAGGTTCCATTTACTTGGAGCCAGATCACGATTTCGAGTTGCAAGTCGTGCACGCGCGTTCTAGTTTTCTCTTGCCTTCAAGAGGCTAAATAAAGTTACCTGCTCAGTTTGAAAGTCCACGCCTCACTGTGATTGGTTGATTTCAGATGTCACTCACATCCTTTAGTCGTTTAGTCAATGAATCGGTCAGTGCGCTGGAAAAATGTGATCGAATTGAGTTGTATTTGTTATATTTTGACTCTGAAGTGAGAAAATGCATGTTTTTTTCGTATTTTAATTAAAACATAATATTTTATGCTCGTTCCATTGGCAATTTTACTTCAAGTTATTCAAAATACACCCAAAACAAGATAAAAAACGACTCATTTCAATCACTTTTGAACTTATTATATTATTTTCGACGGTCGTTTTTCCGGTGTGGCGTCTCAGTCGACACATTCTTTAATTTCGATTACAAGGTTTTATTTGGCGCTGCAGCAGAAAGGAGAACGCATGAAGGATTTGGGAGTGAAATATGACTTTAATCTGCCGTTTTACAGACGAATACACTGTTTCCCGGCACTTTCCTGTCGTCAGATTGTGGAAATACTGAAAAGCACTTTGCCACTGTGACGCCCTGTCACCGAGCCGCTGTCCCCCCGTATCTTCAGCGCCGCCGTCCCCAGAGCGAAAGGACGACCGCAACGCAGCCTTGATTGAGACCCCTGCCCGGCACCCCCGCTTGTCCGACGCGGTCACCGGGGGGTCACGCGCGTCCACTCGGCACGATCAGAGTCAATAAGAGCCCACGAGAGGAAGCAGATCTCAATCGTCCTGCTGCCGTAGACCGGGCCCCCGTAAAAGTAAAGGGGGGGCCAGTCGGGGCAGGTCATCACTGTACTATTGAAGTAGCGGTGAGAGTACAGTTACATGTCACAGATTTGAGGTCCAGTGCTTGTTATTGTCGGTTTTCTTGAAGGTGAGGACTTCCCTTTGGTTCCTTTTGTGGATTAAATGACATTTTAATGAGAAAAATCCACAATAAAAGTTAGATTTGGATCATTTCAGTGACGCGGTTCATTGTCCCGCACCGTCTTTCAATCAAACGAAACGTCTTTGTTCATAATAGTTTGCGTTTCCGTCCTGCTCAATTTAAAAAGGGGCAACTCAACGGGGAAGTTGCAGGAAGTCATCTTTTTAGTCTGAGAAATGGTTTGTTGTATTTGTTGCAATGTCATGGGAAACGAAGTGCTTTTTCAGTCATAAAAAAAAGCTTCTATTCTCGTTAGTTTTTCACAGTTTTGAGTCAATACTAGTGTTTGTGAAATCGCCATAGCTGTTTTAAAACTTGAACATTATTATTTTGTCTGTTATCGTTTTAATCCATGACAAGTGTGTATCTTTGAAAAAATAAGTTGCTTTAGACCAAAATAGCTGTTTAAAATGTCCAAAATACTCAAAGTAACAAGTCCACGGGCGCTGACTTCCTCCTGCCCTTTTACGGCGCAGCACAAATCTGTCCAAACTGTCTTGAATCTAAATGATCTAACGTGAAGTCTACATTGAGCGTGACTAGATCCAGACTTTTGGAGTATTATCCCGTTAGTTCATTTGTACCAGGGCCGCAACTAACGATTATTTTGGTGATCGATTAGAAGGCGACAGTGAATGTGAGAACAACTTAATCCATTCAAGGACGTCCTGCTGGAGAAGCTTTTCACACCAAAGCGTGTTTTCATTTCAATTTAAAATTTGAATTGATTTCGGCTCTGTCTGAGTAATAAAAGCTCTTCTCTCAGGTCATGGTGGAGTCTGCGTAGTCTCCAGGCAACGACGATTCGCTGACAACTGTTTCTATAATCGATTAGTTGTGATTAATCGATGGACTTGTTGTGGCCCTAGTCCGCACTGGTCAGTCAAAATCGGCTCAATTCAAACACTGCAACTTTATTCACAACATACTTGTTAATGTTTCTCAGTTTCTCTTTGGACAGATATGGATTGTATTGTATTTGTATTTTCTCTTTTCTTTTGGGCAAGCATTTCGATTAGATTAGATTTGTGTTTTAATGGATTCAGGTCGGTTCAAAGTCGGGCTGCAGAATATATCGTAAAAGTTTCAGTATCGACACAATAATCGATATCGCAAAAAATCAAAGTTTTATAGTATTTAGAATTCAGTTTCAATACAGCAGAAAGGATTGTGTTTAAAAAGTATATTCAAAAAGCACAACAATATCGATATCGCACTTAACAGCCACATCGAAATCCCTGTCTTTCCCCGTTTCAGACCATGCGGGGGTCTTAACTTCAGGGTTAGCGGGCGGGTTTTATTTGCAGGAGAAGTGATTGCAGTTGTTGCGATTTGCTAATTATTACAACCATTCTAATTGCAATTCCGATTGGACTGCAGCCCTAACAGTACACAACACACACACACACACACACACACACGCGCAGGCACGGACCCGCCGCAGCCCCCCTGACACTTCACCCAGCTCAGACTGAATACATCTGCACCTCCGAGCGCTCAAGGGCCCCACGTTTAACACGAGACGAGACGCTTGGGTTACAGAGATCATAAAAAGAGTACAATCTGCGCCGGTGACTCAATCGACGCGCGAGTCACAGGAATCCGGGCTGTCCTTCCTCCCGCCCCCCACTGCCCCCCGCCTCGAGCGCCACTCCGCCCCCGGCCGAGGAGGAGAGGCACTTGTGGCGGGCTAAACTCGGCGACGTCTCTGGGCCAAGTGTAAACAACCAAATAAAGGCCGACGGAGCAGGACTTGGGATCGGAAATCTGCGCACGAAACCAGGCCGAGCGATACGTGAAAGTAAACGGAATATCGCCATTTAAAAGCTTTTAACTTTAGAAGAAATGTTTCCCCTTTCACATTTACTCAAAGTTGTTTCCAGCGTGACGAATCAGACCAATGATTCACGCATGTTGGAGTCATCTTTTTTAGTCTCCTGCATTCAAGACGCTAATGCTAAAATAGGAAAAACTCCAGTTCTGCCCCACCCCTCAGACACACCCACTATTTCCCGTCCAATGGAGCATAAGCATCAACTTTTTAAACACTCTACCACAATAAACTCAAACATTTAGTGTGTTTTATTGAAGTACTACTGAATGTAGTAAGTCTGATGGCTCTGTCTAACCTGTGCTAAAGCCACAGATTTGAATGATTCACTTTATTTTTCTCAATATTTAAAAAAACAACAACATAAAACATGACCAGAGAGCAATAGACACAATAAAAAGAACATAAGCAGCACATAACATTTACAGAAACAAAATCATGGCACGAAAATGTCCAAAAGTCTGTTAAATTTGTCCATACTCACATGATTCTTAACTAACTACAATGAAATGCTTAAAAATCTACTCAGAAAAGAAAGCACAATTACAGTACAATTACTTACTTTCCACCCCTGATAATCAATTACTCGCGATTAATAAAAAGAGGAAGCTGAAGTGCGAGGACAGGAGGAGGAGCGTCTGAAGTTGCAAAGCGCCGCAGAGCAAACAGCCGCCCCACTCCACAGTTTGAACAGCGGAGAAGGTCGGTCGCCTCCGAACCGTTCCCATAATTGCTCGAGGACTGGCCTCAGTAAACATCGCACTGTTGAATTATCCATCTTTGCCTCCGCGGGACAATGGAGCGGCGGAGCGGCCCGGGGCCCAGATGGAGAGCAGGTTTGTTGACTCTGCACTGAGGCGTGACCCGGGGGCCGAGATGGAGGTCGCAGGGTTCACAGTTCACAGGATTGATGGGGCGAACGCGTCAGCTCCCATCATGGCAGCGCGCAGCGGCTCATGGTGGGCTTGAGCGACAAAGAGAGTCATTACGAAAGAGCTAAGAAAGAATGACTGTGCCAGACATGTACGTCAAAGCATGTTTATTGTCGAGGTTTACTTCAAAAAGAGACACAACTGCATGGCGTACTCTCCAAAACGATTTATATTTCTGCAATTTTTCAGTTTTTTCTCAACTAAGACATCTACAGACACATTTTAGCACAGTTCTGATGCATATTTTTATTGAGACAAACTGCAAAAACATTCAGATTTTTGGTCATTATCTCCCACCCCTAATTATGATCATTTAGAAACCAAATTAAGTCATTTTTTACAATGAAATCTACACTCACAAATAGTCAATCTAAACGTGAACAGCTTTATTCATCGAGCTCTTTAAAACCAGCAGGGAATCGACACTCTTTGAATGAAAGTTGGGAATTAATTGTGGGATTTCACTGTCGTTTGGGCTCAATAATCGTCAATATTTGTCCATTTGTGATGTCTCTTCTCATTCAACCCTAACTTTAAAATGTTATATTGTGAAATGTGTATATATAGCATATCATCATACGCGTTTTACACATGAATACTTAGTTCCCTGCAGATTTTTTATACAAAATCATCATTTTTTTAATGAAACCGCTGTGAGCTTGTGGTCTTGTGGGTGCAGTTTCGCTCAGATATTTGGTCAGAGTATTTCTTTAGTTGACCAACAGTTTCTTTACATTCTTTTTTGAATCTGAATTTAGCACACAACTCCTCATTCTACTCATGATTATTCTTCTGAGACCTTGTTTTTGTGTCTTGTGTAACAGCATTGAAAGTTACTTGATAATCCAGCACAAATAACCAATAAACACTGTTGATTTTGCTCAGAAATCGTCTTTTTATTGTGTAATATTCTGCCGTTTAGTTGTAGATACGGACCACCGCAGCATAGTTATCTGAAAATAAGTCTCACACGTGTACGTACTGACATAAAAAAAAAGTGCCCAGACCTACAGTAGTCATGTGAAGTCTGTTTTATAGTTTTTAATTACACGCGTTTACACCCACTTTTGGCCCTGTTACTCACTCACCATTTGGAAACCCCTGAGGCCGTAGATCTTTCTGGTGCGTTGAGTTTCCACTTCAGTATCATCAGTGTTGGTTTGTCATGATACTAAAACGTCCAACTCCATTAAAGACACGATTTTTATGGTCAACAGGCTTTTCCCATGTGGTCTTAAAGTGCCCCTGACAGCTCGGACCACTCATTGAACTAAAATGCAGTTAACTTTTATATATTTAAAATGTTGCAATTTTTTTTTTAAATGTTATCACAGAATTACACATTTTACAGGTTTATAATTACACTTCCTGTTTGTAATTGATGACATCACACTAGGAAGTGACCCAGCAAACACCGGGCCAAAACTCATCTAACGTCACGATGGTTTTATTTTGCAAATGGAAATACATGAGAGCGACTTTATTGGTTGAATTCATGTTTAGAATGTCAATAAAGTTTTTTGTAGTGTGTAAATTCTGATTAAACTTTGTGTCCCTGTAGTGTGATGTCACTTCCTGTCATTTTCCACATAGTTTTCAACCTTGTCGCCGCAAATACCCGCTCGATTGGTGTAAAACTATAATTTATATGTACAACAGGTACAAATACACCAAATAAAGTCAAAGTTAGACAATCCTAAAAACCTGCCATACGTCACTTTAATCCGATTGCTCTGACATAGATCAAGACTGGACAAGAATGGTCCAATTTGTATGTTTTTTCCTCCCTGTATCGATGCTTGTTCAAAGGCGCATCTCATTTTGATTCTCTTTCTCCCCTATCTTCACATTTGACAACCCAATTACCCCTAATTTCCTGAAGTCACTTCATTTCTTGTGTACCTTCTCCTCTTTTTGTTCTTTATTTGTGCTCCGCGGCCCCTTCACGCCCCTCGTCCTCCGTCTGAGCCGACTCCAAACACAGCTGCACTTGTACTTGTGCCGACATGAGCCCACACGTTCAGCGCTCGGCGAGTTGTAACCGGAGTCTTTCCATTCACACCTCCTCCCTCGTCCTCCCTCGTCCTCCCTCGCGTCCCCCAAGCACACTTCATGCTGTTGATGTCATTGTCTTGTCCAGGGGGAGTGTCTTCTTGTGTTTTTGTCGTCTTTTCATCTTACGCTTTCTTTACAAATGGGTTGGACGCCCATTTGGCTGGTTTATATCGCACAATAGGCCCAGTAGTAGATTAGTAACACTTGGAAGTAGTTTGACCTCGCGTGCTTGGATACATTGCAAAAAAACCAATGCACCAACTACATTTGCCACGTCTTTGTTACTTCAAACTCTTTTTCTGGTCTTGATTGAGTACAATTTTTTTTAAATCTTATGTTACATTGTTGTCCCCTCATCATAAACCTACCTGTAGTTGCATTTTACTTAATTCGCTCTTATTTCATTATCCCGTTCACGAGGTTCGTCTTCACTGAGCCTCACGAATAACTCAGTTTGAATTTCTACGGATTGTTGCGTCAGGAAAAAATCTGAACTTCTCCTGCGCAGTTTTGGAGTCTATAAACCATCACAAGGTCAAATCGTGAACGCGTGGCTCTGCTAGCTTGACATTCACGTTTCCTGAGGGCTTCATTTATAAATGTTTTCATTGCTCATTCCCACTCCTGCCAGCAGAGGCGCTCCAAAACTAGAATATCTCATTGAAAACGACGGTGTAGTTTCATTATTTTATGTTAGAAAATCTGAAAAACTATTACAAAGGTGACGAAAAGCACGTTTTAAAGCCAATTAGAACCACGAGAATGCGTATGTCCACTTAAAAACTGAAAAAAATCACGTCACATGGTTCAATTAAGAGTATTTTTCTTACTTAATTGGCAGAAAAACGTTTTAAAGCGTTTTAAAACAAGTCAGCACGTCACAACCTAATTTATCCTAAATAGAATGGGTACGTTTAAAGAGCGAATATTCATTTTTGTCTTTGTACGCAGTTGTCATTCCTTAAGTTGACCCAATATTTGCTGTTTCATTACTTAACAAGCCTCAATTCAGCGCCGCTCTTTAGTGCACGGACTTACTCCAGTGATAAACTCTTGAGTTCAAGATGAGGTCAAAGGGATTTTAACTTAAGGACACAACACTGATGCTTCCCTTAAAGACAGAAATAGCCATTGGACACAAAGTTCCTGTATTTACTTAAGAACATGACATGGATATATTTTAGACGGCGCTAACGTCTCCTCCTGTAGAGATTACGATGCCTTTTGATGAAAAACCGATGAGTTCTCCGAAGCCTGCAGCAATCTTCTGCGCGCGGATGGAAAAAACATCCATCATTTTCTTAATACAGACCTAAACAAGAGGAACAAAAGTGCCAGACGATTGCGCTCCGATCTCAAACAGCCGGCCACATTGGCTGGCTCCCAAGTCCACACCTATTAAACATTCATTGAAATGCTAAATTGGCTGTATTGCGTATTCCTTTGAAGGTGAAGGAGCTGTCTGCGGCCCATTCAATTTGCTTTTGTCTTTGTAAGTGGCATTGACGTGAACCAATTGGCCGTTCTGGTTTCTTGTACTGCGGCGCATTGTCGCATGCAGACGCTCCGGGCTGATGGGGGTGGCTGCCCTTTTCACTCCAGAGGTTTTTCTCACTTTGCTGCGTGTTCGTTTGTCTTCTGCTGTCTGTAAGCGAACAGGGAATGGATAGAAAATAGTTTGGAAATCTATTAGACCCTATTCTCACATCTTTCACGCCAAGTGCCGCGAAGGCCGTCGGAGCTAAACCGGCTCCGAAACTCTAAATGAAGCAAATATTTGAAAATGCTGTGAAATCCGATTTGAGAACGTTTTAGAACCTCTTTATTAGACCGTGTGAGTGAAACGAATGAAGGATTTCCCTGTTGTTTTGGCCATGGTGTCAGTGACTGTGAATGACCATAAAAGGAACATTAACAATAATTAAATGTGTCACTGGGACATGCTTTTGGCAGATATTTCATTTGAGTTAAGAAATATATTCAACTTTTTGAGCCTGATAAGGAAATTCAGTCGTCAAATTTGAGTCAAACCAGTTCAAGTGCTCCAAACGTTCTCCTTTCATAGATCTGGCGTTCAAAGCTAAGCCCATGCTGGTGTCTTATCGTTTCTCTCTTTGCTCGGAGTCCTGCCTTTCCTCTCTGGACAAGCCGGTACCTGCTCAAAGGAAAACACAGCTTCCGTATCTGAGAGATGTTCGTAGAAGATGCTAATTCATGTTCACTCCAGGGTGTGATCGCTCAAAGCAAAGCATGAGGAACGCCGGGTTTTTTTGGGGGGGAAAGGGAAAACGATAACCGCTTGAGAACGGCTGTATGACAAAAATGAATCGAGAACGACAGAATGGAAGCATCGAAATTCGAGAAATCACATTAGATTGAACAAACAAAACCAAGAAAACAACAACTAAACTCTGGACCATGACGACAATTTCTTAGTCAAACGCTGCAACTTTTTCCACAAGATCTTGGGAAAAACTGTCGAAAGCTTTTCCGTAGCTCTGTGATCCGACCCAAACTGCCCTCCCAACACCACAACTGCACACGAGCTCATCCAACGACAGCTATTTACATGAAAAAGGTGTATTTCTATGTAAAAAAAGGCCGGTTAACGCCGCATTCCAGTCGTCCTTGGAGGTCCGACTTGTGAATTCACACTGTTACAGCTTTACGTCTCGGAATTCCTACTTGGCAACTCGGGCAACATTTCAGAACCCCCCGAGTTTATCCGAGTTAGACGAGCCAACGTGTCTGCGCCAGCGTTTGGATGAAGCTTAAGATCTGACAGTTCAAATAGCAATGACCACTAATGACAGCAAAAGCAGATATAATACTTAAAGTGCCCCCTACAGGTCGGGCGACTCATTGAACTAAAATGCAGTTAAGATAAATATATTTTGAATGTTGATAAAAATGATACAAATTTGATCCCAGAATTGCTAATTTTTTTGGTTTATAATTTCACTTCCTGTTTGTAATTAATGACATCACACTTGGAAATTACCCAGCAAAAACTCATCTAATGTGACAATTTTTTCATTTGACAAGTTAAAATATATGAGAGCGACTTTATTCAGTTGAATTCATGTTTAGAGTGTCAAAAAAGTTGTTGTTTGTGTGAATTCTGCACAAACTTTCACCGGAATGAGCGTCCCTAGTTCGATGTCACTTCCTGTCATTTTTCTACAGAGAATGAAACGTTTTCTCCACAAATACCAACTCGATTGGTGTAAAACTATAATTTATATGTAAAACAGGTATAAATACAGCAAATAAAGTCAAAATTAGAAAATCGTAACAACCTGTCATGCGAACCTAAATTCGATCCTTATTTTGGTTGATTTGAGCGCTTTTCTGGTTTATATTCTTTGATTTGAGCCGTTACAGTCCATGAACTCTAATGTATTGCTCATCGTATGACAGGCATGACTGCTGGAACACAGACAAAACAGCGTAAACTCTTAAATCGCTCCCAAACATTCAGTTTGCTCACTCTCGCGCCTTCTCCGTTCTGCCGCTGTCTCATATAAATCCTTGAAATCGACATAAAACAGTTCATTGACTACCGCAAACTCGTCTCGACAGTTTATCCGACTAAACGCCTACAGTCCTACGTTCCAGGCAAAGCAATAACATCTCCACGGAGCGCCACCAGTAGAAGAACATGGCGCAGTACTTTCACTTCAAAATCTGTGCGCAGGCTTCCTCTCATCGGTCCAAACTCTCTGTGTGATATTGCTTTGCCCCTTGCAGAGTTGCCGTGGGCCCCCGGGGAGCGCTCGACGGTCTGGCCCGCGTTATCTCGTCAGCCGCCGTCCCCGGGAGACATAACATCTCTCTCTTTTGTTCGGCTCGCTCTCCAGACTCCGGCGTCTCTCAGGAATTCTCCGTCCTTCTCGGCCCTCGTCCTCCACCAGCCGGCTTTTTCTGTTTTCACCGCAGCAGATGTCCGCCCGGCAGTGTATGGGTGGGTGGGGAGGGGAAGGGGGGATTTTAGAGTTTTGCACGATTTTCAGAGGAATATCTTGCGCTTTTTTCGACCTCAAATCGTGTCTTTTCTCGATGACACAAGAGCATGAATCGTCACTTTTCTGTGGAATTGTTTCGACGCCAGCGTGTTGGATTAATGGGCAGAAGTGAGAGCAGAAGGAGTCAACATCAAAATATAACACAAAGACCATTTTTATTTTTAGAGTCCGTTAGTGAAAGAAAAGGTCTTACTTCGGTTACCTGAAAGATCATTGCGTACGTTATAATTGTGTGTAATCAGAGACGGATGTATTGAAAAATTGAAATGATTGCAGTTGATGAACAAAATGACAATATCAAGTATAATCATCTAGAATTCAAACGGTCAAAAATATCAGCAAAACGAGACGAGAAAAGCTCCCGAACAAGGATATAAAGTGATTTTTCTGCTCGTTTGTGGTTCATTTCATGGTCCAGGCGCGTTTTGTGCAGTGCTTGAACCTCGCCCGGGACATTTCCACTCACATTTGAGCACATTCCGGTTGCTTTGTTAAAACTGTCTGGCGCACGCCCAAAAATATGATACATTTGTGTCAATGTGGCTCTACGCGTGACGAGCTGATACTGAAATAAACGTTTGCATCTGCTCTCTTTCCCGTCCCTGCGCATGATTACAGACCACACCAGTTCCTCGGGAGACGCCGTTGCCGACGGTGGAGGTCAGGGGTTGGCCAGTGGCTCATTGTTTCGGTGCGTCGGACTAAAAGTGGGCCGCTGTGCTGAGTCACCATCCTGCTGGGGAAATGAAACCTGGAATTATCAGGGACACAAAGAGGACCCCCACTTCCCCCGAGCAAAGTTTATTCAGGCTTTCCTGTGTGGAGCTGGCTCATCCAGTTTCATAACCACACCCCTTCCCCCACAGTTTTTCTTTTATTATTAGTTTTATTGTTTTGTCTAGATTCAGAGACATGACGTTCATTTGCTTGGATTGCACTTTTTTAAAAAACATTTTCTTGACCGTGATGTTATTGCTTCGTCTGAAATGTTCCACAATACAACATTAAACTCTGCTATCTTGCTTTTATTTAATTCCTGGTGTTTTTGTTGCTCTGAAACGTCTTGGGAATACATTTTTACTGTGAGAGGAGTCGCAATTTGGGCCTGTAGGCTGTAACTTGTGTAATTGTGAGGTAATCTTCGTGTATCGATGGAGGGTGGATGGATTTAATGCCGTACTGCGGGGCATTGCAAGTACAACCCTCACCGCAGATAGTTCACATACAGAAGAAACGCGGCAGACTTTATTGACGTGTTTGGAGCCGGAGATGGGACGGTAAAAGTCTGTGCACCTTCAAATACTGGCCATGTCCTGGAGTCACCCTGCTTCAGACCGGGTTTAGACCTTGTTTAGACCTATTCCCATCCTTGTTTAGTGCTTGTAGGTTCCGTTTTTTTCTGTGGCGCTTGTATAGCCAAAATATTACGTCTGATTGGAGGAGTTTGGAGCTGATTTCGCTACTTCACAGTCCTTCTTTAGACCTTGTTCGCGCCTTATTAGTTCTGTTTCTACCTACAGTATTTCTTCTATAGTTTATCCCAGTTGCTTTTTGTAAAACCATTTATTTTGTAAAGAGTTAAACGTTCATAAATCACTGCTCACGGTGTTTGGGGTTCGTGTCGCTGGTGTTCGTTCTTTCCTGAGAGATTTGCTTGTTACATGTCATGATCAGGCTTAAACCACGGCACAGGTTTTCACAGGTTTTTATGGCACTTGGCACAGATCTCGGTGGAAACAAAGATTAATGAATTCCCCTGGTTCAAATTAGGCCAAGGAGGGTTTTAGTTCCTTAAAGTTTACTCTTGAATATCCGCTGTGAATGTACTTTGGCTTCTACGGCTGCTTTGGAAATGCTCTAAATCTAAGTGTGTTGCTCCCAACCTCCAAAACCTCCAATGGTTTACATATATATATATATATATATAAAGAAAAACCTGTAATCCACAAAACAGAATTGGCTGTAAACTGTAAACATCAATACATTTATTTTATTTTGCTTCTTACAACAACAGAAACTACAAATTTCTTCTGCTTGGTACTTTTTTTTTTTTTTTCTTTTTTAAATCTGATTTTCCCTGATTTTTTTTTTTTTTCTTTTTTAAATCTGATTATTTCTGATACATATTTTAAATTCTTCCTTCATATTATTCCATAATTTGACACCACAAACAGAAACACAAGACCTTTCCTAGATGTTCAGGCACGTTACAGTTATAAATGCCTCTTAAATGATAAATTCAAGAAGCATTTATAACTATATTTCTTGGCAGTTGCTTACGTTTTACATGAATTGAGTAGTTTGGCAAGAAATCAAATCAGAATCAGAAAAAGGTTTATTTTCAGTGAATAAAAACAAGATCAAACTCGGAACTTTCTTCAGTGATAAGGTGCAACATGAAACAAGAAATATAATGAATCATTCAGTGTAACGAAATGCTTTTTGAAGAATGACTGAAGGTTGTTTTGCGGTTTGCGTTGAATCGACAATGCGATGTAAAAACGCTTTGACTGGCCAAAAAAAAACGGCTGATACGACTACTGATTAATTACAATTACTGCTTGAAAAGATGCCCATTGTCTTGTAATGATCGTGAAATGTTGCTTTTGAAACCGAAACGCCACGAGGATTTGATTTAACGGCCCTGCGACTGTATCTGCGCGAGTGAATTCTTTTTTTTTGCCAAGACGCTGAACGGGACTCCTTCTTCAGCAGCGTGCCGACTCAACAGGCTCAGGCTCGCTGGTGGCGGCGCGTCGGAAATGCCAAAAAAACAACAACATTGTGCCCAAACAGTGCCTGGAAACGCTTCTGCTGCTGGAGCGCTGGCTTGGCATCAGCGCTGGTAAATCCAAGGGAATTACTGTGGTTTCAGACTCAAGTAGCTGCGTAGCATTTCCTCCCCGCCCAAACCATCTGTTGATCCCACGAAAAGAGGACTCAAATCATCTTTATGGTGCCGGCGTTCGCTCATCGCTGAACTGTAAAGGTGCAAAGGGACGTGATATATTTAGCTGAAAAATGACTCCTGCTTCAGACACATTATACGTCTTCATGGAGCTCAATATCGCGCCTTAACTTGTCGGATAAACAATTCAATACTTGGATAAATTAACAAGTTCGGACGAGTATCGATGCTGAAAACAATCAGTCACATACATAGGGCAACGTTGGACCTTTCCTGAATAGTTTTATCCCAGAACTAATAAGAGCATGCGGTAATATTCAACAAAGTCGAGTTTTTGAGTCTCCAACAAGTGAATCCATTAATCGCAGCTAATCGATTATAGAAATAATAATCGAGTAATCGTTAACTGGTCAAATGCACGGACGCCAAAACACGCCATGGTCCGAGAGAAGCGGTTTTATTATTCAGACAGAGCAAGAATCACATAAAAATGACATGGGAAATGTGTAAATGTTGTGTTGTTTTGGATGAAAATCGTTAAATAATCTGCCCCTGGACTGCACTTTGGTTCAGATCTATCCGGGTAAAACTGAGTCCAAATCTGGTATTCACTGGCCTTTTGCGTTCTAAACAACTAATCGATTCATGGAAAGAATAATTGCTGGACTCATTGTTTTTAACGGTTAGTGTATTTAAATTGGTTTCGAGTATTGAGCCTCTTCTTTTGTATCGAGTTTGAAATGTTCGAATTGTGATGATTAGCTTGTGCCGGGACAGATCGACCAATTTGGGGGGTTTTCGTGGCCGATACCGATTGTTTAGGAACCAGATTAACCAATGGAACGATCAGGGCACTGTTTTCCTGAAAGCTCGCAGGTGAAACTGTAAACAAAGCAGTATTACTTTCAGTTATAACTCCTTCCGATGGGCAGGACTAATTCCAGCTCCGGAGAGAATAAATGCAATTTTCCTCAGTTCAGAATGACTTTCGGATTAGAAATCGAAATGTCCGGATGCATACCATTGAAACTTTTCCTTCCACGGCCGATTTGTATCTTTTTTCCCCGCAAAGCAACAAACGTAACCACAGCCCCCCATTTGCCTGGAGAAAGAGCGGCAGTGTCTGAGAAACTGTCCTGGCGCTCAGCCGGAACCACAGATCGGCCTGTGTCGGTGATTTAAGGCTGATCGTTGATATGCTAAACTAAAAGTACAGTACTAAAGTAACATTTTCAGGTACGTGTACTAACTTTTCTTCTATACATTTTACAGTGAATGCTTTTTCCTTCTTTACATTTAACGTCTGTACTTTCCACTGCACTGCATTTTTGAAGGGTTGAAAAAAAATAATAATTGTGCTGCTTTTTGTTTGATTTGAGGGGTTATTTTTTAGCACATTCACGGTGACGTTCTGCTTTAAGGTTTTGAGTTCAAGTGCTGGCCTTGAGCAAACAAAACACTGAGAACCACCACGTTTCACTTGAATCGTTATCAAAAATCTGCATGAAAGACTTTTTACTCTAATTGTACAATGTATGCTTCAATACTTTTACTTAAGCTGATGTTTTTATGTTATACTGTCACTTTTACTTGAGTAATTTTTGTCCTGTATCTGTACTTTAACTTTTATCTTGGTACAAACCTGTTTCCCACAACTTTATACTGAGACTACATTTGAAATATTTAATTTGATGCAGTGTTTGGAGTATAAATGTTACTTCTGATAAAAAAAAGAACTGATTACAGATTTAATAAGGCCCAGTTACTTCTGTTTATGACATTAAAGTTCAGTTTTTTCCCACTTGTTCTTGACTATTGGGGCAAACATAAATCATTTTACAGTAAACACTAAAAGCAGGGTAGACATTACTGCACCACATCAGCCTCCGAGTCCTTGCACATTAATATGAATAACTGTTTCAGAGCCATTTTCTCATTTGGACGCGAGGAGTAGGCCTGGAAGAAAATCTAATTGCCATCTTTTGCTGGCAAATATTTCCATTGGATTGAATTAAGAGTCAGTTCACTGTGCACATTTTAGTAAACACACCCCCAAAGGAATTATCATTTGACAGCACATTGTGAAATTGTATCTGCTAAACCCATGCAAGAATCACAAGCATTTCAGAACATGTTTGTAGAGGCCGAAACTACAGGGTTCAGTGGGTTTTCTTCGTAGTAAAACTCCACGGAGACGAGACAGATTTGGTCCACATTTCAGAACGTTATTTTACCAAAGGCAGCCACAGCTCCCCGGTTTGTTCCTCGCTTGATCCCAGTTTAGTCCTGATGTAGACTTGGTTTGATCCTTCGCTAGTCCTGGTTTAGTCCTGCTCTAGTCCTGCTCTGGTCCTGCTCTAGTCCTGCTCTAGTCCTGGTTTAGTCCTGGTTTAGTCCTGCTCTTGTCCTGCTCTGGTCCTGCTCTTGTCCTGGTTTAGTCCTGGTTTAGTCCTGCTCTTGTCCTGCTCTAGTCCTGCTCTAGTCCTGCTCTGGTCCTGCTCTTGTCCTGGTTTAGTCCTGGTTTAGTCCTGCTCTTGTCCTGCTCTTGTCCTGCTCTAGTCCTGGTTTAGTCCTGCTCTAGTCCTGCTCTAGTCCTGCTCTAGTCCTGCTCTAGTCCTGGTTTAGTCCTGATGTAGACTTGGTTTTATCCTGCACTAGTCCTGGTTTAGTCCTGGTTTCAGTCCTGATTTAGGCTTTGTTTGATCCTGCTCTAGTCCGGGTTTAGTCCTGATGTAGGCTTGGTTTGATCCTGCACTAGTCCTGGTTTAGTCCTAGTTTATTCCTGATGTAGACTTGGTTTGATCCTCCTCTAGTCCTGGTTTATTCCAGATGTAGACTTGGTTTGATCCTTCTCTAGTCCGGGTCTAGTCCTGATGTAGGCTTGCTTTGATCCTGCTCTAGTCCGGGTCTAGTCCTTGCGTAGGGCTGCAAGATGAATCGCAATCGAAGCAAAATCCCAATGTGTGATTGACGCAAAGGCTGCACTTTTTGACGTACCAGAAACGACCAAATATCCCGTTTTATTCTGCATAAAAAACTGCCAACCACGTTTAGATCTGTACAAACATGTTCCGTTTGTCAGTTCAAAGGCCTATTTCAGCCCTTTTGTCACTATGTTTAAAATGTTAACTTTTAATAATAAGATTCTGTTCAAACATCATCCAAAACCGAAAAGCTATTGCAAGAGTGGTAGATATTTTCCCCAAATCGTGCAGCCCTAGAACCGGGTTTAGTCGCAGTTTTGTGTCATTGTTGTTCTGTAATTCTGTTACCTGAACAAAAGTTTTCAACACACTGCAGAGTCTTGATGTCACACTTCAACGGCCCACTCTCAATCAGCTTTCATCTTGCTCTGCGATGAACCAGCAGAGCGAAGCACCCACGTCCAGGGGCGTTTCTAACGAGCAGACTCTGGGGGCATGAACAGGGGGACCTTATGAATACATATTTTATGTAATAATTAAATTTAGATCATTCAATTTGGACTTGTATGCCAATTGAAAATCAGCAACATAGTTCTACCGTTGGTTTGTTTGAAAGTTGTAATAGCATTGTCTTATACTGTAATAAACAAGTAACAATAAATGTTGCTAAATTGCTGGATAGCTGCACTCGTGGGGGGCCAATTTTTTCTCCCGGTCCAGCCCTGGATCACATTTGATGAATTCCCTGCTGAAATAATTTACTGTAGATATCTCTTTAACCTTGCTTTAGTTCACATCATTGAGGGTTTGTTGTAATGGATTTGCTCATCTAAATTACAGATCTCCTCTGCCCTCAGCCTTCTTCAGCGTGCGTTAAAACTGGCTTGGCCCTTGCCTTTCAGTTCATCTTCATGCGGGCAGCTCCTCCGGCTACGTGCACCAATTATTGCCTTAAAAGGAGTAATTAAATAGTCCTGCTCTTGACCCGTGGCGCTGTATGATTTATGTGGCCCGTGAGAGAAGCCGGAGGACGAGAGAGCTTGTCCCAGCATTCCTCACCTGTGACCTCTGCCCTCTGCAAGGTCGCACCACGAGCACAGTAAAGAGTCTGCAGTCTGACGTAACGTTGCGTGACGTGAGGAGAAAACACACACGGGGCATCTGCAAAGCATCTTTTCACCACTTTGTTATGTTACAGGTTTATTCCAAAATTTATTAAATGTTTGTCTCAAAATTCTACAAACAATACCCCATAATGACAGCGTGAAAGAAGGTTGTACCAAGGTACAGATCTGGGGGGGACAGAAACATTTCTGCTGCACTGAAGGTTCCTCTGAGCACAGTGGCCTCCATTATCCCTAATTTGAAAAGGTTTGGAACCACCAGGACTCTTCCAAGAGCTGGGCCCGGCCAAACTGAGCTATGGGGGGAGAAGGGTCTGAGTCAGGGAGGGGACAGAGAACCTGATGGTCGCTCTGACAGAACTCCAGCATGTCTCTGTGGAGAGAGGAGAACCTTCCAGAAGAACAACCATCTGCAGGAATCCATCAGGCCTGTATGGAAGACACTCCTCAGTAAAAGACACATGACTGAAGGACTCTCAGACCATGAGAAACAAACCTCTCTCTGATGAGACAAAGATTGAACTCTTTGGGTTGAATAGCAAACGTCATGTCTGTAGGAAACCAGGCCCCGCCCATCACCTGGCCAGTACCATCCCTACAGTGAAGCTGTGGGGCAGGAAATGGGAGACTTGTCAGGATCAAATATGCCATGTGCTGAGAGAGCAAATGCTATGACTCATTCAAAATGAATGTAAATACGGTGTACTCCATCAAAATAACCTCATCGTTCACTGGGATCGAAACAACGAATCGATTAATCAAAAGAATAGTTGCTAGGCCAATCAATCAGCAAAATAAACATTCTTTGTAGCCTCATATCATTACAGTCTGGTAATACTGATGCTGAAACCTACAGATTCATTAAAAACCTTTTTTTAATAACACATAACATAAAACATTGTTCTGCTGGATCCTGGAAGCGCACAATGGAAAGTTGTAAGTTGTGTTACCACAAATGTATACATGACTAAAAACTACAGTTTGAAAAACAAACAAATAGTATTTATTTTTCAATGTTATTGATTTGTTTTGTCGGTGTAATCCCTCAGTCGTCCAGGTACTGTATAGGTTCCATTGCAAAAGAAAATGGAATTCTGTCAACTGGACAAAAGTTTCTCATCCAAGTAACGTCGTCAGTTCATCTGCCAAGGTTTTCACTCATAAAACTTTTGTCCTGTTGACAGAATTCAATTTTCTTCTGCAGTTGTTTTCTTGTACTCAATGATTACAGCAGGATAAAGTACCAAAAGGACTGATCAGGAAACTGCATTAAAAAGCGGTACTTAAGTAGCGATACCAAAGAAATTCTACTCTCGCATTATTGTTGTCCCGATTTGTTTTGACACAGTTTTGAAATACAAACCAGACGATGTGAACGTTTAATAGTCCAATACAAAGACTAAACCAGGACCAAAGGATAAATATGGACTAAAACCAGTGTTCATTGGGATCTTGTGTGCGCTGTGTGTTTCTGATATGTTGAACTCGTACTTTTGCATATGGCCCTGTAAGTTATAGTTTTAAGAAATCTACTTTTCTGAATATTGATGTCAGCGTTGAAAAATGTGGCGCAGTTGGCACTGGACAAAGCATTATCCTTCTCCCTGGCGGTCGGGCCTTGTTTCACTTCAGTCTGATGGTGATGGATCGGTGACTCCAAACCTTGTTGCAACCTTGTACTCTATTAAAATGATTGACACTTTAAATGTCGCAGGGATCAATGTAGAAAAGGTTCACAGGCAAATGTTAAATACCAGGCGTACAGCTTCACAGTGAGGCTCTGTATTTAGCAATATTTGGGCTACTTTTTCACCGCTTTAGACGGCTTAGTTTTTGACATTTCTAGTCACTTTCAAATTATGTGTCTCTGGAAAACGCTTCAAGATTTTATTAAATATGTGCGTAAACATTGTCGGAACTGCATATGCTGGCGTATTGAAAATAGTAGCGGGCGGTATATTGGTTCCAGTATTGTGATCAGCCAATGTAGAAATATAATATATATTTTACAGAAAATTAAAGACAATTTAGGCAAAAAAATATGATTGTATTTTTACAAACATGCAACAAATTGTTTTATATCCCAGATTAATATATGAAATGCAAAAGTTTATTTGATTTTTACTTGATCGATTGGTCGATGGTCGATTTGTTGCTATGGATGTTAAAATCGCCATATTAGTAATCGACTTCAGCTGCAAGATAATTATCAGGTACTCGCCAAATCAATGTTGAAGTCAGCTCAGCTCAAAGAAGCAAGAAGTAGGAACAATATTTGACAAAGCCAGCACACAAAAACACTTTTCTGAGATTGACGTCAACTCGATCTGACCCCACCAAATAAGCGGAAGAATAACGCACCGCGCCAGTAATATAGTTTTAAACATTTGACAATCTTTACCAAACATTGCACTTCCTGTTAGTCGAGCGATGAAGTTGCTGCAATAAGCACTTCACCACTCACTCACATTACCAAGTGGCTCTTGAAATGGCAACATCATCTATTTTATTTTGCAATGCCATTAATGACTAAATGATGCAAAAGTTGACAAACGTTACAATTAGATTAGATTTTTATGGCAAAGTCAGAATTTATGCCCAGAGTTGACATTATAAGTAGTGAAGGAGGAGTTTTAAGACTAAACAATGACTTAACTTGCGTTTCGTAACACAATTTCTTGTCAAGGTCTAAACTTTGGCCGGTTATTCTTTCTATAAGACAAGATTGCACCTATTTAACTTTTAATTACAATTGGGCCGTTCAATTTATGGGTGGAAAATGTGCTAAAACGTGTCTTTAAATGTAATAGTTTGGGTTTAACACGTCAGACAGTTGTGAAATGTCTGTAAAGTGAATTACAAAAGTGCAGAAATTCCATTTTCACTTTAAATCAGCTCTTTTTGCAGCATATTGTTTATTAGAAACAATATGCGCAATATTAACATTTTCCATATCTTCAAAACAACATTCACAATACTAACTTTTGATACGTATATTGCCTACCTCTATGTTAATTCAACAGAAATGGGCTAAAACTTGTATTTAAATGTATTAGTATTGGTTTATAAGAGTCAGACAAATGTGAAATGACTGCAAGATTATTTTATTATTCAGTAAGTGCTGCAATATCACATTATACCTTTATTTACACGTTTTTAATTCGCTTTCTTTGCCGCATTTTCAGCATAAATTATGAATATCTTCAAAATAGAGACATCAAGATATATATATGTATAATCATGACATTTTTGGAAGTTTAAAAAAAAAATATCAATTTATAGAACAATTTAATTCGGTCTTTTTTTCAGTTAACAGAAATGTGATGATTTTTGTGGCCAAATAAAGTTCTTTCTGCTCAGATTTTCCTCTAAAAAGTAACCCTAAATGTAAAGTGCTTTTTTATCTTGCTGTTTATGTCAAATTGATCATTCAGAAAGTTGTATTTGATCACACACTAAGGAGCGGTGATGTGTAAGGAAAACAAAAAGTAAAGACCATAAAAACATGATTTTTTTAAATTGTTGTTTTGGTCATGACGTTAATAATCACAAATAATCAATCATAAATCGTGCTGTTTATTCTCACAATAAGCGTTGAAATCGTGAGATCCCTACCTCAAAATAACATTCGTATAATATACATATCATCTATTTTTGGATTATTTGCCCACCTCTATGAACAACACCATTGATTTGAGCTATAAATGTCATCACAATTGAAATTAATTCCACTCCCACCGCCCTGGAAAGACCATAAATCTTGCATTCCTACAGATGACAGGGTAAAAGAAAAGTGCCTCGTGTGTGGAGTGATGTAACGCTCGGGTGAAAGCTGACTCTTAAATGATCCTCTTTTGGCTTTTCCCCCCGCAGAGGTCGTGAACCGGCTTGTGCTGGCATGTCCATTAGCGCCACAGCACACACGTTGTTAGTTTGACTGCCTTCTGTTTTCGCCGCCGGAGCTTGGTGCTTTTCACACGGACGCGCAGGGGCCCCACTTCCCTTTAATTAGCCCTTATTACAGTAGGAAATGGATATCGCACATCTGCTTCCAATGAATGAGCAGGTTTGGTTGTGCGCCGCGTCTTGGCATCGTCGCGTAAACCTCCAGCAAACAGATGTCCTAACGCACCTTTAAATTAGACCCTGTCGGTGAATTATGAGGACAGGTGAAATTCGTCTGTCAAGTGCGGCTTCCAGACAGACTTTGTTTTCCGATCGTCGTCAGATGTCGTCGGCCCCCCGGGTCGGTGCGGAGGCGAACACGCTCGTAGACCTCTGCCCGAGTTCAGCGGACAGCGTTATTAAATTGTCTGAACTGGTTAAAGTTTTCATCGCTTCGTTTGACCATTTTTCAAACCAACCAGTCGCGAAACGGCTTTCTCTGAGCAATTTGAGTTTAAATTCTTGTAGCTGGATTTCTTGATGTTGAAAATTGTTGTTGGTTGACGGGGGAAACCGGAGCATAAGGAAAACCTATTTAGATACAAGGCACAGGAAGGGAATTGAACCGTGAACCTTGTCATAGCTTGTAATGTAACTGCTATTTGTGTTTTCCTCCCTTCTAGCATTTATTAAATCTACTGGGTGCAAAAATATAAAGTGGGCAAAAAAATAGCTTCTTTTTTAGATCTTGTTACTTTTTTTTTAGCTTTGAAAACTTTGATCAAATGGAGGGAAAAATACAAAGCCTCCACTTTGTACTGGAGTATTTACCACTAAGGATGTCACATTTTCAAATTTATAGTTAAGAATATTGTGAAAAGAAACACAGCAAATAAATGACAAATAAAACCAATAAAAACAAGTGAGCATTCTTTTCATTTACAAATATCATCCTTGTTGACAGTCAGTGCAGTGTAATGTGTAATGTAAGAAAACTAATTTAATCTCACCCCATCATGCATTAACAACATAACATAATGAGCTTCCTTTTGCTTTATTCAGACATTTACATCAGACCATGGACTACTGCACTTCAGGACGATAAGTAACTGTTATATCTTAGTAACTTAAAGCTGTAGTATCCAACTCATTTTGTTGTTGTCGTAAATGAGTACATTTCCCCTCAAAAGGTACATTGTAAAAGCAGAACTTTGTGATAAAATCAGACCGCTGTGCGTTGTCTGCAGTGCACAGTGGTCTGATTTTAATTCTGTGTTTAAATTCTCATCAGTACTGAAGTAAGAACTGAAAGCAGCGCTCTGATTGGCTGCGCTTGGGCGGCCCACCCCATCAGATTGAAATGCCTACTACTGACAGGTTGGACTAATCATTGAATTAAAATGCAGTTAAGGTAAATATATTTTAAATGTTGCTAAAAATAGGAAAAATGATCCCAGAATTGCACATTTATTAGGTTTATAATTTTACTTCCTGTTTGTAATTGATTGCATCACACAAGGAAATGTAACGTCACAATTATTTCTAATTTAACAAATACAAATACATCAGACCACCAGAATCAATGTTTAGATGGTCAAAAAAGTTGTTTCTTTTGTGTAAAGGATGCATACACTTGTGTCCCTGGTGTGATGTCACTTCCTGTTATTCCCACAGATTATTCAATTTTTCTCCACAAATAGCCACTTGACTGGTGCAGAACTTCAATTTATATTTACAACAGGTCTAAATACACCAAATAAAGTCAAAATTAGAAAATGATAAAAACCTGTCATATGCCCTTTAACAATGTCGGTACACTTTCCTTTGGCCTAACATAGAAGATCACAATTTTATTCTTAGGTGAGTCACGTTACGCGTTTTAAAATACTTTTGTCTCATTTCATTGGGAGCTCTTGTTCACACGAGTTGCCCTTGGTTCTACTTCCAGCTGCAGTCGTGTTGCTTCTGGCCATTTGTAAAAGCTCTTTAAAAAGCCAAGGAACAGTTTTAAAGGACCCATATAAAATCCTTGGCTTGCAAACTAAATATGCACAATGAACAGCCGTCGTAAAAGTTTGTGGTTCCAATTAGCTTAGCAGTGGTGAGATTATTACCCATTAGTTCACATTGATGACGCTGAAGGAGAAGCACTGGCCACTTTCACTCGTAGTGTTAAAACGCCTTAGATGTTTTGGGTAGGAGCACAATATTCAGCACAAGTTAATGATAGTTGAAAAGTAAAGACAAAAATTAAATAAAACACACACACACACATATATATATATATATATATATATATATATACCACGGAGACACGAGATGTCAATAATGGTGAATAATCTTTAAAGCGTGATGTTTCTCCTCACAGTCATATACCGCGACATCCCTCGTGCTGTGTCACTTTGTTTGTTGCCTGGAATGTTCCGCTGTATGGCACTAAACTTCAGGGCTACACGATATTGGAAAAGATTGAGATATGTGCTAAAACTGTTAATTACCGCAAAATGAATATATTGCAATACTTAAAAAGCATTTGAGACAATCATTTCAGGCAGAATAAAAGCATCAAAACCGAGATTAAATATAGGCTAATTCAGGGCTGAAGGATTTAAGGAATAAAATCTGCCTTTTTCATAAAAAAACAAATAAAAAATCTATTAACAAACCAGAACATTTATGGTTTCATTCAGACGTCGCGATATCGTTTATTGCATTTGTCAATATTGCGTTATATTTATACTTATGCGACAGCCCTTTACTTATCTATCTCCATGGAGTCGAGATCTGTGGAGAGGCGAGCCCACAAAGCAACACATTTCCATCCAGAGAAAATATACATAATGCACCTTTTAAACCCCTACACAAAAAAAAGAGTGAGTATTATTTTTGTCACTTTTACGCCAAGGATCTGTGGGGAATGTCGGCAAATTGTACGTGAACTACTAGAAAATGACTAGATCTTGACTTTAAATGTTCTTCTCCCATCCTATCCTGTATTTCTGGGCTCTTTTGGTCTGAAACTTAAGCGAAGGAAGTGTTTAATTTACCTCAGGGATTGTATCTGGCTCTGAGTCTGTCAGATCCTGAAGGCGGGGTGGAGTTTGGGGGAATTCCTCGTCCAAAGCTGATCTGGGAAGATGGAAACGCAGGCAGCGGGAAGAAGTGGAGCATTCTGGAAAATCAGATACTAATCCATACTAAAGCTAATACTGAAGCTGGAGTCTCGGTACAAACGGGACAAAATGTGACCTTTAGGATGAGCTTGAGACGTTAAGAAAGAAAATATATTTGGAGCTCAGTATTGACTGTTGTATAATGTGCACCACTTTGGGGAACTTTTCTTAGTTTTTTTTAAGTTTTGAGCTGTAGAGAGTGAAATAAGTAACTTTTAAGGCTTGTTATTACTCGGTAGCAGCGTTTCATTCCGCTCTTTATACATCGCAGCTCATGTTTTTAACAATATTGCACATCAAGTTTCAATATTGTTTATCGTGATATCTTCTGTAACAATATATCGCACTTCAAGCTTGGTTATCGTGACTGGCCTGCTATTTTGTGTTGAAAGCTACAGCTCTAACCCTTAAGGCTTCAAGAGCTGTTTTTATTATCATTGAGGTATCGAAAAACGTGATCGAGTTTGAAAAAAGAAGTGGGAGATACATATATAAAGAAAAAACATACATATTAGGGCTGCATCTAATGATTATTTTGGTAATCGTTTAGTCCAGCAATTATTCTTTTGATTAATCGATCAGGTGTTTAGAAGTCGACAGGCCAGTGAATAGGCCAGGCATGTTTTGGAGTCTGTGTATTGACCAGTTAACAATTATTTCCATTTCTATAATCGATTAGTTGCGATTGAGTATAAAGGCCGAGTCAAGTAGTTATGGCTGATCCTCCCAAAATATGAAGATAATCGTCTTTGTAAACATCTGATCTCATCGCACACTCAAGAACATTTCAAGGCCAAATTTAAAGTCGAGAAAAAACATCTGCACATTTCCTTCACCCGCCAGTAAAAGCACGCCTAAACCTTGTGAGACCAACGTATGGAAGGTGTTTACAGTGTGATCCAGAACTTATTTAGATCCACAAGGTCTTTACATTGGAAACGGTTGCTTCTCGAACTCTTCCCATGAATACTGCAATAAAATAGATCCTAAGATGTATATCTCGTGCAGCTGATGAAGGCATACAATTGTGACTATTGTTTGCCCCGGTGACTCATACCAGGTGAGAATACTTAATTATATCTGAGCGGAATGAAAGATGATGAATCCGGAAACGGTCTAGACAGGAAAATGTCATCAGGTGAGCAGGCCGACATCCCCGATGACAAGAAGCGAGAATCAAACAATAGAGTTGATCTGCAACATCTGCATTAGTCCTACTTCTGTGCTAACTTCTTGAACTCTTCATGAGGACAATTTTCCAGATCTTAAGCCAAGATCTTGTCGGGCTGTAGTCGACTAAAGAAATGACTATTAGGATCTTGTGCAAAAGCTGTACAGATAATTATTTAAACTGCATCTTAATAAGTGAAAAGGCAGATAAACCTGTCCTCTGGCTCCAAGCTTTCTCCTCTCCACATTGGTCTAGATAAAACCTCTTTATCCTAATAAAATAATGAGTTGGCTAATTAAAAATGTGGTAGACGAAGACATATTTTGGTCTTAAGTTCGTATCGCTTAAGGATTAGTTGATGAGTGAAATCCAACCGGGAGAGGAAACTTATGAGCTCCAAAAAGCTCCACAACGTCTGGGAATCTTCAAACTCATTGGTCAATCATCACTCCCAATAAATTACTGCTTCTCTTACTTTTAGGGCTGTAGACCTTTAGTTGTCGACCAAAATGTCTATTAGTCGGAGGAGAATTTTGAAGGATTTACAATATATTGCCAACAGCAGAAAGGATAAGGTTGAATCTACACATTTACACCGTTTACTATTAGTTTTCTGTTGAAGTATTTGTAATTGTGAGATTTAAAAAAATATAATGTTTTAGTTTTTGGGTGGGGCATCCCATGAAGAGAAAGGTTAGGGCACAAAAGTCTCCAAACAACTGTCCCATTTAGTGCAGATTCTTTTCAATTCGTCCGTTTCCAGGTTGAGTCCGGTTGTTCCAGTCGTCCGTGTGTGATTTTTCCCATTGTCCGTACGTCAGTTATGGGGTTGATCCAGTCCTTAGTTGTCGGAGATCGAGATTCTTAAAAGGTTTGAGAGCTTTTTCCAGCACAAAACGCCCCTTCTAGTGTTTGGTCGACCACAATCTTCTTTAGCCGACTGCAGCCCTACTCACCTCAGATATACGGCACAGCGTTTACTCCTTCCCTCATACATTCAGCAGAAATCCTTGCGGTTTTTCAGTCGACAGTCACGTCTGTTTTTCGCTTCTTCAGGTATCGGTTTCTGTGGAGAACCGTTCACTTGTGCAGGCTCACGGTCTACTTTGCCAGACTGCTCCGTAATGCTCTGCGTGCGTATCGTTCAATCGCTCAAACTTCCGCTTCCACGTCCCGTCTTTCGCTCGTCTTGTCGAATTTTCCGCGCTGAAAACACCGGACACCACTAAGCGCCTGGATTAGGCCCGCGTACAGTTTGCGAAGCGAGCGAGACGCTGTGCAATAACAGAGGCCGAGGTGGACCGAGGGGCTCAGATCGTCTCCAGCCGATCTCGCCGGGCCTTTTGTTGACCTTGGATGAAAGTAATGCCGGGGCTGGCGTTTATCTCCCATCCAGCAGCTTTCCCCTCAGCTCTCACTCATAACCATATCTTTATCCTGCACTCTGCTTATCCAAAGTCTGCTCTGAGCCGCCGTTAATGTCCGCATGGCTGCAGCGGTTTCACACGTCTGCTCAGGTTGTTGCTTTAGTTTTGTATTAGCGTAGACTAGAGCTGCAACGATTACTCGAATAAATCGAATAATTCGATTACAAAAAAGCTTCGATTATTATTATATTGCTTCGATGATTCGTTTAATTTACAAATTTGATCAAAAACACGTGAATCTGTGGCGCGCGGAGCGCACGGAACGACTTGTGGGCGCTTTTGTTTCACACGGAGCTTGTTCCGCTCTGACAAAGGCGCAACAGGAAGAGAGCGGCGCGTTTTAAACTCACGAGTGCGACTGGGAAGAGTTTTGATGAGTGAAAGAGCCGTGGATCTATATAATAATCCTGAGCTGCAACTCTAAACACCGCATCTAGCTCCGCCCACCCCAGCCTCCACGCCGTCGACACGCCACCGCGGACCCCCGCGCTCCCCCACTCAACAACTCTGCTTCCCAGTCACAGTCGTACTTTTAAACAGTCAATGCACATGGAAACAGCGCGGAGGACCGCGGTTATGTTATAATAATCTGTTGTGATCAGAAAGTCCGAGACGCGGAGGCCAAAGTGACCGGCACACCGAGCCAAAACGGCAAAATGCGCCAAAATGCGCAAAACGCCAGGACCACTGGTCCACCCAACATAACGTTTAACAAATGTCTTATTTTACGTGATGTGACAGAGCTACAGTAACTGTTTACAATCTATGACAAGTTAATTAAGTCCTTTTTTATATATATTCTTTCTATACAAACAGAACAGTTTGGACTGAAGTGAAATGTTGCTGTTTTGGGGACAAATTCATATGAAATTAAGAATAAAATGTGTTATTTTAAGCAGAAATTCCTTATTTCGTATTTGTTTATTACTATGAGCTATAACGTTTATCTAAAAAATGATTTAATACGTGTTTAAATGGTTTACTGAATGTACCAAAAAATTAACCCATTACTCGATTAATCGAAGAAAAGAATCGATAGATTACTCGATTACTAAAATAATCGATAGCTGCAGCCCTAGCGTAGACACTGTCGTAGCAAAACCGACATCACAACTTAGAGCTGCATTACCCAATGAGTACATTTAGCTTAACCCCCATTAAGTGTGTAGTGGCCTGATTTTTGTCATACAAAACATTCCATCACTTGCAAAAAGCGCTGAACGATCACATTTTCTGACAAATATTGCAATTGGCTTTGCGATTTAGTCTGATTCTGTTCAAAGTGCACATTTTCAACATGTCCAGGAGCATTTGCGAGAAGACTGAAATCGGGAATAATAAACATGTTTGCAGCTACCATTTCAATTGTGATACGATTGCGATGTATCTCGCAGACTTGCAGACCTGTGAGCAGAAGCATGTTTGCGTCGCTACCGTACATGAGTCAGGAAAAAGCTGTTATTAGCCATGTGAATACTCTTGATGCGCCAAAGGGGTCGTGAGAGCATGGAACTAGTTGAATAGCAGTTGCCTCACAGGGCTGCACAAAATTGTAGATTTACCCAAAAGAATGTTAAAAAATCGAACAATGAAGCGGTCATTGGTCATTAAAAGACAATCAGAGTTCAATACTTCCTCCTCTCAGGGTTGGAAAATCAGGTACTTTCATAATATATTGATTTGATAGTTTACAATGCGTCGCTTGTCACTAGAGGTGTGCCAAAATATAAAAATATTGATACATAATGGTACTAAATTTGTCGACACAGTATCGATATCTTGGGCGGCTGTATCGATATATATCGCCGCGAGTCATTTTTCTGTGTGCGTGACCAAATAATTTTGTGACGGCGCTACAATTTTCCTGCGTGTTTACAGAAAGGAAACTTGTTCAGGCAAAATATTTGACACATTCAAAGTTTTGACGGTTAAAATGGGTGTATTTCATTTTAACTTCGTGCAAGTCTCGATTTGCCAAAGAAAAACATCGTTAAAATGTACTGGGTTCTGAACAAAATCGTGATGTATATCGTACAGTATCATGAACAATATATCGCTTATCGTATGTATCGCAATATCGTTCCCCGACAGCACTGAAGGATGCACTGGGACAATAAAGGAAGCATTTTATGGAGAAAAGTAGCATTCCCACTTCGAGCCCACCCATAATAATAAGTGATAATGTTTACTACAAGAATTTTATACGGTTGAAACCTTTTTTGCCGCAGAGATTTGTTGAACGGTAAAGAAAACAACTCGCTCTGCTACTCTGCTCTCTTAATTAAAATTATGCACCGCTTCCAACATTTTTGCTGCATAAATATCAAGTCAATAAACGAGTCAGGGGGATACTCATCCCGGCCGGAGCTGATGTTTGCTGACTGGTCGGACTAAAAGCGCTTCTTCGCACCTGGACAAATTCAACCTTGACGTCGGCGGCATTTTCCCAGCTCTCCTGAGAAAAGATCTTGTAGATAATCCCCTTCTTGGCCTTTGCTTGATCCTGTGCCGGGAGTGACCGAGTTTGAGGATTTAACATTGTGAAAGACGACCAATCAGATCCGAGCCGTTTCCCGCTGACAAAGCGTGCACCTGATCCCGTCCCGCTCGCCTAACGCAATAATTGGCAGCAGGAATGTTGGCGTTTCTTCGCTTTAGGGGATCGTTAAGGAAAGTAAAGCCCCCGTGGATTGCTCGGCGGCCTTGATCCTTGGATTGGGGTAAAATACATGACTTCCCACACCAAACAGAGAAGAGCCACACAGGGAAGTCCCCCGTTTTAATAAGGCTTAGGTCACATGACATGACTCTGTGGGCGGATGGACTTCAAAACATTTAGGACTGTTTTGGGTCGTTAAGTCTGTTTTGTGTCATTAAACCCTCTCTTTTTAAACATAACAGGCTTAATTTAAGGCTGTAACACAATCCCACTCGCTTATTATCATGATATTACCACATTGTAATGCCACCTTTTCTCAGAACTAGTTAGAGCTGCAGTACCTAACTTTATTTAGTGTGGGGAAGTAGCGAAATACTGAAAATGCTGTATGTATTTGTATTCCAGGCTTTAAGTTACTTTCCTTAAATCAAAAGAATACATGGTTATTTTGTCATACAATTTAGGCTTCAAACTGTGTGATTTTCCCTTCTCTAATCAGTGAAAAAAAAAAAAAAAAGCAGAACCAACAACAAACACAAAGCTGTTCTAATCATTTGTCATGTTTTTTTGTTTTTTTTTGCTATAATAAAATACATCTTAATATGAAAGTATTAAAAGTTTTCACAATACAGAACTCAGATTGAACCAGCTAACAGAATACAAAATAGTACCGGTATTCTGTATTTGCGACCACTGTGCGGCGCTGTCTGAATCTAAACCGGTTATTCAAATAAACACTGAATAAACTGCCTATTACTTGTCTAAAGTACACTTAAGGATGAGAGTGTGTTGCCGTGTGTTGATGGTCCATACAAAAAGAGCTTCTAAACGTACTTAGGCGCCACAAATTCATTGATATGAATTGAAAGAGTTTGTGAAAGCTGGAAACTGAAATCCTTCCCTCACAGTAGCCCAGTTTTAACGTCGGCTTCTCTGACAATGCGTGTAGTTCCACAGGTATAGCTAGGACATGCTCTTTAGTAGAAGGGTGAACCACTTGATATTATGAAGTCCCCCTTAATTAATGTAAGACTCCTGATTTTTGTAGTTGAAAAGGTTTCAAAAGTAGTTACCTGGACAGTTTTAGAAAGCAAAAACTCCTGATTTTACGATACGACGATGGTGTCAATATGGTTCCATTTCCAAAATAATATCGACCTTTCTACTGTTCCCCTTTTTCCTTCTTTGCACAACACTTTGATTGTTAAAATATGCGTAAAAAGGATTTGGATCGTCTTGATGAGTTTCACGTCCTTCCCATTGGCCAGTGCACTGTGGGTGTGTCGTAGTTCTGCACAGCTGTTGGCTAGTCCCGTTCCAGTCTCTGAAACGTGGCTTTCTTCAGCGTTTATTGGTCCTTGTCCAGGGCTCGCCGCAAACGATGAGGCGGGCGAGTGCCAGCCGCCGCCGCCGCCGAAGCACCGAGCCTCAGATCCCACACTCAATCTGGAAACTATATGCAAAGGTTTGACTTGAGGGAGAGACGCCGCGCACAAAGGACTCATTGAACGTCGCTCTTTAATAACACATCGTCTGTAACGCGTCTGGAAGAAATCTTTAGAAATCGCAGCGTGATTTAAACAGAAGCGCTTTGAGGAGGTTGGACTTTTTTATTCAGACGAAACTAAAGAAACCCATGCTCAGATTTGCTTGTAAATGTCTTGGCTGAGGTTCAACTCAAAATGTGAACGTAAGCATGCGGACATATCACGTACAGTACCATACAATTTATTCCTGACCAGTGCATAGTCTGTTTGAATGCAGAAAGGTCTATAGAACCAGACCATAAAGTGCATCAAACTCTTATCTTTATTTGATCCACAAACTTAAGCTCTTATTTTAGGAAACGTAATTACCTTGTTGACGTGTTGCGGCAGCTAATCGCGAGCCATCTTCGGAACTGTCCGACAAAATAAACGTGGCCGGTGCCTTTTATTCGAGACGATCCAATCGCATCGCTCACCCCTCGAATATTCTCCACGTATCATCCAGATCGAAATGTCGAACTTCATGTACCTCAGCTAAGTAAGAGTTTAACGTTTGGCTTGTTGATTCTGCAGAAAACCGCACCGATTCTCCGTCTTCTGCGTTAGCGTTTTGGGCTTCTTCTTCTTTTTTTCACACTGTACCATGTGCGACAGGATACGGTTCCAGACCCAAACGTCTTCGTAGCGTTTTGGTCTTGACTTGTAACGATCACATGTTTGATCTTTTCACAAACATCTGCTTTTACACTAGATCGTATTAGGGCAGAACAAATTTGATGTCACTACCAAAAGATGGCTAGGACTTTGAATGATAAAAATGTGACTCATGGCTCTTACCCCGTGTGTCCTTCTCCCACTTTAGACGCAGGGCCTCCGCAGAAGGCTGTAATAACACCTGCAGCTATACGCAGCTCTCCAAGTATTTTAGTCTCCCCGCAGGCTTCCATCTCTCATGTTCTAACTCCGGAGAAATGCACGAATTTAAGTGCCAATGGGGCTTGAGAAGTTTTCGGTCTGCAATTATGTTGGTTTTGAATGTGTCGTTGGGCTGTTTCAGAGCGTGGAGGGCCTCTTTATGTCACAGTACCATACATCCCGAAGAAGGATTTATTTCAGATCATTTCATCAACTATTCTTTCATTTTGTCTGTTTTGATGAGTCACGAAAAAAGACACAAAAAACTATTTCTGCAGAACATTCAAGACTGATGTTGATATCGGACAGCGAAATGATTGATACTTTGGTATAGGGCTGCGACATGTTACTCGATTAATCGCAACTGATCGATTATTGAGATCATTTTCAACTCATTTGGAATAATCGTTATCTGACTATAAAACATGCCTTGTGTGAGGGAAGAGGTTTTATGACTCGATCAAAGCAGGAAATACAACAAAATGATGACACAGGACACGTGCAACTTTAGCGTTTTTGTTCGATCTGTAAAACACTCCATCAGGAAGACCTCGAAAAGCTTCATCTTAACTTCATCCGAATCAAACTGAGTACAAATCTGACATTTACAGGCATTTCGCGTCCCAAACAACGCTATGGTAAATCCATTAATCAAAAGACAAATCGCTAGACTAATCGATTAGCAAAATGATTGTTGCAGCCCTACTTTGGTAACACTGGGCATATCAAGTCCGGTTTCCAAATGTATGTATACAATCATTTATGTAAGTTTGTGTGGCAGGGTTTGACAAAATGGATGCCCAGTTTTGAATCACTACTGCCATTGAAACCAGCTGAAATCAATACACGCCGATACCAGTATTGTGACTCAAAGTATCGACGAACTTTGAATCGGATGGAAAAATGGTCGACACTCCATCTTGATCACCATTCGTAAAGTTACAACTGCCATCCCTCTTCATTTTGGAACTATGTACTTGGGCCACAGAACTCCTGCCATGGACAAGATTGACGGATACCTTTTGGAATGTGCTTTTGGCGGCAGGAAAAAGAGGCCATAACAAAGAAATGGATGACACAAACCGACTAAGGACTGGACTGACATTGTAACGGACATCAGACAAATGGAAAAAAATTACATTCAAACTTAATTTGGAAATGAACAAATTTGACCGATTTTGGACCAAATTGACTTTTTGATTTTGATTTGATTATGACATGAATGTTGATTTATCTTTGCTATTGTCTAGTTGATTTCTATTTGTATTTTCTGGTGTTCTGTGTTTGTTCCATGTTTTGTGTTTTATATGGAAAAAAAATGAAAAAAAAGAAAAGAAAAAGCTGCATTCTTACTGCGACTTGTAACTTCATCTGTCGCGTTTCTAATGCCGTACTGTGGAGCACTGTTGACAGAGCAATAACATCTCCATGGAGCTAAGTTCCCTAAACGTCTCAGAGAGTTTAGAGTTGTTGCTGTGATTGACTCTAATAAGACAAACTCTTTTCTAACGCTTTCCACGGAAGCCATCCAGAACACATTACACGCTCCGTGATAACAATCCCACTTTGGCCAGGTTAGGACTAGATCTGAGCTGAAGTCATATCAGCGTAACAGGCCTTTGTGAGAGCAGCTGTTCAGTCAGTGGATCAAAATGAAGGCTTGGCGTCGGGTCGGTCCCCGCGGACTCGGACAACGCTCTCAGTCCAGGCTTTGTACAACCGAATCCAAACCGCTAACAGATGATGCGGGGAATTAGCCATTTGGAACCAGAGAAGCAATTACATGACATCTTTGTTCTAAATGCATTGGAATGGAACGGCTCTGTTTCCCAAAAAATAAATAAAACGCTCTTGATAATAAAAAACCTGGTTATATTTTTGTTATATCGGAAATTTTGTTCGAGGCTCACACAGACTGTAAAAATGGCAGAAATATAGTTTAACCCCTTAATTAAACTTTCAGCAGCAAGTTTTATTCATTTATATTTGATCTCTTTGCAGTTTTTTCTTTTTTCCCCCAACGATAACCTTGCTAATCCCGTCTCCAAAACAACAATTTCGGCATCATCTTGAGGACATATTTTTTCCCCCTTTTTCCCCCCTTTTTTTGCAGGTCCGTGTTGTGACTTTAATTCTCAGCTTGGTTTAGTGTTGCTGTGATACTAAAATGTGCAACGCAATTCCAACATGCTGCTCATGAAAAGGCTCGATACTGAGGACAAACATTATTTTTAGGCAATAGAAAACGGCAGCACAATATGAGAAACGATGCAACATTCGATAACTGGGTTTTGTATTGCGATAACAATATTATTACAGTATTTTGATATACTTTTTATATGTATATACGAAGTTAAATTCAACTAAAAAAGCTCATGTCGTAATAGATAGAGGACTTTATTTGTGGTTTGCTGCCAGTTCACATGACTGGCTTCACTTCCACACTTCCACTCGTGACACATAAAAACATTGTGAGACAACCGAGATATTCAGGTTTTTTTTTATTAGTTCAACATAAACTCTAACAGAGCCTAATCCAAAATAAAAAAATATATCAATGTTTTACCTTTTATTTTGTCTTGTTGCAAAATATATAACTTGTCAGCCCTCAAACTTCTTTCTCTAATAAAGCTTATAATACAAATCTGGTCTTATACTAGTTCGAATATGGGTCAAGACCATTTAAAAGTCTTTAAAACTTTCAGTGTCAAACGAATATCTAGTTTGGATGATGGTAATCGTATTAATCAGTATCTGGGTATGGTTTGGTTGCTGGGTTTGACTTGAACGTGGAGGCTTTTATTGCAGATGCATTCCGCTTACGTCCTCATCATGTGGGCTGTGGTGAAAGTTGACCCTTTGTTGCTGCCCACAGATTCTTCAGCGCAGTTTTGGAGAGCGAGCTGGCGCTGCTGTGCTGATCTTTATGTCAGAAAAGCAGCCGTCGAGCCCATTTGCAGACGCCCTCGGACACAGATAACCTCCGAACACCGCCGCAGTTTGCCCCTTTGAGGACCCGGTGATCAGCAGATCAACGTGTCCGCCATCTGGACCGAGTGGCTGCTCTTGACAGAGATCGATCTGTTAACGATGATTTGATCTTTTGGCAATGCATCAGAAATGGCATGTAAAGTAAATGTCAGGGCGGAAATTTGAATATATCTTTTATAGTTAAAAAATTATGCTAAAAGAGAAAAAAATATTCAATGAAGGGTAAAAGGTGATATTTCGCATTAACGTTTCACACTTGTCTGATCATTAAAAGTCAACTGTTTTTAACACGGTTGCGCAGGACTGGGAAAACATTGTCTTAGGAGTTAATCGTTTTTGTCAAAATCGCCCTCCCCCCAGTTGAGGCACAGTTATTGCTCAGAAGTGACAGGACTGTAATGGGGATGGGACAATGAACAATAGCTTCTAAAAAAAAAAAGAAGAACAATAATAGTTTCATGGTAATCGCCGACAAAGATAATCTCAAGTTATGTCACCAGACTGTGCAGAAAAAAGAAACGTATCCGTGACTTTCTCTTCAAGATCATTGCGGTTTTCTTTTCTAAAAGTACACATTTCAATATTGTCCCTGGCGTAGACTGTAAAATGAATAATAAAAGTGCAGAAATATCACTTTTCACTCTTGGTGTGGAAGATACCGATAAAAACAAAGCTGCAGTTGATGTTGACGTTTTGTTGTCCATCCAGAAACACGTACTTGAAGATTTCTATGCAACTTTAAAGTCCATATGACACATTAGACTTCATTTTTCAGTAAAACAACAAGAATGTCAGTTTATTTAAAAATGTAACAAACATTTTGCCTGTTTTTCTCCAATTTGGCAATTTTGGTGACGTTTATAATGTCACTTCCTGGTTTGACATGGCCAGCAATTATGACATAGAGGGAATTCTACAACTGTTACTTAGCAACCAGATTGTAAACAAGAGCCAAAGTCCTTACAATAGTTATGATTTGACAAATAATTACACCGGACAACTCCTTTATTTTGTTCAATGATTGTTTAAAAATCATTAAAAAAAAGTATAAGTTGCAAAGTTTCTCTGCTTTTTTGATAGAATGGCGCTTTTTGATGACATCACAGAAGTGGAGGTATTCTGTAGTAGAACTCAACGCTACTTCCTGTCATTTTCTTTTTGACAACTCTTTGTCAAACGTTAAATTATTTACCACGGGGGCTATCTAACCAAACAAGGTCTTTAAGATATGAGGACCTGTCATATGGACTTTAAATGTTTTATCAACTATTTTTGCAGCTTTTTGACAGTTTTCACTATTGAAATTTAGAATTCCAATCAACATTTTTGCCATCTTCTTGTTCACCCACGCCTCCATGACTTCTCCCTCTGAGGATTCAGTCAACTTTGCACCGTGTGTCAAACATCTGGACAACTTTTACGCAACGAGACCGTTGTGTTTATGATAATTACATAAACAGCCGAGAAAGACTATTTTCACGCTCGCAGGCAGTCGCTTCTGTGGTCTCGGACTCCTCAAATCTTGGCAAAGTAGCAGAGAACATTATTGAAAAAGCTGTGGAGAGGATGGAGACTTTGATGTGCAGATGGCACCCAGCGAGGAGTTCTCTTTAGCTAACAGCAGGTTTTGTTGTGATGTTCTGAGCTCCAAGTTCAGCTTAGGTTACAAAACAAAGCCTGTTCAAAACTCCTAGTTTGAAATACTCCTCATGTTAGCACTGCTCGGCGTTCCAAAGCCTCTCCATGGTTTCCTGCCAAATCCCAGTTAATTATGAGATCGCCGTTCCAAATAGCATGACCTTGGGAACGTGAGGAAAGCTTTACCAGTGCGCCATTTGACTCTCCAGAACTTTTTCCCACTAGGATAAAGTTGCACGATCAATATTGGTTCGATATTTGAACGTTTTTTACACAAATATTTCAGTTATATCAAAACAAAAACGTACACGTCTCAATTTACTAGTCAAACTGTAAAAAGGAAACAGAGACAAAACCAATTGAGATTTATTTAGTTAATAAAAAACAGTAAATATCTGTCGGATGTATTGTTATTGCAATATATTTAGTTCTTTGCTAAATTGCTTATGGCGTTGATAAATATTGCGATATCGATGTTTCGTGCAGCTCTAAGTTCTTAATTCAAAGTCTTGTACATATATTTGTACTTGTGCAATCAATTACGTTTTTATGAAATCTAGATCCAGTTGTTATTGGATCCATAATGTCAGTGATCAGCTTTGGTCGTTTTAATGGAGAAGTCTCTACATTCAACCCTCTGTCAGTAAAACGTGTGGTTTGGAGCTCAGAGTTCAGACTTTGGAGGAATCATTCTGACTTTAATTTTGCATTATAGCCGTGATTACAAGCATGTCTCTGTTGTGTTGACAGAGTTATTTGTAATTTGTTTTTATTAAGAAAAATAGAAAGTTGAGATTTGCTTTAATTTCTCCTCTGTGTCTTTTGGCAGGTGTTGAGTAAAGTTGTTATCATCATCATCATTCATTCATATAATCTGACCATATATCTGCACCACAAACAATCATAAAACGGCATAATTTAACTCAATAACAACTTTGCATGCAGACAAATCCCAAGAGACTACGCATTTTTGTGTGAATAAAACTCATACAAACTCACTCGGCTGTTTTCCAAGTCAGTATTTTTGAATCCTGAGGAAATAACTACAAATAAATCAGCTGAACGTTTACTTTTGAACACAGTATATTATGTCAAAACTGCCAAAAGCTGCTAAAACGTTGTCATAAACTCTTCCTCACATCGGTGTTATTTATGAGTGACAGTTTAAGAACCTTATTATTACTTACATACTCGTATACTTGGACAGATGTATGCTACTTTTCCCGCACAGTAAGTCGATATAATGGACTACGACGCACGAGGGGAGCGTATGAGCGCACAGACGGGCTCAGAATCACGGGGGACATTTCGAGAAGGGCCGAGTCAACAGGTGGTGTCAGATTAGTGGCTCCTGGAGCGGGAATGAGATGGAGAGGGGGGTTAAATGCAGCCCCGGCGCAGACATCAGCGAGGGGAAACCGGCGCTCGTTTACAGATCATCAGACAGCTGCCTCCACTTCCTGTCCGAAAAGCCCACGCGCCATGAACCGCATCACAACATCACGCCGCTAACAACGCACTCCCGAGCACCATTTGGACGCGACGCTGCTGAAATATTCATGCCTTTTGGTCACAGAACGTTTTTAAACGCTACGGCGACGTGATCGTTTTCATCTCCAAGTTTCACACCATGGTTACACAGGAACAATGTTTTACTAGCCTTAAGTAGGTGTTACTAATCCTGAATCATAAAGTTATGTTTTCATTTTTGAGTTCATTCATTATTAAAGGTGTCGTTACTATCAAGTTGGTGGACTGTAATTAATCAGAATGTTTGTAAGAACTGTCTCGAAAGAAGAATCCACAATTCACTTGGTGCAGAAGGTTCGACGCGACCTAACGGCTGCTCCTCCTCTTACCGGCTGCTCCTCCTCTTACCGGCTGCTCCTCCTCTTACCGCCGTGGTCATTTCCAGTCCGGTTCTTGGCGCTGACTCAGTGTATCGGCCAATCCGTAGTCGTTGTGGAAGAGGAGGAGGAGCGGGTCCTGTAACTTAAATGACGGCCGCTTAAAGGAGGCACTCTTGAGGCGTAATGTGGTTTAAGGTGACATTTAATGAAGGGGCGGGACACTTTAATCAGTTGTATTTCGTGCACACGTTACGCATAAGTAACACCCAAAAGCAAGCGTTTTGCCCATAGTCCTCAACACAGTCGAGCTTTTCGAGATGCCTCCAAGACCTTCCCAAAACAAGTATCAACGATGTCCATAGAATTGTCTCTCCTGCAGCTTAAAAGTCCGGCCATTTGATATTTAAAAAAAAAATTTTGGCCAGATGAGATGAGATTACTTTGCTCGGTGGGAGGAGCCACCGCCAGGTCTCCTCGCAGTGACTTATTCCCATTTTTAAACCATTATTAAAGGCGCACTCTGTAACCTTTCTGGTGGAGAGTATGGCCATCTACTTGTTTCCATGGAGATGTGTCATTGCTTTTCCTTGAATGCTTAACAGGTATGGCTTACTTTTACAGTATCTTTCATGTAGACAATCAAATAACACCACCAGGCCATGGTACAGGTCAGATCCGTGTAGAGGCGACCCCACACACAGTTGAGTTTAATGTTTTTGCATTGACAACACTTGTAATTGAATAAACACAAGATAGATAATTTTAATGCCAAACAATACATCTACTACATAGAAACAAGTATAAGATAATGTGTATATATATATATATATATATATATACACTTAGCCATCTACTCCTCGTTATCGCTTTGCCACATTCGCACTGTAATGCATGTCATAAAGATATACGAGGTGCCTATACCCTAAACAGCCACATTACTCTGATCCTTGGGCGAGATCCTAGCATCTGTGCCACTTTCACAAACACAAATGAAATAGGGCTGCAAGATACACTGCCTGTCCAAAAAAAAAGTCACCATTGGATTCAACCAAGCAAATACAGCAGGTACGAGCCTCCTACTGGAGAACTGCTGCAGGTGATGATCTTCAAGCTCCAAGAAAGTATTTAAATCCAAAATGAAGCAGTGAGCGGCTTCTCATTTCTGAAACAACCACGTGGAAAGACAAATTCCCGTGGTCATGGAAAATATGTCAGTGTGTTTGAGAAGGGTCAAATCATCGAAGTAGAAGCACAACCTAATCGTCTACAGATGTGAGCCCCAGTGAGAGTGTTTGGGACGAGCTGGAGAAGGCTTTGTGCAGTGGTCACTCTTCTCCCATCATCAAACACAAGATCTGTTGTGGAAGATTTTTTCTTGCTGGCGACTTTTTTTTCTTGGACAGACGCAGTGTATAAAGGAATCAACACCCAAAAAATCCAATTTTAATGGTCGCGAATCACCAAATCAACTTCTTAAGTCGTTTGCGACACAACATCAGTCCTCCTGTATAAAACCTGCTGACCCTGTAGTTTAGGACTTCTTGACTTAGTTTATCAGCTCATATTTCAGTCTTCTCTCAAATGTTGATGTCCCTGGACAGGTTTTAAATGTGCACTCTTGAACAGAATCCAACTATTAAAGCATAAACATGAACCAAATCTAATCGGCAATGAGATTTTTTGCCACCATCGTTCAGTCCCGACGTGAAATAAAACCTGTTTAGTAGTTTTTCTATCTTCCACTGTTTCCTTCCCGTCTCCCGGAGCCGTGTTGTTCAGTGTTCAGCCGTTTAGAATCCCACCTCAGATCTACGATCCCCAGTGGGACGAGGAGCGGGGCATCTTAAATGACACGGCAGTGCTCCCGATTCTCTAAAACCCAAAGTCTTTCTGTTATAAATAAACAGACGGGAGCGAGTGCAGAGGAGAGGAGCTGGACTTAACCGTCAGCTGTCGCCGGGGGAACTGGAGCTGCCCCTTTTGCCCCCCGAAGGACAGTTCATTTCTCTCCATAATGTTACCGGGAAACACACACGCTAATTATTAGAGCGCAATCAAGTTCTATTTGTTTTACATTTGCCGTGATAAACATTCCACTTTAGTTTTCCAAGTTATCAAGTTACATTCCTATACATAGATTTCAGTTTGGGAAATGGAAATGCCGTCTAAAAGTACTCATCACTCATGACTTGGCTTAAGTTAAATCATTGGATCTAATAATTACAGTTAAAATAAACGTACATAGGAAAAATGTACAGTGATGTTTTGGGATTTATGTTCTCGAAGCCTTTGAGGTGTTCGAAGATCGCTTTTTCTTCGAGTTTTAAAGGGGAATAACAAAACCCACGCGTCCTTGAATTTTGTTGTTTTGATGAAAGCCATTTTTCACATATCTGTAATCATGATGTCATTACATGTCAGCAGCGGTGGCATATAAAACATATGGCGGTACTGGGGGGGAGCAATGGGCCAAAAATGTATGGAGTTTCTTAATAATATGTCCATTTAAGAGGCAACTAAAACTGCCAGCAGCTCCTGAAGAGATTATACTTCCACTGTGATTGGTTAAATGCACCTGTCACTCACTCAAAACATGGTGAAGGCTGACCAAATGGAAGGAGTGAGTGTGGAAAGTATCTGTGTTTAATCATAGAGCTGCTTAAACAGAAACAATCGGATCGAGCATATTTCGGCGCAGAGATCGGATCAGCAATTCCATTTGTATTACCACAATCCTTTATAAAAATTTTGTTGTTTGTTGTAGTTTTAGGGTTATGATGCCAAAATTGTCAAACTTGATTTCGATACGAAGGCATAGGCTCGATCTCCGATACCACAGAGATTTTAAAAATGCTCGTTTTGGGGGGGGTTTTTAGACTAAATAAGTGTGCTGTGGTCTTTTAAGCATGAGAGAGCTCCCAGAATCATTCTCTAATTGTTGAAGAAATGCCCACATTTCGGCCCTGGTTTAATGGGCCATTTCTCTGGTAATAAATACTTGCTTAAATGAGTATCTTTTGTTTCGATACTTATTAGTTTTAGTATTGATTAGCATCTGATTTCCGATACTTTTGACATCCCTAGTTTGTTGTCGCAAGCTCGGATTTGCCATCATGCTTAGTTTGATTTACAGTCTGGTTTACAGAGAAAGGGTTTTGGTCAGCGTGCGCCATTGTAAACAACTTCAGGAGTGTTAACATTTCCTTTGTAGTGGCCTAAACTACCTACTACAAGAAGATTTTTCCATTAAAAAGACGAGACATTGTGTTCTTTGCAGAGTACGTTCCATTATCAAAATAATTGCAGCGTTTGTGATTGGATAATTGCACCGATTCAAATTGTACTTTGATTAACTTCTGATATGCAGCCCGACTTCCCACAGAACAAAATCAAGTGAACCGGTCGAACTGTGTCGTGTAGTTTACCTTTTAAGGACAAAACCCACAACAATGTGTAACTTGAGTTAAACATTGTCGTAGTTGTAAGATAGTTGAAATATTTCCGTCACAAAAGGGGCACCAGTAGTAGCCAGGGGAACTTTAACCCCGAGCAGTAAAATAAAACATTCCTCTTTCTATGGAGCCTTGTTACGACCCAGAGGAGTTTGAAGCAGTTTGAGGATGGCACTTGTCCCGTCGCAGAGGCCTGGAGTGCTCCTCTCTTTGTCCCGTGAATGTGTGGCTGCGGCAGTAAACAGAGAGACGCTGTGATTGTTGGTGGTCTGCATGGCGTAGGGGACCCCATTGAGGCCCCGCTGCGCTGAAAATTGAAACGACAGTGTTTTTTAGGGTGTCAAATGGGATGCTGCTGCACCCCGGAAAGTTTCAGAGGAATGTGGTAGTGCGCCGTCCCACCCACAGTGAGAGGGAAATACAGTAGTGCTGCGGAAAAGACCTGGAAACTGGGATTGTTCTTCTGTTTACTGGTTCTATGTTCGATTTCACTGTCAAACCACACGATCGTACTTTGTTAAAGGTGATCTCCTGTCGCACCTCCCGCTGTGCCCTGCCCTCGCTGTAACGCCCTGAGCCCGTGACCTCTGACCTGGTACACGCCGCCGCTTCATGTTTCACTCGAGCGTTGAGGAAGCAGGGACAGATTTACGCGCACAGGAGTCAGAGTTTTGTTGACAGGGTCTCTACATCAATCAGACGACGCTAGCGTTCATGCCCACCGTTTGAGCTGCAGGAACCAGAGAGATGAAACGTTGTCAAGGTTTGGACTTTCCCTCATAGCACAGGAATCAACCAGGATGTTTCAGTTAAGCTCATTTGAAGTGCACCTTTTCTTTGCACTAGTCGTAGTAATCTAATACGCTCTGTAATACAATGAAGTTGGAGCAGTGAAGGGTCGAATAAGGATGTGTGATCACGTTTGAAAATTCGCCTCATGAAAATCGGGACTAAACAAGGGCTAGAACAGGAACAAACCAAGTCCAGATCAGAAATAATATGGGATCTTCAATTTTGCAATGATGTACTTGGGCCTCAAAACTCCGACCATGGACACAGTGGATGGATACCTTTGGAACATAGCAGCTGGGAAGAAGGCCCTCACAAAAAATGGATGACAACTAAGGTCTGGACTGATATCATAACAGACATACAAATCATGGAAAAAGAACTTCTTCTGGACTCAACTTAAAAATAGACACATTTTTTAAAAAACAATAGACAAAATGGGACAATTATTCTGAACTTTATATATATATATCTATATATATATCTATATATAGATATATATAGATATATATAATAAGACCAAATAGAATAGAATATTGTGATCAATCAACATGACGGAATAAATTGTTTATTCAGACTAGAGTTTATTATTATACGAGCATTTTTGCGACACATATTATTGACTAAACTGTATACCTTGGTATTTTGAAGGATTAGTCTGATGAAATAATGAAAATCCTTCTGTGGCGGCGGATATACCCTTTTTTAAATTAAGTAATCGAAAATCTTGATTATTCAGGTCACAATATAATCGTAAGAACTACAAAATAATAATCGGGACAATTTTCGAGGCAAAATCAAGTATTGTTTTCGTTCAATATACACCACAAAAAAATAGATGTAAATGTGAATAACCTTTTTTATCTGGCAGTTTTTGTCCCATTTAACTTTATTTTGTCTTTCAGAAAGTAAAAAAAAACATAATCGTGATGTTTTTTCTCATAATCATCTCTAGTAGACTTATTGCAAACCTAAATCCAGTTATCTTGTTATTAAATGAACAAATCAACAAAAGACAGGCTCTAAATCCATCTGTACACTCAGTACGCAAACGGATTATTCTTTATATATTCATCTTTACACCTTCTTTGATCTGCAAAATAGGGTTTTTTCTACTTAGTTTTCAGCTTTGTAACCAGCCCTTTTTGCCTTTATCTACTGTGCAAGTCCACACAGGCCGGATCCTCCTCAGACACGCCGTCCTGAAGAGCCAGTGGGAAGAAGAAAGATTGTGCCAAGTTTTCTGGCTGATATTGAATAGCTGGAGGATACTTTTAATGTCTTATATACCGCACATGAAGACACCGACACAAGCACAGGTTTAATCTCAGCTTTATATCTGTTTGATCAGGGCGACTTTGTGGCATTGTGGATGTTCTGTTTACGTGTAATTATAGCGCTTTGAATTCAGCCATTTTAGAAGCTTCAGTAGTAAAAAAAAAAAAAAAAAAAAAAAAAGGTTATTTCCAATTGCTATCTTGATCTTTTGCCAAATGAGCACAAAAAATAAATATGTATTTCAATTCTGTTTACAGTCCTATTTGCTATCTATATATGCAAGTGTGTGGGGTTTTTTTTCTTAAAGGTTTTTTATTAGCAGTTATAGCTTTGACCTGCTGAAATGAAAATGATCTGACCGGTTCTCTGGAGAAATAAGAGCGCAGTATTTTGAGTAATCAGTGCACGTAAACGTTCAGTTCTGCAGTCAAATGATTGGAAATGCAGGTGTTTTGTTTGCCGTCGTCTCATCAACAGTACAAGAAGATATTTATTTCGCGATTGCGTCCAAATGTGGTGGGATTCAATCATGCAGGCGTGCTGTAATAGCGCTGGACAAAGCCATTAATTAACCACTTCAAAAAAATAATAATCATGACAATTAATAAGTCTTCCGAATTCCAACTATACTTCATAAAGTGTTTTTTTATATATGTATTCAGAAAGTTGGTCACATGGTAAATATGCTGTTTTAGACAAGGAGATGTCACGGCCGTTTTGTGGTCAATAATCCTGAATTATTGTCCAATTGTGATCGTAACATTTGTATTCGTGGCATCCCTGCTCTCCGCAGATCTGAGCTGTTTGTCTCCAAGGAGATTAATGCCCGACCATTCATTTATAGTCTTTGCCATGGATTCATTTTGACTCAGAAAAATGCCCTTTCTGACCCCGGTCCTGACCCCGGTCCTGACCCCGGTCCTGACCCCGGTCCTGACCCTGGTCCTGACCCGTCCTGACCCTGGTCCTGACCCCGGTCCTGACCCGTTGTGGGAGAGGGACCTGGGGCCAGACGTCTGCGCAGGAACTCCAGACATGTGCTCCCAAATGTGGACTTATCCCTCTGTTCCCCTCTCCTGCTTCCTTCCCTGCTCCCTCTGCTTGGTCCTGCTCCCCCTGCTCCCTCCTGCTTCCCTCTGCTCCTCCTGTGCTCTCCTGTTCTTTTTGCTCCTTCCTGCTCCTTTTTGCTCCCTCCTGCTTCCTCCTGCTCCTTCCAGCTCCGTCCGGTTCCTTTTTGCTCCCCCCCTGCTTCCTCCTGCTCCCCCCTGCTTCCTCCTGTTCCTTCCTGCTCCTTCCAGCTCCGTCCTGCTCCTTTTTGCTCCCCCTGCTTCCTCCTGCTCCCCCTTGCTTCCCCCCTTGCCCTTCCTGCTCCCTCCAGCTCCGTCCGGTTCCTTTTTGCTCCTCCCTGCTTCCTCCTGCTCCCCTGCTTCCTCCTGCTCCTTCCTGCTCCTTTTTGCTCCCCCCTGCATCCTCCTGCTCCCCCCTGCTCTCCCTCGCTCCCCCGGCTAAAGAAGGCTCCTAGAAAACATCTGGATTGAATGCATGAACAAATTATTCTGAAATCAGAAGCCAAACTGTTTCTTTTGCACAATATAGTTAATTCAACCCAATGTCTCCTCCTCCCCTTTTTCCAAGAAAGTCCCCCCGCGCTGGTTGCCCCCGCTGCATTAGTCATGGAACAGTATTTGAGAGGACAATCGGCCCACGTTGTCAGACAGCGTTTGTGTGTTGAATGAAGAGCCTCCTTCAGTTTCCTCTCGGTCCCATCACTCTGGATTAAAAGAGTGTGGAGAGCACAAGGGCCACAAGGGCTTCACTCATCAGGTGCTTTATGTCACAGCGAGTCGTGTCAGGGCTTTAGTGGCTGTTTGACGATAAAGCCATGACCTCAGGGAAGGGTTTAAAAACACAGGAAATACTATCCTCCTCAAAACTGGACACGTGCTGCAGGTGATAGCAGATTTGTTGTTTTGTTCAGGTGTTACAATATATGATGATGGGGATTTTTTATTTTGTCCTTTGTAAAACGCATAAAACGCTAAAATGACTTAATAAATGGGTCCATTGGTTTCCTGTTTTAATCTGGGTGGGAGATAGGGGGTAGGGGAAAAGACACATTTTCTCAATACAGTACTCGAGAATCCATTCGATTTCAACTCTGACTAAGATGATGACAAAACATTATTACATGGTTAAAAGCTCATACAAACTGATTTATTAGAATATGTCTCCTTTAATAATTTGATGATTTATTATTATATATTGCCTTAGTTAGTTCCTTTGTATTTGTACATCTTAGTTTGTCTGCTAATCTTCCAATAAGCTTCTTCCATCCCTTGTTTTTTTCCATCAAAATGTGCATCGTTTAGGAATACCTTTCACAAAGCAGGTCCGATGTGACGTCACACGCTCGTTGCTACTGCCGAAAAGTCTCAAAATAATGGATTCCTCCTCTGTCACATCCCCAAAGACCCCGTTTGTCCAGAAATGTATTACTGTGGTCAGGAGGGGCCAGTGGACTTACAGAAACCTCTCCAGACTGAGGCTGAGCGGTTTGTTTCAGGTCGTTAGCAGCTGGCTAATGCTAGTTTACATATGATTGGGCAGCTATGCTAATAAACGTTAGCCTACTTGCAGACGGTTTTAACCAGCCTAATTTGCAACTGTCCGGGTGTTATATTTTAGGATCAGACACAAAGTCCGTCCTCTTGAAAGCTTTGAGGGCGTGTGTTTGTTTTGGCAAGTTGAAGCTGCTTTTAAGTGTTGTCAGTGTCTCGCCGCGGTAAATAAGGATCAAAGACTTCTCCTCTTGAAATATCAATCCTTTTCATTTTCGATTTCATTTTAATCTGATGTTAGTCATGACTATCTAACAGCGGAGAGGCAACAGTATGCAGACCTCTTAAAAATGGCGGTGACACAACAAATAAGTCATGAGACGGTAACCCATGGCATCCAAGACAGATTGCTTCCATCCATTTGTATGCTCTTAAACTGTAATATTTCATTTTGATTGTTGAGTTTTTGATTCAATCCAAATGCAACACCTCGTTGGCAACTTCAATCATTTTATTTCTTCGTAAAGTTTGTTTAACGTAATATCATAATCTGCCAACACATCTACGTAAGCTGCGGATCCCACTCCAGCAGCTTCGAGCTTGGTGGTGCCTGGCAGTGCTCGAGGTGCTCTTTCGTTTCAGCTCCTTCTTAATAAAGAGAAATGTGTCAAGCTTTCAACTACTTAATGCTGAGTGCATTTACATTCCAATCCTGTTTAGCACCGTTGTTTGAAAGGGAGACGTTGGTAACTGAGGGAGGGCAGGGAATTTCTCTTTTGGAGAGCTACTTAGTTGTTTGAAAGGTCACTTGCTTGAATCAGCTGACTGAAAGTGAGTAGGCTATAACAGACGTTAACCATATTTACAATTGTTTGTTTTAGAGTCTAGATAACGGTTATTGTTTGTCGAAATAGTCTGCGATTATTTTAACACTTATACACTTTTAATACAGTTTTAACAGTCAACTTAAAATATACACACACAAGGCTAAACCTCCAGCTAGGTACTCCTGGTCATAAAAGTGGTTGAAAATCTGCTCTTGACAGGTTTCCCCGGCAGCATTTAAAGATCCACAGAACCAATTTCTCAACAGGTGACAAAGGTTATACCGTACCTTAAATCACAGTAAGATAGACGTAAACATTTTGGAAGCTATTTAAATGTATTATATGCTCCAAAGCTCATTGATCTACTCCGAATTCAATTCTACATCTTGCAGCCAAAGTGATTTTTATTCCTAAAAGCTTCTTTGAATATGGACGTTCACTAGAGCTGTAGTCCATTAGTCGTTTAGTCGATTAATCGGTTAATGGTATCTTAGTTGACCACATTTTTATTAGTCGATTAATCTTTTTATTGGGATTATAAGGATTTAAATGCACCGCGGCAGAAAAGAGATGAGAATGAGTTTTGAGTTTTGCTGGTTTTAGAGTGACCGGACAGTTTATTCTACCTTTCCATGAACGAAGATGCTGTTTACAGTACTTCTCTGTATACATAGTAGTTTTTGTGCAAGATCCTCATAATTTTGAGAGCTTTTGCCAGTGCCATGCCCCCTTTTAGCTGATTAATCGATGCACAGGGGTCTCATTTATAAAGCACGCGTACATACAAAAATGCTACGTTCAGTTTTAGGATCTACGAAACAACAACTTAACTGGACAATTTGCGGCGCGCTCCCAAAACTCTGAACTTTGCATGTGTGAGCTGTCAGAAATGAGCCAGAAGAGGAGGGATTCTCACTTTGTGTTTTGTCTGTACTGTACATGTTTAGTCGGAATTCCCAGCACATGTATTTAGTCGGCCAAGACAGTTTTTTGGTCATTTCCAGCTCCAGTTTTCTCAAGATATTTATTTAGTTTGTGTTGTCATTGTCAACGAATTGTACAAAGTCTTTTTTTCAATCACAACCCTGAAAAACGTGTATATGTGACATCCCTCTTCCTGCTTCATCATAGTAAAGGAAAAAAGTGTGTAGTCATGAGTTTGGAAGATGGGACTTTTTGGGAACCCATTAAGCATGCAAGCTATGTCCGGAAACAATGCGACTTTAGAGACGATTTGTCCTTCTGTGTGGTGAGAGCGCGTCCACATTAGCGTTGGAGGGAAGACATTTTTCACAGATTGTCCTGCAGCTGCATCAGTGCGTTTATTATCCGAGTGGGCGATCGGAGTCCCTTGCAGGATTCTTCTCACGCTGCTTGGACAGACTTTGGCCGTCACAGCGATGGGACCAGCCGTGTGGGGGAGTGATAGCAGCAACATGTGTGCATTAAAGTGGAGATATGAGGAGGGAAGGTGGGTAGAATATGTTATTTTGGCCTCTGTTGAGACTGTGGCTGCACAATAATCCTGAGTTTAAGTGCATTATTTAGATGTTCAGTGTTTCTTGCATTATCCATTTACTCTCTTATAAGGTTTTTTTCCCCAGATTGATCCATCAACAGTTTTGATTTTATCTTGTATATCATCAATTAAAAAGCAAATAAATATGGCTTTCAATATTTCATGCGCAAAACAAGACAATCTTTGAACTTTTGCCTTAACCTGTTATAGAAAAAAAAAAAATCCTGCATTATATCCGCCCTTCAGCTGGTGAATAATCTTTTGGGGTGGGCAGGAGGTTAAGGTTAAGTTAAGTGTGCATGTTTTGTGTTGTTGAGGAGGAGCAGGAGCAGGAGGGGCTGTAGGAGCAAGAGGAGTAGGAGGAGAGAGGAGGAGGAAGAAAGGGCAGGAGGGCTAAGGGGGAAGGAGGGGTAGGAGGAGCAGGAGGAGCAGGGGGGGGCAGGAGGGTTAAGGGGGAAGGAGGGGTAGGAGGAGCAGGAGGAGCAGGGGGGGGGCAGGAGGGTTAAGGGGAAGGAGGGGTAGGAGGAGCAGGAGGAGTAGGGGGGGCAGGAGGTTAAGGGGGGAAGGAGGGGTAGGAGGAGCAGGAGGAGTAGGGGGGGCAGGAGGGTTAAGGGGGATGGAGGGTAGGATGAGCAGGGGGGGCAGGAGGGTTAAGGGGGAAGGAGGGAAGGGGGGGTAGGAGGAGCAGGAGGAGCAGGGGGGGGCAGAGGGCGACCCCAGTTCAGCCTCCAGAGATGCATATCCAGATCTTAAATCAGGAGTTTGGTTGTCTATCTGCAGAATGAAGCTACTGTGGCTGTCGGTGTGATCCCTGGTCTGGTTCTGTCCATATGACAGCTGTAAAAGAAGAGTGTTGTTATTATTATTAAGATTATACATTTTCTTTTTTCTAAATTATCTGCTTTTTATTATTATACTTCTGTGCATAATCTGTTTCTGTACCTAATCTTTGTTGCAACATTAGAATTTCCCCATTGTGGGACAAATAAAGGTGCTCTTATTTTATCTAATCCCTCATTCATTCAGGACTGGTTCGTGGTACCAGTGCGGGCCGTGGTTCCAGTCGTGGGCCGTGTACCAGTCGCGGGCTGTGGTACCAGTCACGGGGTGTGGTATCAGTCGCGGACGCGTGGTACCAGTCGCGGGCCGTGGTACCAGTCGCGGGCCGTGGTTCCAGTCGTGGGCCGTGGTACCAGTCGTGGGCCGTGGTACCAGTCGTGGGCCGTGGTACCAGTCGCGGGCTGTGTACCAGTCACGGGTGTGGTATCAGTCGCGGACCGTGGTACCAGTCGTGTGCCGTGGTACCAGTCGTGGACCATGGTACCAGTTGGGTGCCGTGGTACCAGTCCTGGACCGTGGTACCAGTGCGGGCCATGGTACCAGTCGCGGGCCGTGGTACCAGTCGCGGACCGTGGTACCAGTCGCGGACCATGGTACCAGTCGCGGGGCCATGGTACCAGTCGCGGACCGTGGTACCAGTCGCGACCATGGTACCAGTTGGGTGCCGTGGTACCAGTCGCGGACCATGGTACCAGTCGCGGGCCATGGTACCAGTCACATTTATCAATCTGAAAGGCGCTGACTGAAATCGATTGGAACGGTCAATACTTCACGCTGATTGGTCAGAGCGGAACATGCAGAGAATCTCACTTTAGTTAAATCCAGAGAAAAGCACATGAAAGAGCTTCTATGTGCACGTATTCATGCTGAAATAGGTCGGTCGGTGTCGCCATGTTTGTTTTGGTTTGTTTGGTTGGTTCAGTCTCCGCACCACTGGTGGTTCAGACCCGACGGCCAACAGCTGGAGCCAGGTCAGATGGATTCTCAAGAGTCCATGCAGTATGAAACCACACTACTGTGCATCTTTAGGAAATAACAAAGTTAACATCAGTTCAGTTCAGTTTGTTTGCCATTTGTAGTTCAAAACCACGTTGGAAAGACGTGTGCTAAAAAGCCCAAAGCGCACAAGACATCAGAAACAACCACACAAACAAACAATGTTACAACATAATTTGCAAAACACTAAAAAGTACCATGAAAAATGTGACACTGTCAAAGTACGCAAGCTAATAAGATCAAATTAATATGTAAAGTTAATATAATAATGATTTCAGTCAATAAAATCAAGTAAAGTCTAGATCCTAAAAGTTAAAGTGCTCAAGCTGCTGGCGGCTTGTGGGAAAAGCTTTTAGCATGACGAGCGGTTTTACATTCGATAGAGCGATATCTTCTTCCAGAAGGGAGAAGTTCAAACATGGCTCTGCCAGGGTGATCAGAGTCCAGACTGAATCGAAGGGCGCAGTTTAAAAGCGGACCACATTGTTTAAAACTTTTCTCTCTCTCATATGTGCAGGTTGTAAGTCTAAGAGCTGAACGGCTTTAGTTATTTAGTCGAATATTTGTTCGATAGTTGACCCATTCTTATTCAAACATGCACAGTAGGTCAAATCCTCCAGCTACAGTAGTCCCGACCAAGCCTCGCACAAAGACTGGAGATGGGTCCCTGGGCGCTGCTCCTGAGGGGTCAAATGCAGAAGACATATTTCCCTACAGGGACAATAAAGTGTAACGTAACATTTTTATTAGTCGACTAACAATTTATTAGGATCATAAAGTTTTATGTGAGCAGAAAGACAATGTTGAGTGAGTTAGCTTAAGTTTTGGGAGTGAATGGAGCGTTTGGTTGGCCTTTCCTTATGAAGATGCTTCTCTGTATACATAGTTGTTTTAGTGCTAGTTTTATGAGCTTTTGCCACGCCCTTTTAGTCGGCTCGTCGATGCACAGAGCGAGACTTTCTTAGGTGGACTACAGCCCAAGTGAATATATTATGTGGCTGTGTGCTCATATATTCACTAAAACCGATCTGGTGGTACATAAACCTCAGTCTTTTCCAGTCTGCTCAACAAGCTGTGCCACATATGAGCGAGAGGGCCTCAGAGGTTCTGTTGGCGTGTGGCTGTGAAAACTCTGCCCTGAGCCTGCGTTCAGAATGACAGCAGGCCTCCAGCTACAAGACAAGACAGCTGCTGAAACATCCACACACTACTCCTGCCTTTCTCCTCATCTCCTGTCCGTGGACAAGACTGCAATTTCCTGTGCTCAAACAAAACTATGTATAGACTATAGTTTTGTGTGTCACGTTTCTGGCGGATCATGCCCATTCTTGTAAGGCAAACAGTATGGATTGCATGAGTGGAGTGGTTCATAAGTAAACACTGGAATTCCTCTGGCTTGAATGAGCGCGTCTTTGTACAATGTGTTTGCAATATTTATGTGTAACTCCTTCAAGGGCGTACCTGGCTGCCGTATGTGCCTTGAATATTGCAGAAAGTAACAAAAGTGAGATGTTCCCAGGGCTAACAGTGTCATTGTGAGCGCTGGGCGGGCGGAAGGTAAGAATTATAGAGTCAGAACCTTTATCTTGAGGGAGAGATAACTTTAACACAGTCGACATGCCTCGCCTCTGACTGAGCAAAGGTCACACCGAAACTGCTGCGAGAATGTGGTAGTGTAGAGAGAATGTGACTTCATAAAACGCTTCGCGGGTTTAGCGGCTTGTAGCCACGTCGGCTTCAAACAGATCCAGAACCAGGCGTCTCTAACCTGAAGATGGGGAGCTCCCTGTCACCCTTTTCCAAGCAGCTCCCCAAAGGAATTAGGACTCATATCACACTGAAAAATAACATTCTGATTCATCACATGCCAATTTCAATTGTAACTTTAGATGCCTCACTTTGTGCACTAATAAATTAATAATAGTTTATCTAACTGTCCCCCATCTACGGCTTGTAGTCAGAATAATAATAATAATAGTAATAATAATAATAATAATAGTAGTAATAATAATAATAATAATAATAATAATAATAATAGTCTTAATAATAATAATTGTAATAATAACAACTCTCAACGCTCTATTATATTTGACTTGACTTCTGTAAATGTTACTAATATTGTATTTCTCTCAATGTGCATCTGTTGATGCTGTGGATGGCTTTTACGCAGTTTACAATCGTAATAATATTTGACCAATTTTACAATTCGTGTTTATACTATGGTGTTTTATGGTCTGTCTGTTGCTGGTGCCTCTCAGCTTTGCAGCTGAACTCGTTTACTGTCCCTGTTCAAACAAACAATAAATATGGACTTGTTTCAGATGCACCAGGAGGATGCTGCGTCCCAAGGCAGTGGGAAGCAGAGGTGATCATCGAATGGTTCGCTGGTCGGAGCAGCTGAAAAGAATTTGTTTAGTCAGCGCTTTGCTTTTGAAAATGTCCCAGGATTGTTTTTGTAAGGGTGCACAGTGAGTGGAGAGAGGATTTGAGGGGATACATGAAGTTATTTATTAGCTCGAGCCACTTAAATGGGAAAACTACCGTGACGGTGTTGGTGGAAATGTGAATTGGCGAGCCATGGCAGCTCCAAATGCCAGGCGGGCACCCTGCCAAGCACCATCTGAACCTGTGGCCCAGCCGCTCTGCAGACTGAGGGTGAGAGAGAGATTAGACCCTCTTTGTGGTAGCTTTGGACCCAGACAATAGACTTTATCAAGATGATCAGATAGGAGGCGACTGGCCCATGCCTCTGTCTCTGCACACAGAGTGGCTCTTAGAGGCTGAGTGAGATATCAGAGCAGAGATTAGACGTTCTGTTATCTGCCAGTGATAGAGAGTCTTAGAAGAGCACTAATAATTAAACCTCAAACCTCTCCAAATTAGGGATTATTTTAGTGTGTACTAGTAGTAGTAATAGTATGTGACCAATTAATAACTTATAATAATATTGTCATGAATATATATATATATATATATATTATATATATATATATATATAATATATATCATGCCAATAATATATATGTATGTATGTATGTATGTATGTATGTGGTGTGTGTGTGTGTGTGTGTATATATATATATATATATATATATATAAATATATATATATATATGTATGTATATATACGTATGTGTGTGTGTGTGTATATATAAATATGAATATATGAATAATCACCACTTAATGGAGTGGTGATTATTGCACGTTTAATGGAGGTAAATCTGTAGGTGGAAGGTGCTTGGCTTTGTTACATCTAGTTAAGCATCTGCTTCATTGCATTAAAATAAGTCTGGCGTGTTCTCACCACAGACATGCGCTGATGAACAGTGCCTTTGGTGTTTAAGGCTTGCACATGTTCAGACTATATTTACTTGCCCTTTAATTTGTATTTTTCATGTTCTGTGGTTCACGCTTGGCCGCTGCAGTAGCACCACCACATGCAGCTTCATGAGCTGTGAAAACTGCACTCGGTCTAAGCATTTTTCATCTATGAACACCCAGAAATAAAGCTTTTGGTACCTTAAAGCTGGACAACTTGTCTGTCTTTATTATTGTAAATGAGTAAATGTAAATGAGAGAAGACTGTAAAAGCCACACTGTGTGACAAAATGAGACTGCTGCATGCGCTCTGCAGCTAATAAAAACAGCATTTTGTCATTCGTAAACCCACATGACTAAGCTTTGGCGGTCGGCCCCAGTTTCACTTCACCGTCTTAAAAAAGCTGTTCTAAAGCCGTGCATGAACCAGAAAATGCACGTGAATATTAACCATGTGCCAAAGGGACTGTGAGAGATTGGAACGAGAGATAGATTTACCTCCTTTTGCATTTGGAAAATCAGGCACCCCGGCTTTAAAGGAGACATATTGCTAAAGGTTGGTTAGTACATATTAAGTTAATGGGTGTTTTGAGTTAAAATGTATGATAGTTTATTCATGAAGTGATCTATATTTGTAAATTGCCGTAAATATCGCCAGAAATACCAATGCAAACACGTCTACAACTCTCTTGAAAGCCTGATTCAAGCCTAATGTCCCCTTTAAGTGTATTGGATTCCACTCCGTCCTCTTTCCGTCTCACCTGCTCCTTTGTTCTGTTCAGTCACACATTAAATGACATGGAGATCACAGTGAGGTCTTTAACAGCCTGTTCCCTGAGGTGTTCCATTCGAGGCGTTTTCACCGCTCGTCCAGGTGACATAACGTTTCCACGAGAAGAGAAGGTTCAGGAGTAGATGTGGGGTTTCAGATGGGTTCAACCCCGAGCGCTGGAGCTAATGAAACAGCTTTGTGTCCGTTTTGGTTCGGATAACGCACCTCTGCCTAGTTGTGTGCTTATTTGTTGATATGTAAGTCACTGTAAGCTGCTGTTTGTCACTTCAAACATGAATGGATCAGTATTTTACTTTCACTACAAAGTTGACTGATAATGTAATATATGTTGTAGTACAAAGTATAGGGATTGGTGTCATTTTGATATAGCTAGTTTGTTCATACTGCTTTATTGATGTGGTCTTTTAACAATGCTTGTGTCAGTACCAAAACAAAAAATGAATTCCAATCATGAGCTGCTATTGTTCTTTAAATGGCTTCACCCAGTCCACACGCCTTCTACTGCCATGATAGTGCTTTGTATTCACTGTTACCTGATTCTATATACATTTAGTTGTAAAATATATAAAGAAAAATTACAGAAATGCTCAGTTTCATCAAAAATGTCTGTTTTTAAGGAACTACTACGTCACTGGCCTTCATTCCACTATAAAATGACAGTTAATACTCGTGTCCCAAGCTGACTATAGCCATGCTGCTAATTTGTCATTTCAAAATGCTTCACTTCCCGTCGTTACCAACAGAGGGCGCAATGCACACATTTCCCATTGATACAGTTGGCTACACCTTCAGTTCTAGTGTTTTCTCATTTGAGAGTACATTTTATTCAAATTCAAAAAACATTCTGTGACATTGATGTATTCTTTCTTAAGATCTAGTTTGGACCTAATTTAGACCTGAAATAGTCTTGTTATAGTCTAGAGTTGTTTCTTTGGTGGTACTTTCTGTAAAAAGTTTGAGGACCACTGCTGTAGATGTTAAAATACGGCGTTCAGTAGCATTTAGCCCAAAGCTACCGTTAGCATTCGTTGATATTTATGCAAATGTGTGTTGTTGGACGGCATTATTCTTCTCCATATCTTTGCTTTTGTCTTTGGTACAAAATAACTCCTAAAGTTATCTTGCATTGGCTGTTGTAGTTGATGAGCAGTGGGTGATAGAGCAGCTCTTCGACATTGAAATGAATGGATTGCTTTCCCACAGAGGTCCATTTGTGGGCGTTCCCTCCATCTATACATACATTATATATAGCATTTTTTAAAAGCCACCATAATGCTCAGTACAGGAGCTTTAAATAGATTTGTCACGTTGTCTCTCTGTTCTCTCTGCCGGCCAACTTACTTATAAAGTGTAAAAGGAAACTTCGCAATGCCCTTTTTAAATGTGTGCGTTCTTTGTTTGCGGTAGGTGTCCCGAGCCTCGAAGGTTTGGGGGGAGGTCCCTTTGCCAGAGGATTTGGAGGCGGAGAAAAGAGCACAGGCGTCACACAGTTTACTAGACGATGACGAAGACTTTGCTGCAGATGAAGCTTCAGGAGGTGAGTCTGACTGGAACTGAGTGACCACAAACCACAGCAATGATCTGTAACATCAGGCTTCAAACTGAATTATAACATGTAAGGCTTAACAGTTTGGGGAACACTTTTCAGTCGGTTATTGATTTTAATGAACAAAGTGCAAAGAATGTAGTTCATCTTTATCATCACAAAACAACAAAATATCTGTGTATAGAGATGTAAATGTTAGTGTTTTTCATTTCAAGTTTCAACATTCTTCAGGCCTTTATTATTCAAGATTGTGAATTGACAACATAATGTGCATATAAAGTGCATATTTTGGGATGACGGTACATATAAATTAAGATATTTTCAGTACAAAATTTTGAACAGGAAAATGCATTATTGCTTTTAATATTTATGCTGCGTAAAAATAATAATTAATATACGTCTGAATCTTTTCCCTCTCTTTAGTTTTGCCAAATATCACTGTAGCTCACATTAGACCAGTCTTTTCTCACATCCGTTGTACTACAGAATTGTTAAGTCTTTTTGGCTGAGGAACCGTTCGCAGACGAGGTCCAGACCATGTGATTTTCCTTGCTTGTATTGACCTGGATGACTAAGACGCTCCGTAAACACTGGTTTGTGCTTGAGTTTCCATGCAGGGGTTTAAATCACAAACTTTTTTCCCCCTGCAGCCTCTTTAATAACACTTGAATCAGCAAACACACTCTGAAATCATGCTATGTTCCCTTAAGTGTTTAACATCCTCCAATCTAAAGCCTAATTCACAGATAGCAGATAAAAACATATTAAAAAGAGAGGATGTGTATGTAAGCTGCACTCTCTCTCTGTGTGTTGCCAGATAGAGACGCAGAGACAGGTTTTTCTCTTTCTCAGAACAGAGCGAGACGACAAAGCTGAGGTTCAAACGTACTGGATTCACATCTTTGAAACTGGCAACACGAATGACGGATTAGGAGATCCGACTGGTGCCGGTCGAACCCTGTTGGTCCGCACGAGGCTGAAGGGGCGTCCATCCCGTCCTCTCATTGGACACTTTGGTCGATCGTGAAGACGAGCGGCGGCTAAACACGTTCTGATCGGAGAATCGGCCTGAGAACCAAAGCATGAAATTTAAAATATGAACTACTGGTCCAATGTTCTTGTCATTAACTATTGGAATGCTGATCGATTGATTGGTCAATTCTACCTAAACTCCCTTCAAGTTCACTTCTTCTTAAGTTGACCTTTTGGCCTTTTTTGGAAGTAATAATTTGTAGTAAAAAAGAAAGATTGTGATTCTATTCTATAAGGACAGCATAAACATTTGTATTGTAGAAAAAGGTTCCGTTGTAGTCATCTGGAAACATTTGTGGTTAAAAAAATCATTTGACTATGAACTCTTCTGTATTCTTGCAATATTATATTTTATAGAGATTAAAGATGCTAACAGCAGCTTGAGTTTGGGTTCGTTCAAATGTTTTTTTGACTCTACAGTGTAATAAATCCTTTCACCATTTGTGACCCACGAGTTAATAGGTTGTTGTTCCTTGGCTCGATTGCTTTCTTTTCATATTGATTTCTATAATGTATCTCTACGGATGCTCGACAGCGACCAAAATTGCATATTGTCCAGGAACGTTCTAATTACAGACTTTCATCCCGAACAAATGATAAAATACTGTGTCTCCATTGTACGGCTGAGAACTTTCTGTGTGTCTTAATGTCTCCTTGTGTGTCCTCGTGCGTTTCAGATCTGCCCAGTGGAGAGGACGATGGCAGCACCCCGTGGCCCCAAGTCGTCTCTAGTAAGTCCAAACTCTGCCTCTCGTTCAGCGTCTGCGGAAGAAACCCTTTGAGTATTTTGTGTTGATACTAGTATAAGTTTCTCTTTTAGTCCTGGTTTAGTTCTGTTAAGATCCCGGTTTTAGAGCTCTGGAGTCTTGTTTTTGTCCATCTCTTCCTATTTAGGGTGTTTCTGTCCCCATTATTTTCTGTTTTAGTCGTGAATTAATAGTGATTTAGTTCTGGTTTAGACTTATGTTTATTCCAGTCCTTTTTATTATTCTTGCTCTGTTCATTTCGGTTCATACTGGTTGTAGTCAGAGTTTTTGTTATGCTTTAGTCTTTATGAACACTTGTTTTATCCCTTTAATTGCACTTATTTCTGTTTCAGTCTTGGTTTAGACCTTTTATCCATCCTCAACACACACTGGTTATCTTTTGGTTCTGGTTTAGTTCTAGTAAAGTACCAGTTAATTGCTCCGTAGTCTAGTTTTTTGACCATCTTTTCCCATTGTTTTGACCTGATTTTGTCCTCAATGAGAATGCTTTAGTCCTGGTTTATGTTTTGTTGCGTTTTAGTCTTGATGTATATTGCTTTAGTTTGAGTCCTTAGTTATTTAATTTGCTGTTTTAGTCTGGTTAAATACAGGTTTAAAACTTTTATAACTTTTATATTTTTCTAATATTGAAGTAATTTTAGTCTCGATGAATACATTTTTACATTTTCAGTCCTTAGTTATGTTACTCCTGTTTTTTTCCGTTACGTTTAGTCTTGATGTGTCCTTTTTTGCACTTTTATTCAAGTTTGATCAGTTTTTATTCTTGTTTAGGCCTGGTTAAATACTGGTTTAATCTTGGTTCACTAAGATTCTGCACAAGTTCCCACAGATACAGAACAAAAATAACAAGAAAGCAAGCCAGATCTTACGGCATTATGGCATTAGCAACTTTTCAGGAACCACTCGAACAGGTTTAACTCTAGTTTAGCCTTAGTCTGATGTTCAACTAAGCGAGAAAGGGGTCTACATGAGGCACAGTCAGGTCGGTCCTTCCCCTATTTCGGTATTAGGGATATGATGGCTTCTTTCCCAGTTAAAAGTTGATAAAAGAAAAGGGTTACATTCACTTTAAACCTAAAATACAGAACTGTGTGCGGTGCTGTGTCCGTGTCTCTTGAACGAGGGCTTGACTGATGATACCTTTCCCTCCCGTTCCACCCCCCTCGCGCGCGGCCAACGTGCCCGACTCTGGACATAACAACGGTGCTGGGCTTTGTCTCCAGACGTAAACACCTCTTCCTTCCCTTCATCTTTGCACCGGCAGCAGAGGTGACAGCTATTGAAATACATGAAAGCCCAGCCAACGATGAATGCTACGGCACGGCTCGTTTTACATTCTGTCCGTCATCACGGTCCCGTTCAGCAAGTCTGGTTTCCTGTTGGTTTGTTGGTACGCACTCAAAATAGTGTTTTAATAATGCTTTAAGCCCGTTTTAGATTGATGTACTCATTAAGCCTATGGGTAATTCGACTTTTCTGCCTGGTTTCAATGTTTTTTCTCTCTCATTTCAAACAAGTTAATCTAATCAATTACGGAGATAATTGTCCACTAATTTAGTAATCAAATAATTGTTAACTGTACAATACAGACACAGAGCCCACACAGATCCTGACAGGAACACCATCTGGGACAAAACCTTCCTAACATATAAGCCCAAAAAATGAGGATATTTTAACCCTCCGTCTGCTCTTAGATTTGTTAAAGAATAAAGAAGAATAAAGAACTTAACACGTGTTGAAAGTACTACGCTCACAGGTGACACTACACAGCACTAACGGCTCATGTTGTGTTTGCCCTGGGTGTTTGGACACAAAGCAGTGCCCTAATTCTGACAAAAGCTGCTTCTTATCAAACATGGTTCAAGTTTCTGTTGCCTTCGTCAGTGTGGAATAAATGTCTGAGCCGCAGTGCTGAGCGCTGACATCAGAGGAGGGCGTAAAGCATGTGCTTCTGGGTAAAAATAGCTCAGCTTTGAAGCTAACTTTAGATAGTTGACATTATAGTGTATATTGTTAGCAGCATGTGACTGTGACCGATATCCCAGATTTATAAACCAGCACAAAACAATTACTCTGCTAAAAAAAAGCAATATCTATGAGTTTAAAGTGCCTTTGACAGGTTTTTTCATGTTTTTCTAATCATTATTGTACCTGTGGTAAGTATTTATCATTTGAACATCAGTCAGGTGGAACATTTGTGAAGAAAATGAAAGAAAACAAAAAAATGAAAAATACAGGAAGTAATGCCGAGTTCTTTATAGGAATCCTTCTATGTCATCAAAAAATTGCATCTGAAACTCAAGGACAATTTACATTTATTTTAGTTGTTAAATAATAACTTGTGTGGCTGCTATAGGTATACTTTTACCAAAATTGTCAACTAGGAAAGAAAATTTGGCAAAAATCCCAAATGTAATTGTCGGTATAATCCTCTTTTTGTCCAGGAGTGGTCACAGAAAAAGCTTCAGAGGTAGTCACCATGGACACTTAATTATTTCATCAAGCCTTGGATTTATATTGCACCTTTCATGACTCTCAAAGCGCTTTACGGTGCACGTTCGACGGTGGTAAAATACTATTGAAACTGAACTTCTATCTACAGTTCATGGTTTATAGTCTAACTGTCACAGGGACTAAATAACTCGAAAACTGTACTGGAATCTGGATGTTACAGTTATGAGCTGTAAAGCGTTAATTACATATGCGACTAATGTGACTTGTTCCAGTAGGTCTATATTTGTGACCAACATAGATTTAATTATTATTATTTTTTTCCATACCATATCTTTGAAGAAAATGTATTGATTTCATTATAAATATTCAATAGTTTTTAATTACATTTTTTTAATTGAATTGTGTCGTGATTTTGTTGGTATTTATGTTTAGTTGATGTCTACTTGTGTTATTATTTTTGATTTGCACTCTCTGGTCATTTTTTGTTGCGTTCTGTTCTGTTAAAAAATTAAATATGAAAAATAAAGATATATCATAGTTGAATGCTTGACTGCTGTAGCCAAGGTTTGACCCCTCGCGGCATTAAAGGACGGGTCAAATCAAGTATACCATCTCCTTTATCCTGAATAATTAATAGATGCTAGTGTATGTACCGTATTTTCAATTAAAAAACATTATACCTGAGTGATCTTAACTGTGATCTTGCCAACCAGCACAGATTATTTTACAGTCCCAATTGTTCTCGGCTGGTTTTCTTCTTTTGAAAACGGTGGAACGCAAAGGTCTTCTGCGCGGTGGGAAAATGTTTGCCGGTGTTATGAGCCTTGGAGCTTTCCCTATTACCATGGTTTATTGGAGCTGCTTACCATAAACTACTTTTGCGTTTGTATCCACATAAAGGTCAGTGCTGCTTTAATGCGCAGATTAACAAGGGGCCCGTATTTTGCTTTGTATATCATGGCATCGTATCTGAGGAATGGACGTTTAACTTTGATTATACTTTTTAATATTTAAGGCTGTGTGATATATGAATGCAATAGCGCCATGACTTTATGTTTTGGTGTACCGTTTTAAACAACTGTAAATGCACTTTTGCTGGTCAAGCTGTATAAAATCAAAACAAATTAAACGGTTAAAGGGTATGTGTCCAACTAATTTCTCGCGCTCAAAAAACCCTTTGGCACGTGAAAAAAATCCACAAACGTTCATTTTCAGGTGCGGGCTCGGCTTTAGAACGGCAAAGTGAAACAGCCAATCAGAGAGCTGCTTTTGGCTCTTATTTCCAGGTTGACGAGACAGAAAATGCTTTGTATTTAGACGCAGACATCACACAGCGATCTCATTTTTGTCACAAAGTGTTGCTTTTACAAGATACTCTTTTGGGGGAAAACACAAACTTAACTCATGTATAATAAAGTCAGGTTCCCTTGCTTTAAATGACACATAAAGGAATATATTCAATGGACAATAGTAACTTTAGATGTATTTACAATTTACACACATTTCACTGGCACTCCAAAACCTCGGGACTTTCAGTAAAATTCTCAAAGAGTCATTATGTGTTATAAAGTTCTTTCCTTGTAGCAGTGTGAGCAGCAGAAGGATTTAAAAAGTGCAATTTGAACGTGATAGGAGCACATATTGGCCTTCCCGTAGAGTTTACACTACTGCCTGCACAGACCGTTTTGTCATGATTTGGACTGGGTTTATTTCTACTTTTATCACTACTGAGTGGAGTAGGGCTGTGATCGACAACCAGTGACATGCCTTGTGCTTCAATGAATCGACTAACAGTAGGCTTGATGTGGAGCTGAGATTAAACAAGGCGAACAGAGTGGCGCGTGTTGCAAAAATAGAGTTGGATGCAGGCCGTTGCGGGAAGGAAATTCAGTTCCTTTGAGGAGGCACTTTCCCGAGCGTCCCTGTCCTGTTGATGCCGTGACTCTTCGACCTCTGCCCCTCTCTCCCTCTCCAAAACTCGCCCTTAAAACGAGACGGTACTTTAACACCGTCTCCGCGTCCTGCGCCGTATCCTGTCGTGCCCATTTCCCCCGCGTGCAGGGAATTCCCTTTGTCTCGGACACAAAACGACGTGTAAACATCTGGAGCTTCTCTTGCTGGTGAGATGAGGCTATTTAGAGATCCAATTGTTCCTCTATTGTTTCTTTTAAATCGTAATCTGAACTCGAGATCTGACGGATTTGTCATTTGACCTTTTGTCATGACCTGTTTCCTCATACTGCAAAAATGAATCAATCAATCAATAGCATTTTTTATTTATAGAGCACAATTTGTACAAAGTGCAATTCAAAGTGCTTTACAATGTTAAAAACACATAACAAACACAATACAGTATAAGTCACAATAAAATAAATAAAAACATAAAAAACACATTAAAATGGTATTTAAATGATTAAAAACCAGATTAAAGTATTTCAGTCATGGGTGCGGCTAAACAAAACAGTCGTTCTCTCATATTTAAACACAATTCAACCTACATTAGTTGAATTAAAGTGGCATAATCTTAATTTTGTCATCATATGTCAGACTATTAATAATTAATAATAAAGATTTTGATCATCCAGTGATTCAATTATATCCAAAAAGAATAAACTTAATTTAGTTTTACTTTAATTGCATTGACTTTATTTATTCATTTTGGATCTAGTATTTGTTATATGTTATTTGCCAGTGTAATTTTGCTCTAATAAATAAGAAATGTGTTGATGTCAAACAGTACTGTTCTAAACAATTCTTAAAATCTTCAGATAAAATTATTTTGTCACCTTTCTCCATTGAATTATTTTAGATTGATTAAAAGCGGGGAAAAAATGGCTTTTAAATTTGGAAATGTATACATCCAGTTAACAAAAGTATTTAAATAGAAAAAGGTGACATCGTGTTTTTTATTATTATTATATTATTATTCTTTTTTTAAACGTTCTTATTTGCATTAAGGAAATAAGTGACTAAGCTTCTGCAGGCTTTATGACTCAATCTCCCACAGTGCACCGGGCCATTACAAAATGAACACACTAAAGCGCTAAGCCTCTAGTTGTAAATATAATGCTTAAAAGTAATTAGCCACTCAAACTAATTTCATTAAGTTACTGAAGTTGGACAAAAATCTATTTTTAACATTTAACCAAAATTTCAATCCTGCATGGCACAGCATCTGTATTGTAATGTTAAAAGATATATATTTATATTTTTTTTATATTTATCTACAATTAGATTTTTTAAATGTTGGGGTTCAAAATTACCCCTAATTTTTCTGTCGATCCAAAGCAAAACATTTCCATATTAAGTGTATCTACTTGAAATAACATAAAACTCTGTGTTTACATGTAAAAAGATGGCATGTAACATTTATTTTAAGGTCAGCAATTCATGTTTTAAGTGTATTTTATAGCAACACTTCGTTTTAGCAGATTTGGACTCCGTCTGTTCTTTTTTAAACGTACAATCAATAGAGCTGGCTCAATAATTGCTTCAAAAAGTTTATTTAATTTAGCGGCCTTTAGGTAATTCTTATTTAATTGTATAAAGACTCATTGTTCTTTGTTTAGCCTTTGGTTCGCGTTCACGTTCTCTGTCCTCATCTGCTCAGGACTCCAAGCCAAAACTGCTCCACTCACTTGCCCCATGTGCAGCTTGTTTGACTTTTAATCACATCTTTGCTCAAATAACACGATTCAGATTGATTTGTTACGTACGGAGAAGAAGCAGATGTTCAGACAGAGAAGGCCAGTGCATCTGTTAGTGAGGCCAGCTGCTCAAATGCATGACCACTGGAGATGGCAAGATGTCTGCTTTGAGTGTGGAAAAAAGGGTTTTTTTCTATGTTTTTGTTATTTCATATCATACAGTGCATTTTTACCCAGTGTAAACAGCTGTTATGGTCAAAAGGATACCGCTGTGTGCTGTCTGCATCTAATCAAAGACCTTTTCTGTCTTCCACCAATCAGGAAGCGCGAGTTGCTGTTAGCATGCTTGTAGTTGTTTGCATGCTAGTTGTTGTTAGCATTACAGTGATGGCAAAATTCCACTCTGAAAGTTGTGAAAAGTGCTTCATAATTAGGATTTTAATGCGTTCTGAAAATTAGGGAATATTTTTAGTTTATTTGCAAAAACAAATATCTCCGTTTCAATGCCATTTTCAACACAGCGGATCAAATTAAAAATGTTATTGCGCTAAAAGCTGTTCTCAAATGAGTATCTAGTTTCGATCCCAGCTTTAGAAGTGATTAGTATCGGATTTTCGATACTTTTTGACAAATCGGGCACACCCATCCAGTGTCTTCCCCCGCTCTGAGCGTGCCCCGTAGACACCGGGGACAAACGCTGGCAGCTGCAGCTATTCTTGGGCCGAGCGCTTTGTTGTTGCTCTCCTGTGGGCCCCTCGCGGTGGTCGCTCGCCACAGCAGAAGTACATCCAAAACACTTCACAGCCCATTTGTGAAAACGCAAGTGCTAACTGTCAGAGCGCTACTTACAGAGCCAGGAATTCAAACCGTTGGTGTCAGATTGTGATTTAAACGTGCATTTGTTAAGATCATGGTTGCGCGGAATAATCTTAATCATCTTTAATCGTCCAATTTTCTGTCAGTAAAAGCCTGTGATTTGGAGTTCTGACTCTGGAAGAAGAATTTTGAAATTGTTTTGTGTTAATGGCGCAGATTAAAAGTGTGTATTGTTTATGTTTATTTAATTTGATACTGAAAGCCATTTTTTTAAAATATATACCGTATTTTGCGGACCATAAGCCGCTACTTTTGTCAGATGTTTTGAGCCATGCGGGCTTATTTAGAGGCTGCGGCTTTTCTGTGGTTTTTTTCTTTCACACCGCTAGGGGCGAACTAACCGGAATTAGAATCAAAACTACAGAAAAGTTAAGCAAAGAAGCAGATGTTGCTTTTTTATTCAGCTAGCAAATAGAACACGGACGGACGACAAATTAGCAACTATAAATTATTTTCAAATTCTTTGCCGCATCATTATGGAACCCAAACGAAGAAGTTCGTACGAAGCAAGTTTTAAGCTGAAGGCCATCGATCTTGCTAGGAAGCCGCGCGCGGCTGCACGCAAGCTTAACATCAATGAATGTACGGTGAGACGCTGGAGGGGACAGCGGGACGAGCTCATGCGATGTCAAAAGTCAAGGAAAGAGTTCTGCGGCCTATACAAAAGGTGCGGCCTACTATGTATTGTTTTTATTATCGTTTTTTAAAAAATAGAGCAAATGCGGCTTATATAGGGGAGCGGCTAAAAGTCCGGAAAATACGGTATATATAATGATAACAGTTTATAATAATCATCATCATCATCATCATCATCATCATCATCACGATAACACTAAAGCTTGAACAAAGACTTAATTCAAAATGATCAAAAAGTTGAAAAATTGCCTCATAAAATCATTGCTTAACATTTACCTTAATGCTGTTTTCAAGGTGTCTTCTCTGCTTTCTTCTCTGAGCCTCACAAAAACACGAAAAATCTGGATATTTTCTGTGGGTGTTTTTAAGTCCGTAAAACCTCGTCAGACGCTGACGTTCTGATCGTTTCTGCAGTAAATTTGCTTTCATTGCAGACTCACATAAGCGGGGGCAGGCTAGCTTTTGTTTATTTCCCCAGAGTAATTACCTCTGCTGCAGTAAATGTAGTTCTAACTCCAATCCTGATGAGGGAACGCCTGAAAGGAAAGCCTGAATCGTTCTTAATATACTATTTGTTCATCATGAATTAGGTCTAACTTGGTGTAGTTGTTATAAACTGGCACCAACACATGTGATTTATCAAAAGGAGGAAACAAGTTGCCCAGTTTTCATTCTGAAAGCTGTTGAGCCGAGCTGTCAGAAACAGCGGCTGAGGCTGATTACAGCGCAGCATCTTGAAGGATTCGCCTGTTTATGCTTTTGATTTGACAGGGAAAGTTTTCCGAATCAGAATCAGAATCAGAAAAGCTTTACTGGCCTTGTCAGGGAACTTGCTTCGGTGCAACATTTTGAGACTGAACGGATCTTTCAACACCTCATTTGGGAAAGACTTTTCAACATAACAGTGAATTGAAACTTGAATTTGACATTTTCATCATCCAAAGTTCAGGTCATTTGTCATTCTTGTTTTTGATCTCCGCACTTCCGCCTGGTCTTAGTCACCAGCTCCAGGATGATGCTTGCTCTGTTGTACCAAAAACAGCTGTGTTGCCTGGGAGAACTGGCCCTGTCCGCTCCTCTTTAGGAAAGGACAAGCTGCAGTTTGGGCTTTCCTTAAATGACTGGGTGTGCACAGCTGTTACTCGTGTTTTGTCTCCAAAGCACACACCGGCCTTCGTACGGATATGCAGATATGCAAAAAGGAGACATCTGTTCAAAGGATTTGAATTAGGGCCGATCAAACGGTTTGTGGATTGCAATCTGTACAATCTTCTGTCTCTATAGGTGCAAGAATTTTACAAGTGTCACTTATGGTCAGCTTTTCCACAGCCAATCAGAGCAGCCGGTCAAATATGCAAAAATATCACTTTGGAAGGGCGCTGATTTGGAAGATCACACTGCAGTTTTTTGGTCTTATTCTTATTTTGATCTGCTCTTTTCATCATTTTTCGTTGGTCAACTGGTAAATAAAGTACGCTAACCCGATCTTCACTTTTCATATCAATGCTATGTAGATTCATGGATCTTTTGGTTGTTTTCCTGACTTTGTGATCGCCTAAAGATCCAGGGAAAGCACCTGCAGCGAAGTCACTGGATTGTGTTCCAAAACAAACATTGAATTTAAAGTTTGCGATCATTGGCTTGGTGTTTGATTATCCTGCGGCCCCTCCCCCCGTGTGCGCGATTATTTGGACAAACCCGCGGATCTGAGCGCCGGCCTCCTCATCCCACCACGAGGGAGAGACTGCGTCAAACAGACACTTCAGCCGGTATTTCAGAACAGATCGTCTCCACAGTGCTGTCTTCACCTCGCCCGGCGCGCACACAGAGGCCGCTGCTGGTCGGTCAGGGTTTGAAAAGTCCTAGTGCTCTGCTGCTCGTTTCCAGCCGAGCCCTGAAGAGGATCACAACGGCGTCGCAGCCTTTGAAGTCGCGGAAGCTTCATTAGCTTCAATTAGCACGGGTCACTCTTCTTAAACCGGGTCACATGCCATATTGGAGTTTTGGGCAGGGCAGGGAAGTTTCATGTCAGGCTCCTCGTTCTGATGTGGCGAGCTCAGACGAGTTGAGAAGAAAGTCATCCGTACGTGCGCATGGATTCGTTCAGTGTGGATAAAAAAGTGTTTGTGTTGCAGTTTCGAAATGGATGCAGTTCAGTTTGTTTTAACAGCAGTTGTCTCACAGGGTTTCACAAACAGTTCTGAGTTTAGGCGGGCTCTAGACTGGATGATCAAGTACAGCAAATGTTGTTTGGAAGATATGCCCGTTTTAATGTCGAGTTTGGGTCGTTTTTGGTCATAAAAACGAACAATGCTGCCAAAAAGTCGAACAACTCGGTGTAACCTTTCAAACAAGAGTCTAGATTAGATTTCTTTAGCACATTTGTCTCACTTAAACCTCAACTGGACTGGACTGGACTGGAACCGGGACTGAAACTGAAGGTCTGAACTCTGAAGGTCTGAACCCGGTCTGAACCCCGGTCTGAACCCAGTCTGAACCCGGTCTGAAACCCGGTCTGAAACCTGGTCTGAACCAGGTCTAAACCAGGACTAAACCAGGTCTGAACCAGTCTGAACCCGGTCTGAACCCGGTCTGAACCCAGGACTGAACCCGGTCTGAACCGGGACTCGGTCTGAAACCAGGTCTGAACCAGGTCTGAACCAGGTCTGAACCCAGGACTAAACCAGGACTAAACCAGGTCTCTGAACCAGGTCTGAAACCAGGTCTGAACCCGGTCTGAACCCGGTCTGAACCAGGACTGAACCGGTCTGAACCAGGTTCTGAACCGGTCTATGAACCCGGTCTGAACCCAGTCTGAACCAGGTCTGAACCCAGGTCTGAACCCGGGTCTGACCAGGATTGAACCAAGGTTCTGAACCCAGGTCTGAAACCCGGTCTGAAACACAGTCTAACAAGTACTTGAACCAGGTTGAACCCGGACTAGAACCTCTGAACCGGTCTTACTTTCTGAACCTAGAATACTGCAACACCACAGCATCTGACCCGCGTCTGAAACCGGACCGACCAAAGGTACTGAACCAGGTATTACACCGGAAACTGAACCAGGGTCTGAAACCCCGGCCTGAACTAGGTCTGAACCTGGTCTAAACCCGCTTGACCCGTCTGAACGCAGGACTGAACCCAGTCTGAACCAGGTCTGACCAGCGACTGAACCGGTTTGAACCCGGACTTGAACCAGGTCATGAAGCAGGTCTGGATCCGACTGAACCAGTCTGAACCAGGTCTGAACAGAGACTGAACCAGGGTCTGAACAGGTCTGACCGACTGAAACAAGGTCTGAAACCAGGACACGCCGGCTGAGAATTTTGCAGAGGTCCATTGTGTGCCTAAAGCTTTCTGCTATAAGAAGATGAAAGGCACACATTAGACGATATAACACCGCTAATACGCAATAGTATTGAGATACATTTACCGAGCGTAGAAAACTTTACCCCGCTCATCTCCGAATCCAGACCACGCTTATCAACTATCAAGCCACATAAGTTGTTCAGCCGCTACACTCATAAACGCTGGAACTCACAGCTCTGTTATGAGAACGTAAGGCCGCTGCTACTAGTGCACTCTATGGGCCTCTGGAAAGCCAGCACTGATGTTTAGTTGTAGTATAGTCGTATGTTAGTGTAGTAGAAAGTAAGATAAAAGTACATATTTTGCTACGGCCAAAAATTAATTAAATCAAGTACAGCTGCCAAAATTGTACTTAACTAGAAGAGAAAAAATGATGGACTACAAGGACAATCAGATGGGACTTACACAAGTAATGTAATATATGTCAAGCTTAATACAGCACAAACCTGATTTGTCCAACACAATGAAAGCATGAATTACGTGGGTAAGCCGCGAGAGTGAAAGCATGTTCAAATTGTTATTGTGGCTATATACATGTACTCTTTAACTTATATGATATATGAATATCATCACACTCCATTACAAGTACATGTTTAAAATGTTACAAAAATTATTATTAATTTTTGAATTGATTAAATTCTCTTTTATATCTGACAAAAGAATTAGGAAAGCACCATAAACCTTCTGTGAAATAGCAATATAACGCAAGAAAAAAAAAGTAACTGAAACACACGTTTCCCACCATAAATAAAACACTATTTAAAACTAAACACATTTGAGATGAAACTTAGTCGAACTTTTTAGAGCATTTCAACAAAGGCAATGCCCTTCAATTTCCCACACCAACAAGACAGAAAAAGAATAGAAGTCCACCAAAGTAACAACACAAGCAAGTCACGCCGTCCAGTGCACCAAACACAAATTACAACTTCTCTATCAGGTTGAAACTGTGAGAGCCTTCAATGTGGAAGTCAGGGTCTTTAATCGAGAAGAGAACAAAACATGGAAAAGTTAGCTCCAACACCAGTGCGGAGCAGCAAAGAGATAATGTTTGATAGAAGACAGAAAATGACACAGACATGACTTTCTCAAGATAGTGTGGTTATCCTCGTCATGCAAAGGGAAGGAAGAAAAACTTCATACAACTCTGACTTTTCTCCTTGACAGTGTTTTAGGAGAGCGCAGTTATGACCAAAGAGAGGAAACGAGCAATTGCAATTTTAAACACAGTATAATGCATAACCCTTTAAGTAAAGAACTTGGTATAGCCAAGAAAATAAATAAAAACCAACATTAATCCCCCAAATAGCTCATGACATAATAATGTTTAAATAAAAATATAACTTAGTTTTGATGCTAACATATTATTGATAGCCTTTAGCGAGAATTATTAAACACTTCTGCAGTAATTGCGATATCATGCTAGGTTATAAACAACCCATCAAGTCACACAATGTTTTTAACAAAATACAAATATGTAGAGCCGACTTTAGTTAGTTAATTCATGTATAGAGGGTTAAAAGGGTGTTATTTGTGTAATTATGCTTAAACTATTGGTATCCTAGAGTAAGATGTCAAACTTCCTCATTTTCTACAAAGTTTAACTTTAACTCCACAAGTACCAACTCGATCGGAAAGTAAAAAACTAATAATACATAATAACAAAAAGGTAATAAAAATAACTTCAAATGAAAGTACAAATTTAGAAAAATACGTAAAAAACCATGATCAATAACGTCACTTTAAAGGTACGTTTAATATCAGGAATTGAGCATGAAAGTTGTTTTAATTCGATTAATTTAATGAATAAATATCCAATATTGATAATCAATCAAATATAGGAAAAATTTGATTAATTTGAATCATTTACTAAGTTAGTTTCTTCATTAAAATAAATCGTGTTGTAAAAAATTAGCTATAGTTAATATTCTAATATAACTATCTGCAATGAGATTTCTAAAATCGACTCAATAAGAATAGATGTGGAACTTTTCTTAAAAAATGGAGAAGAGGATTTTTTATTGAATACACCATATTTAGCTATTATTAACATAATATATTCTACAAGTATTCGATACAGATATCTCATACCTCATCTTGTCTCCATTACCAAAACACAGTTCCATATCTAACTTTCAAGCTGATGTTCCTATATCATGAACCTTTTTTCCCCATTCTTGTACTGATTCTCTCTTCTATTTTTCTCCACGCTTCTACCCATGCAGTTTCCTAATCTACGTGTTTGCTCCGCCGGTCCCTAACCTCCTCAACCGCTTGTCTACCCCGAATCCTTTTTGAAAATGACATCCACCTTCTTATATAAGAATTATTTTTGTCGTTTGCGCTCTCAAACATCCGCTTCACCTCTCCTTACCTCAGTTCTCGCTAATTGACCTTAGTAGACCCCGGCTTGGATTCTTACTACAATTGGGAGCATAACAGGACCATTTGAACAGAATAAGTAAAGTTGTCTTTCCCTTTTAACTAACTGTGTTTTTTCTTTTTTTTTGATCTTTTAAATAATGTCTTGGCGAGGTATTTTATGTTTATAAGAAAAACTTGGATTAATCTCCACATCCTCTTTCGGTGATCGTGTGGGGACAGCGCCTTACTGTACGTATACACGACGCTCACAGTTTGAACAGGTCAGGTGAAGGGGAATGGACTTCTGAAGCCACCTTTGAGAATTTAAAAGTGTGAATGAGTGAGCCAGAGTGAAGTCAATGCATTTAAACCAGTGAATAGATCAATAAATAAAACAACTTGTGTTTTAGGCTGCTAACATTACAACATGGTTAGGAACAGGCTGATTCTGCATAAATCAGAGGTTCTCAAACTGTGGTATATGGACTGCTGATTCTTGGGCTTGGTTTGGTCTTCTAAAGTTTAAATTCTTAGCAGGACTGAAGCATGATTAAAATAATAAAAATGAATATTAGGGCTGTAGGCTGTTTGTTGTTTTAGTCCGTTAATCGACTGATGTTGTCTTGTATTAGTCGACTAATTATTCTATTTTGTTTATAGGGATGTCAAGATTATTAGGTTAATCGATAATCATGATTATTTAGGTCACAAAATAATTGTGAGAACTAAAAAAGGAATAAAACTGTTTTTGCCACATTTAACTTTAAATTGTCTTTCAGAAAGTTACATTTTGTAAAGTTGCTCACAAATTTGAGGATTAATAACCCAAAACCGGGCCGCGGGCCATCTGCTACTGAGCCCCAGAGGCAAAAGTTATATTTTTTAAAATATATTCTTTTTGTTTTATTGTCTATTGCTTTGTCCCTGTGTTTTACTCCGAAAATATAGAGCCAAATAAATGAGGGTTACAAGGGTTTGTGCACATTTTACCTGTTGCCACTGGCCCCATGCAACTGGTGCCTGGAAAAAAATCTTCTGACTACACCGATCCTAAAAGGTTGGGGTCCGCTGCGTTAGACCACGGAAATGAGGGGGGAAAAAAAGATTTCACTGTCTCATTGAGCAATTCAGCAGAAGATTTGGGAGTAAATTGTGGGTTTAATCTTTCTTTTTACCAAAAATACACAGTATATTTTTCTGTCTAAAAAGTAGTTTTTGCATGAACTCCTGTGCAGGTGTATTATTTAAACCTTCTTTGCACATAGTTTGATCACAGATTGATGTAGTTAGGGCTGTAGTTGACTAAAGAAACTCTTCACTAAAGAAACCTGTGCTGCGATTAATTGACTGAAAGGGAGCGTTACAAAAAAAAAAAAGTTTCTCGATGACCTGACCCTGTATCTGAGCCAAACTGATACAAGTTCATGGGAGTTTAAGCAATAACAACTATATAAACAACATTTTTAAGAGACCAAACCAAAACCAAAAAGCTGAATTAATGGAGCAATCATTCCAAACACTCCAGCTGCCTCACTCTATGCCTCCTCCTCTTTCAAGACCTTACAGCCCTGAATGTAGTGCGGTTTTAGACCTGTTTTAGTCTAGATTTAGCCCTGGTGTTACTTGAAGGAGAAGATTGAGAACCATTGCTTTGTACCAGGGGTGTCTACATTTTTTTCACCGAAGGGCTCATTTTGAAACGTATATGGAGCAGAGGGCCGCAGACAACTCGACAATGAAGTGAATCGTTCAAAATTTAGCATTTGACATAGTTTTCATGAGCCTCCACACCTTTAATAAGACTTGGAACATTAATATTAGATTTGTATAACATCAAAATGCTTGAATTTGTCCAATTTTACTGTAAAAAGTACTACTTTTTGTTGTTTGGACCGATTTAGCAGGAAGCCAGAGGGCCAACAGTTTGGACATGTCTGCTTTATACTGTTTGTTTTCTACACTGCAGATTTCCTACATCCAACCAAGACTTAGTAGATTTTTTTGTCTAGATTGAAGACAATTTTTCTAAATAAAGGCTAAATAAGTAAGATTATTAAGCTTATTTCACAAATTTTTGATAAATTAAATTCACAGATCATTTCTCTTATTTCAAGGACTTTTAAAAAAAAACCTAAAACAAGTGTATTTTTCTAGTATTAAGAAGGTGTAATTCTGCGGTGTATTTTTCTTTCTTTGGCACCTTGTCACCTGCCTGTCTCAGTTATGCACCGACTCTTATTTCCAGATAACATTCCAAGCAGAAATGGGCTCGGGGCATGCGCCGTGTGTGTTTTGAGTCCAGCGGAGCGACTGTTTTTCCAAGTGCTGGCATTTCCCCCGGGGTCTACTTATGCCAGTGGAAAAATGATGGGATTTTTCCATAAAACAACTGAAGACCATCGAAACTTTAGTGAAGAAATGCTAGCGGCAACCGTGTTTTCCACAGTGTCATGCGATAAGTGTGTTCAGGAGACAAGTGATTAATGCTTTGAACGTGGCGTGACGAGGAGGCTGGTGCTGCATTTGTAAAGAAGAAGAAGAAGAAGAAGAAGAAGGAGAAGAGACCGGGTACTTATATGAAAGGCTTGAGAACTTAAGTGGTCAAGGAAGAATGGCCGTGATTGGCTGAGAAAGGCGACAGGAAGTAGGAACAGGTGGAATTGGCATCTTCCTGGACACGTACTAGTACCTTCCTGGACACGTATTACCTTCCCGGACACGTGTTATGCAAAATTGACTTGTTCCCTCATCAAAACATAAAAAGCATTTCCGGATTTATATTTAGCTTCATTCTCGCTTGTTTCATTCATCCTTTCTTGTAAGTTTGTTTGTGTTTTTTGCTCTGAGCCTCATAAAACACTTGCAAATTCCCAGTATTGTGACGTCAAAGGTTGAGATCCTGTTCTTAAGTTCATAAATCATCGGCAGACTCGTCCAAACGCGTTCATCACAGCCGCATTAGCATGTCGACGCCGGCTAGCTTTTGTTGACTTCCCTATGGTAATTCCCTCCTTAGCCAGTGGATGGACTGATAACACCAATCCTGATTAGGGAACACTTACTGGTTGAAAGACATGTGTGGTTTTCGTTATTTTAAGGTCTAAAACAGGAGAGTAAAGTAAAGTAAAGTTCCTCAAGAGCAAGTTTGAACGCTGATAACAATAGAAAAAATGCCAAATATGTGTCCTTTAATGCTTTATTTATGTCTCTAATGGTTGCGTTCACTTTTGCACACAGCTTGGACTGAGCCTGGAACTAAACTAGGACTTGGAACAGGAGCAATCCAAGTCCATACATCAGGAGGACTAAACCCGGGTTCAGGCCAGGACCAAATTAGGACAAGCGTAAAAGTCTCGCCGAAAGTGTACGAAGCAGGTGTCGCAGAGAGCAGGAGTAAGATGGAAGCCGACACAGCGGTGATTCTTCTAATGCGCGGTGGGAAAGAACAGAGGAGCTTAATATCAAGAGTCGCTTGGCAGACGACCAAAAATGTTACGCTACATATGAGGGGTCAGGAAGGAGACTTGAGGAGAAATACTATATGCAACAAGCCCTAACTCAAAATGCAAATTGCTGCCAATGCGAAACTAGCAAAAACTCTCCTCATCAAGACAATAACATTCTCGATCGGAGGTTATCGAGGCTCGCATTCATTTGCAATTTGAATAATCAGACCAATTAATTTTGTTTTCTTCATCAAGCAAGCGTTGCAAAGGCACACATTTAGCTCATTTTTTTGGTAACTAAATCGACTGAGAATGCACCTGAATCCTGAGCCGAGCAGAAATGACCTCTCATCCGTGAAACCTCAATAACACGAGCACAAAAAGTACGAGTCTTCCCTCCACGCAGACGCTCGGCAGCTTAATATTAAGACTTGTTTGGCAGACGACCAGGAGGGGTCACGAGGCAGGGGTCAGGAAGAGAAATACTCCACGAAAACAAGAAAAACAACCATTTTTATGAAGGATTAGGACAGAAGCAGTGGTGCGCATAGCTTCAGTTCCCTCTCGTGTCCAGTGCGCTCCTCCTCTGCTGGGCCGGTGCTGTGGGCTGCCTTTGGGAAGGGGGGGGGGGTCAAAGGTCAAAGTCGATGTGGTACAGTCCGGGCGCTTGGATCAATCGTCTTTGTCCGGAGCATAGGCCTCATGTGTTCATCAGGGGCCCATTCCTCAAAGCCACAAAGCTGCCACAGTTCTGCCCACACGGTTTAATAGTCGATTGAATGAATTATTGGAAAGGAATTTCTCCCGAGCGCATCCTGTCAGTCACTCAGACGTGTGACAAGAGAATACTCAGTGACTAGGGATGTCAAGATTATTAGGTGCATCTATTTAGGCCACAATAAAATCGGAAAGACAAAAAAATTATAATTGGGACATTTTTAGAACATTTAGGATTTTATCGTTGTTTTGATCGTGATGTCAATCATCGCGAATAATTGTGAAATCCCAATGTTTATTCTCACAATAAGCGTTTAAAGTGGAATTACCCAACTTTTCTCTAATAAATTAGTAAATTCTGTTTTTTTCCTATATGTATTGTAGTGAAAAGGCAGAACTTTGTCACAAAATCAGATTACTGCACCATGTCTTCATCGAATTCTTATTATTTTTGCGGTAGTGGTAGATGTGTAGACACCGTTTTTTAACTCGAGACGTTTCGACTGCCATCCGGAAGACATTTTCTGAAGCCATTTTTTGAAGGTCCTGGTCTGAGAACCTAGCGTATACAACCATTAACTAGATTAGCCCTGCCCTAATTGCCCTATTGTCAATGGCAATAAACCCTTTCTGATCTGATCTGATCTGATCTGATCTAAGGGAGGAGTTATAACCTGGAATTTCTCTGCCTTTTGTTTACCTGTTAGACGTGTGATTGGCCGATCTAACTCCATTGTTGTCTCGCAGCTGTTAAGTACCCGATTAGCATTTGACTGGCTGAATTTCTCACTTCTTGACCAAGGTTTGATGAGGCTATTGTAAACAGAAGGTATATTGTATTTCAGCCCACCAGTTCTATTCAATGAAGGATTTTATTATTCCGATTTTTATTTTTATTTGTTTTGATAAAAATGGGCTCCTACACTTGTCTTTCAAACCATTTCTTCCCTTTGCTTAAAATCTGCCCCTCGCCGTCTTCAAATGAGTGGTTTGTGGCTTTACGATGAAGGTGGACGGACGATTATAACCATTGAAACTCGGCCTTTCCAGATCATAGTCTCATACCAGGAACACCAGCTGTACAATGTGGGTCTGTTTTAGTATTGTGAATTACAGGTCAGCTTGTTATCAATGGACTGTAACTTCTCCCACCCATCAAAGGCTCCCATGCTGCTTCACAGAGTGACCCAGTGTTCGGCGCGGAGCTGTGGCGGGTGCCCACTCACTGATGAGATTATGTCCGGGTCAAACGAGGCACTTTGAAGACCACGTTTTGAAGTGCGCCGTCTTTTTGTTGCACATCGAGGCTGAACAATTATTCCAATAAGTCTGACACTAACTGGCCGCACTCACGCCCCCCGCTGGGCCCGGCTGAGTCCTGCGCAAGTCGTGCTGAGGGTTCACTCTGTGTGTTAGAGGATGAATCGAAATAAGAATAAAAAACATAATAATTTAGGTATATTTTTTATTCAACCAACAGAAAGTTAGAAAATCAAATATTATTCCTATCAGCTTTTTTGCAACTTTGAAAAATATTTTTTTTATTGTAGACCACAAACTCAATATTCTAATTTGGCATTCTCTAAAAAAAACTGCGATAATACACATTTTTCAAATATTTCTTGTACTGGATTATATATACCATTGGATCTTTGCATTTGAACTAGGGAATTTAAATCTCAACACTGGCATAATATGGCTTAAGAAATAATAGTAGTAAAACCATTTTGTTCCGTGTATGATGTAAGAATTGTACTTGTAATGCCAAATCTTACTCTCAATCTGTTAACAAAATAAATCCAAATATTTGAAATGTAAGTGGGTTTTTTTTGCATTGAAAGAGGGGAAGAGTTGATGCCGTGTTCAGACAGATGTTGACAGACACAGCTACAGTCAGTGGAGCAGAAGGAGAAACTGAATCCTCCTGCTGCGAGCCCAGAGAGCCAGAAACAAAACATATTTTAACTTTTAATTAGGCGGCTCATGGATGGTAAAGGAAAGCTGTAACTGTCCATTACCCACCTGTCTTCTGCTGCAGATGGGTTGTGTTCACATGTGTGCTCACGTCATTACAGATGGGACCTGGAAACAGTATTTCTTTATCAGTGATTGTATTAGGGATGTAACAAGATCCAAATCTCACGGCACAATATTATCACAATATTTAAAGGCAAGGCAAGGCAAGTGTATTTGTAGAGCACAATTCGTACACAGGGCAATTCAGTGCTTCACCCAAATAGGAAAAAAATGCATTAAAATCACAAAGACATGGCAGAAATCACAAAATCTTAATTTAAAAGTGCCACTTTCAGGCTATCCGTCAAATAGTTCAAGACAGAAAAGAGAAGAGTGCAAAGAAAAGCATTTCAGTCATATGCACAGCCAAACAAAACAGTTTTTAGCTTAGATTTGAACATTGCCAGAGTAGCGGCCTGTCTCACATCCTCAGGAAGACTGTTCCAGATTTTAGCTGCATAAAACTGAAACACAGATTCCCCATGTTTAGTCCTGACTCTGGCACCAGCAGGAGGCCGCTCCCTGAGGTCCTCAGAGTCCGAGATGGTTCATATGGCACTAACATGTCCGAGATGTACTTTGGTGCTAGGCCATGGAGAGACTTGTATACAAGCAGAGCTGCTTTGAAGTCTATTCTCTGAGCCACAGGGAGCCAGTGCAGAGACCTGAGCACAGGACTGATGTGATCGTACTTCCTGGTTCTAGTCAGGACCCGAGCAGCAGCGTTCTGGATGTACTGCAGCTGTTTTACAGCTCGTTTGGAGAGGCCAGTGAGCAGGCCGTTACAGTAGTCTATTCTACTAGAGACAAACGCATGGATAAGTCTCTCCAGGTCTGGTTTTGACACTATACTTTTGATTTTGGCAATGTTTTTTAGATGGTAAAAAGCTGCTGATGTTATTGATTTGACGTGGCTGTTAAAATTCAAGTCTGAGTCCATTATTACCCCCAGATTTCTAACTTGATTTGTAGGTTTTAGAGCGAGACTCTGGAGGTGACTGTTAACACTTTCTCTTTGTTTCTGTGGAACAAAGACGATGATTTCAGTCTTGTCTGAGTTCAGCTGGAGAAAGTTGTTTTGCATCCACACACTGATCTGTTGGATGCAGTGACAGAGTGAATCCACTGGTCCATATTCACCTGCCGTCAGTGAAACATAGATTTGAGTGTCGTGTGCATAATTGTGATAGGACACATTCTCGCTGCGTATCAACTGACCTAACGGCAGCATGTAGAGGTTGAACAGAAGGGGTCCCAGGATTGACCCTTGGGGCACCCCACAGGTCAGGGGCATCTGGTCTGAGACACAGTGACCAATTTGGACAAAGAACTTCCTGTCTTCCAGATAGGACTTTAACCAGTTTAGGGCAGTGCCAGTGATGCCCACCCAGTCCTCTAGTCTCTGTAAGAGGGTCCCATGATCGACAGTGTCAAAAGCAGCACTCAGATCTAACAGAATTAAGACCGAGGCTTTTCCCGCAACAGTGTTCAGGTGGATGTCATTTGTCACCTTGTAAAGCGATATTTTGAGTGTAATAATGCTACGTTTACCATTAAAAAAGCCTTAACAAGGCTTTGGTGCGAATCCCGTCATATTCCAAAACTTAGAGATTGACAGTCGTGTTTTTTATAAAAAAAAAAAAAAAGCAAATAAATCACAGTAAAAAACTAAACAAAAAACAAAGGACCACAGAGAGAAAAAGATGAAAAAAATAAATGCATTAATTAATACATTTGTAAGAAAAACAGGGCATCCTAAGGAAAGAAAAGTAAGCCACCCGAGGGCCAGAATAAGAGTCCCATTTAGTCCAAATTTATTCAAATTTGGCCTTTACCAAGTTGAGTCCGTGTGTGATTTCACCCCCCATTGTCCGGATGTCAGTTCTGGTGTTGGTCCAGTCCTTTGTCGTCAGTGCAGTTTGCGTCATCCATTTATTTTTCAGCCACCAGAACATGTTCCAAAGGTGCCCGTCGTGCGGTTTTTTCATGGCTGATGTTGATACCAAGATTTTAAAGCCCAGAGGTGCCGAGGGCCCATGAGCTCTGAACGTGTGCCCAAAATACAATATATGATTTGATGCTGTCTGTAGAATGCACTGCGCTACATAATAAAAGTATAAAAGGGACAAATAATACCAACAGACATTATTTTTCACAGCTGCAGTCTATAATAGTGGCTGAGTGCAGTACCCTCTTTTACCTAAAGTGTGCAAATGTCTTTTCTTTAAGAAGTTAGTCGACTAAAACAAAATGTCGGCCTTTGCTGGAGAAGTGAGGCCAAAAATGTGACTTACTATCTCTACTTAAAATATCTCTACTTAAATTATATCTCTACTTCAAATGAAAGTCACTGTTAATGTTGTGTGCACTGAAATGGAGCAAAGGATCATGGTCAATGTAGTTCCCACTGTTTAGTTTTAAGTAAAGGAGCTTGTAATTCCATATATTGTGAGACTTTTGGTGACACAATAGCACGATTGTTCACTTAGTGTTACATCCCGAAGTGTAGGGCTGAGCGATATGACAAAAGTACAAAATACTGCTTCATCATCATTTTGTTTATTTTAGTATTGTTTTGTCAAAATGTCTTGATCATCTTTGAATACAGTTTGATTCATTGCAAACAAAAAACCCTGCTATAGTTAATGCTGGCTGCTGTTGTGTCCTTGTGCAAGACACTTCAGCGTACGTGCAGGACATGAGTGTGAATAGCTCCTTGATATAAAGTACTTTGACTTCCAAATAGAAAGACAATTGATCAATAAAAGTGATGTTTATTGCGGTTGTCCCAGATGTGATGCAGATATTGCACAATTTGTAATTGTCTTTATGAGTTTTACAGATTTGATACCACACTGTATAGTTCAGGTCTAAAGGAAAAGCATTCAACAATCCTTAACTACAACACAAACATATTAACAATAGACATCTTAGTGCTGGGTTTAAGGCTGTAAACTTTTGTGTCACACTCCGAGCACCCCCAAACTTATGGGATTTATGCAAATACATCTGTTCTGTTTACTAGTGCTATATGGTCAATTACTGCTACTTTATTTTCTAGTTTTTGTGGTATTTATAACCAAAATCCTACAAATTTACTACAAATTTTCATTTCACGCTAAAACTAAAACTGCAATCAAATAATAGCTTCGACCAGAATGAAACACTCAACGAAACCCTGCAGGCCTTAGTATGTTGTGATGTCATCTGAAGCCCGAGACCCTTTCTGGCTCTGGTCGGGTGCGTTTGCGAGCCGCACATGCAGCTTACGCCCACAGAGAATCCACTCTTCACTAAAGGCACGGCCAGTTGCCTCTGACTCAAAGCTCCAGTGCAAATATTGACTTCCTCCTTCGCTGCGCAGTGGCTGTCTGAAATCAGAAGCTTCCAGGCCGTTCCCCACAAAGCGCTGGCAGGAGGCGGAGAATGGGGCGCCCCGCGGACCTGGGCTGTTTCAAATCATGTTGGCGAAGCTTAGAGCCGAAGAATTACAATGATTCACATGACGCTTTGTGAATATTAAAGCCATCTTAGGCATATTGAGGCTTTCTACTTTTTAAAGGAAATTGGATTGCTGCGGCCTTGACAACTTCCCCAAAAAATCTTGAAAACTTGGAAATCTTTCAATGTATTATGGATGATTCCCTCGTCAGTGATAGATCCGTTTTTGGATTCGTAATTACTCAAACTGCGGCAAAAATACTGGTCGTATTTCGACATGTCTTTCACAAAAGGAATGGGCTTGACAAGAATGTGTTTTGCGGGTCGAGCTGAAATATCTCTTAGCTCAAGCAGCTGTTAAGAGTACAAAGCAGTAACAGAGTACAAAACATACCTACAGTATCGTCTAAATACCTTTTTAACCAGAATCGTCATTCAATAATTTGGTTTAATTATTGTTGATAATAATGACAAATTATGACAAGGCCAAAGTGTATTTGCATCAGAAGCAGAATTTACTTGGGCTGGAGCACAATCTGCTACACACAACTAGGGACGTCAGGATGATTCGGTTAATCGATAATCGGGATTATTCAGGTCACAATATGATGGTAAGAGCCAAAAAAAGAATAATCGCGGCAATTTTAGAAGCAAAATTAAGCATTTTTTGTTCAGTATAAATAGCACAAAAACAGACCTAAATGTAAAAAAACGCTTAATTTTACGGCTGTTTTTGTCACATTTAACTTTCTTTTCAATTTGGTGAGTTTGCAGTTGAATGAGCTGAGCGCATTATTACTGCCACCATGTATTCAGGCTACATTTCCCATGACATCAGACGCCCCCTCGCTCGCTCCGTTTGCCTGGCGTCGTGCAAAGTTTGACCTACATGTTTGAGAACAGAACGCCGTTTGTATGATCCTGCTCCCGCTCCCGCCCCTGCCCAGAGTGTGTGTCTGACCGGTAAACACGAGGAAGTCCCCGGAGCCCCTTCAGGAGTCACTCGCGCAGGAGCGGCCTCTTCTTCCTCTTCTTCTACCTCTTCTGCCTCTTCTTCGGCTTTGCACATCGACACAGTTTTGAGAGCCATTCAAAAATCACCTTTTTTTTCACCCACCAACTTTTAGTCCAAACTTTTATAGATGTTATTAGGGATGTCAAGGTCTTTCGGTCACTCCATAATGAAATCAAATAATAATCAGGTCTATTTTAAAGCAATTTTTCCTTCAATCTATTGTCTAAAAAATACTGTCTATTACCCAAGTGTAGAGTCCCTTTTATTATCTGGCTGTTTTTGTCACATTAACTTTAATTTGTCATTCAGAAAGTTTGATGTCATAAAGATGGCCACACACTTGAGGAATATGTTGTATAAAACAGTGAAAATGAAACGTTTCTTAGTTATTTCATTTGCTTTACAATCATTTGAATCCTAACTACTATTTGATATCGTTACATAGATGTCATACTTTGTCTGAGAAATGCCAGAGTCTTTACACTTGTCCAGAAACGCTCTGCGGTGACTGAAGCGGTTGTTTAATTTTAGTCCACGTCTGACCACAAGTGAGAAATGAAAATAGTTGCTCAAATTCCTTTGTGGCTTTTATCACAGCCACAAGTCAAGCTGTCGAACGTTCCCTTTCAGAAACCAAAGGCCTTTTCAGTCAGAGCAGATGGTATATTGTTTTATTCCATTTATAAATACATAATAATGACATAATGGGATTGGGCATCGCAGCGCTTTTCTTTGCGGTTGGCGTTTTTACTGTGCGGTTGTGTTAACATAATCTTTTCTCTCTGTTTCCAGTTTATTACCGAGCTCTCGTCAACTTCACGGACTCCCTCGTGTGGACGCCGGACTTCGACAACATCTTCTCTCCTTCCTTCAACGAGGTTTCTGACGCTGTGGTCGATACGGTGGGTTTTCTCCTTCACTGCCCGTTTAAGTGCACATTTCAACGACGATTGAACCACGATCTGCTGTAATGATGCAACCTTCGAATTGTGATTTTGATTTGATTGCACTTATTTGTTGTATATAGTAACAAAAAACCATGACGTACTTCGACCGTATCTGAAAAAAACAGGAAATAGCAATGTGAATGGTAGCAATTGGCAAAACACTCGTCTTTTTATTATTAGTAGTAGTATTATTTGTCTGATTGGCCGGGACAGTACGTGACATGACATGACTGTAGCAATGGGCTAATTTCCATCGATTGTCCCGCCTTTGCTCCCACAAACGCACGATACTTACGTAAATACACGTGGCAAGCGCTTCATCCAAAGACACAGTTACTCCTGGACTGGTGAGGAATTACACTTACAGACTTTCTAAAAACCAGGTCATTCATTCCGAGGTAATAAAATGCCGCACTGCAGATACATATCTCCTCTGCGTGGGGTCTTATCCTGTGTAAAAGCTGCTAAACCCACAGTTTTCGACCGTTTCTTGTATTAGCTCGGCGGTTCATAATTCAGTCTTAAATCTTAAATACTCTTGGCCGTGTTTAAAAAGTCCAACTGAATCTAGCTTTATAATACAGGAACTTGTGAATCCGATCATATTCACAGTATTAGTACTAGTAATATTATACTAGAATTGTTTTTGTATATTAAAGTGACGCATGGCAGGTTTTTACGATTTTCTACTTTTGACTTTATTTGGTGTATTTGTACCTGTTGTATGTTTAAATGATAGTTTTACACCAATCGAGCAGGTGTTTGTGGAGAAAACGTTGGAAAAGCTGTCGAAAATGACAGGAAGTGACATCACACCAGGGGCATTCCTCATTCCAGTCAAAGTTTATGCAGAATTTACACAAAAGAAACAACTTTTTTGACTCTCTAAATTCAACAAAATTCAACAAAATTCAAATTTAAAACAACATTTTGACATTAGGCCCGGTGTTTGCTGGGTAATTTCCTAGTGTTATGTCATCAATTACAAACAGGAAGTGTAGTTATAAACCTAAAAAAAGGGCTATTCTGTGATGACATTTCTATAAGTTTTTGCTAGTTCTAAATATATTAATCTTAACTGCATTTTTGTTCAACGAGTTATCCGACCTGTCAGAGGCACTTTTATGTCAAGACGACCTGCTCCAAAACTGTGGTCAAGTCAAGCACAAGGAGATTTCTGTTTCCTTGTAAGGGCGGGACGTCTTTAAGTGTGTGTGACCTCAAGTTCTTAAAATAAAACCAAATCTTTAACCAAATCTGGCTCTCTCTCTCTCCTTCAGCTGGAGTCGGAGTACAACAGGATCCCAGGTGTGCAGACCGTCAGCGTGGTCCTCATCAAGTAAGTGTGTGTGTGCTGCAGAGTGTGTGTGTGTGTGTGTGTGTTGTTCTCTTCATGTTCGCCCCAAAAACGACAGCAGAACATCTAGTAACATTTCTCTTTTTTCACATTTGTCATAAACGGTAGAAATAATACGCTCTGTGCTCAGCCTTTTGTCGTAACAGCATTTCCATCCAAGACACTTGATGCATGTTTTTGTGTTTCATTTAGTTCCGTGCGTTTAGTCGTCGTTAGGGGGAACTCAAACTGCGCTTTTTTTTAAGGTGGAACTTTACCCGGTTTTTTAAATTTGCAAAGACAGTGTTACGAGTGTCGAGACTGTGGTTCTGTGAGTTCAGGTCAGGCAAGATGTTAGCGTTAAAGCGACACACACACACACACACACACACACACACACTGACACTCCTAACGAGAACAGATAAGTTCTTCAGTACAAATCTGGCACAACCGCTGCGCCTAAAGGTTCCATTTAGTTCTTATTCCATTTGCCCAGTCTTACCCGCGTTCCCAGCTCCCATCTGATGTATTTATTCTGCGCCTTCACAGGAAAATGGTCCGAGACAACGGCGTGGACATGTTCGTGGAGCTGGACGTGGGCTCGGACTATAACAGCAACGACGAGCAGATCCGCAGCGTTTTGTACAACGTGGTGAAAGAGGGAGCCATCGCGTCGTACGTCACCTCCGTGCAGGGCTTTCAGTTCAGACGCCTGGGAGAAGGTAAAGACGGCTGCCCGCTTTTACAAATAACATGCTTTTATTAGCATGTCACAGCAGCATATGTTGAAATATAACTACAGTTAATCAGACAGAAAAGCGTGTCGGCTTCACAGAGAGCTCCAGAGGGTTCAGAAACAGCTTCAGTTTGAATTTTGGGGTCATTTTAGTCAGACAGATGAGGAAAAAATAGCCAGAATTATAATAGGTTTTAATATAATACCAGCAGCAATTCATAAAACGCAATTGTTCAGCAGAAATTGCATATTAGAATCAATAATTTGTCATTTATTGTTGAACAGCTTGTATGTTTTCATAGTTGCACGAAGTTAAGAGCAGTTAAAAGTTTCTGCACCAGTTCAAATGAAGTGGTTTCGAGGGCTTGAGGCAGCGTCTCTAACGTGTCTTTGCCCTTTGTAGCCGCCCCTCTGCCCTCAGTGGAACCTTTAGCTGTCCCAGGTGTGTACAGGACAGTGACCGCTGCATGGTTCTGCCCGTGCCGTAGTGATAGATACGTCGATCTGTTGTGTCTGCTGTGTATCTGATGAAGTCAAATGCATGATTTGTATTTGAAGTGCTGTGCATGATTATCCCCTGAGCCGAGATCGGTGAAAATATATGATCATTAGACATTATTTTGATTTGACTTTATTCATCTATAAATAGTGTTTCTTGTTGTTTTGTTTTTGATTAAAAGTGCACTTAACGTAACTTTTGTGAATGTTTGTCGCGTGCTTGTTCCCATGGCGATGCTATTGCTTTGCGTGGCATGTTCCGCAGTATGGCATTAACGTCATCACCAGGCCAAGTCGCCGTCAGAATGCATGTTTTACCAGGTTTTTCTGAGCAATAAAAATGCCTGTCATGAATGAAATGCAAGACAGATGTATGTTTGACGCCGCACTGTGGGAGAATCCAGGCAAAGCAAGAGCATTTCCATGGAGACAAGCAGGTGGCGGACCCTCCTCTGCAAAAGTTACATAGACCCTGATCTTTACAATGGGATTCTAAATGAGAGGAAATTAGGAATTGTTTGTTTCAAAAACTTGGGGAATTCACACTGAAACTCTGGAAACAGTGAATTGGCGTGTTAAACCTGCTTTGTGAATATACAATCTACAAACTTATAATGATTGTTTTAATTAAAAAAAAAAAACTTTTCAACAAGAAAACCTCTCTGCTGTGTAATCCATATGAAATGCCACAAATTCTCAATCAATTCCCATGAAAACTGTCCAACTTCCCCAAAGCGTTCCTGCCTCGTTCCTGCCTCGTTCCTGCCTCGTTCCTGCCTCGTTCCTGCGCTCTGGTCGGGCTGGGACTGTTGGCGTGCAGTGAAGTGATAATCCTCCTTTACTGGCTGCTACTGACTCCTTTTCCTCCTCCTGCAGTGACTCCGAGCACCAGATCGTGCATGCCGGACGAGCACCGGTGTAACGACGGAACCTGCATCCTCATGGAGTATCTGTGCGACAACCGACCCGACTGCAGGGACATGAGCGACGAGCTCAACTGTGGTGAGCGGGGGCAGAGTTGAGTTGTTTCAGAGCAGGTTGAGAGGGTAAAAGTGTGTGGAAAGGGAAGAGATCGCATCATTCAATTATACCATAAAGCGTGTTGGCGCAGTGGGTTAGGCATGTATGCCCATCGACCAGCAGGGTTGTTGGTTCAAACCTCATTGCCTTCTCTATTCACTCTGGGTGTGGTTGGCTGAAAGAGGAAGGGCACCCGGCATAATATCCTGCACAAAAAAGGCCAAAGTCAAAAGATTAAAAATATTAAGATGATGCAGAGCTCAAAACATGACACGCTTGTTCCCTTGGACATTAAATGCAGTTATTTCTCTAATGCTTGTGTGGAATGTTCTACACTTTTTAATATAAATGTTAATTAGGATCTGTTCCTGCTTGCTCCTTTTGAGTTATGCCAGGTACAAATCTGTGTTTGAGATGAATGATCTTAACTTAATTAAGCTTGTTCCCTCCGTGTAGAATCCAAGCTCCCTACAATACCAGTGACTCCCGCTCCTCCCGTCGTCACCACCACGCCCGCCCGGAGGACCACGTACCCGCGCCCGTGCAGAGCCGACCAGGCCACGTGCCAGAGCGGCGAGTGCATCCCCCGCGACTACATCTGCGACGGCCAGAGGGACTGCTCGGACGGCAGCGACGAGTTCAGATGCGGTGAGTCACGTTCTCCTGCGCGGGGTCCTGTGGTTCTCTGCAGGGATGGGAACCAAGAACTAAGAGGGATACGGAGTCCTAGTCATCTGCTGCTGATGTTGAGGGTATTTTTTGGCAGAAGTGTGTAACAGGTTTATTTGTAGGGCACAGTTTGTACACTAAGTCATTCAAAGTGCTTTGCAGAACAAGAAGATGCATTCAAATCGCCGTACAAACAAATAAAAGCATTAATGATTCGTCCTGAAGATGTCAGACAGGTTTCTACTTCTGTCGCTGAAAGCATTTGTTCCATTTCATTCAATGTATATATAAAAAGAAACCTCTTTATGAAATTTACTTTAAAAGACGAGAGTGCAAAAAAAAAACTGCTAAACTAATAATACCACAAATGATAAAGAATAAGGACGATAAAACGCATTTTTAGTTAGTTGTGTTGTTAATTTTGATTTACAACTTGAGTGTGTTAGTTCCAGTGTTCAGCTCCTCCCTTCAGACAGATATAAGTACTGAAGAAGCTACTTGGATGAGGGATTCTTTAAAAAAAACCTTTTCTTTTGCTCAATAAAGACAAATAATATGTATCTTTTATGAAACAGTTGCTTGTTGTTTATTGACTGTTGATCCTGCGCACTTTTCAATGTCTTTTCTACTTCTACAAATAAAGAGCAATAGTAAAAAAGTTTAGATTACTAAGGAAAGCTTTACATTTGCAATACATTATTATTCAGTCTTCACTCACACTTGGTTCAGATTTGGTTCCGTTTAGCCGTGCATTTCACTGAAAGGGTTTTTATCCGCACTTCACAACACATCGACGGGGAGTGAGCGCTCGAAATCTCCCTCTGATCTCGCAGGAACCCCGTCTCCGTGCGAGCCCAACGAGTTCAAGTGCAAAAACGGCCGCTGTGCCCTGAAGCTGTGGCGCTGCGACGGCGACAACGACTGCGAGGACAACTCCGACGAGCTCGACTGCCGTGAGTTCTTTGTGCCTCGCCGTTCCCGTAAGGCGGGTTCAAGAACGTGATCCCGTGTGTTTGCCTGTCCTTGCAGCCACGAAGGGTCCCGGTGACAGGTGCGCCCCGGAGCAGTTCGAGTGCCAGAGCGACCGCACTTGCATCCCGGCCAGTTACCAGTGTGACGAGGAGCCCGACTGCCCCGACCGATCCGACGAGTACGGCTGCAGTAAGTACGAAGTAAAAATCTGTAGAAAATGACAGGAAGTGACCACACTAGGGACACTCATTTTGTTAGTTTTAAGTTTATGCCTAATGTACGTAAAGAATTTTTTTTTTTGACTCTCTAAACATGAATTCACCAAAATAAAGTGGCTTTCATATATTTTTATTTGTCAAATAAAAATAATTGTGACATTAGAGGAGTTTTTGCACAGTGTTTGCTGGATAATTTCCTTGTGTGATGTCATCAAATACAAACAGGAAGTGAAATTATAAACCTAAAAAATGTGCTATTCTGTGATAACAAAATTTGAAATTGTAGCAAAATGCAAAATATAATTATCTTAACTGCATTTTAGTTCAATGAGTCGTCCGACCTGTAGGGGGCACTTTAATAAAAAATTGAGACAAGACTGAAATATGAAAGGATAAACTAACAGAACAGAACCAGAACATGTAGTAAGTGGACATTCTATCGTCTCACTAATTGCAGCCTTTGCAAATGGATGATTGTGCCAACTTAAACCGTGAGTTCGATTCAACTACAATATATTGCCGTGCCCTACAAAGCCATACCATCTCCATGGAGACAAGCAGGCGGTAGATTCCCCATCAGAAACATTTAATAAGCGTTGGTTGGTTTTCCAGACCAGACGAATGCTTGAATGTAAAATTGCTCAAATTCATAATTTTTTGGGTCGTTTTCTTTAGTTTGAATTTGCCTCTTTATGAAGAATCAGCCAGCTAGACATTTTTTCCTTTTTTTCTGTCGGGCAAATCAAAGCGCTTTCACTGAACTAAAATAATGCTTCGAGTTAGAACATACTGCATATTCCGTATTCTGTTTCAAGTTTAAAGCATAAACCGTCAAGTATTGAAAGGGGACAGAACAAAGCATATTGTGCAGTTACTCGAGTTTTTAATACAATTGTACTTGAGGTATATATTTGACAGTGTAGCGGTACTCTTACTTGTGCAGGATTTGTGTTACTCTTTGTGTTTTTTAATTACATTACCAGTTACTTTTACAAGTACTCTTACTTGAGTCGAACACTTTTTTACTCTTGTTTCTTGGACCACTGCTTTGTACTTCTACTTGAGTGATAGTATTTTGAAGTGGCACATGCTCTTACTTGACCGTCCACCGTCCCCTTAAATCCCAGTAATCACCCTCTCTCTTCCTTTGTGCCGCGACGCTGAGCTTTTTGTATTCGGGGAATCCATCGCTGAGGGAACTGAAAGAGAATTGTCCGTCCGTTTGAGTGAATTATTTGTTCCTTTGACTTTTAGACTTTTTATGCTCTGGTCTGAATGAGCTAATCACGACCCGTGCCAGCTCTGGCTAATGGGCGTTTAAAGAGAGCAGTTTGGGATGATTTCACTCTACACTGCAGAGGAGGGAGATAGATTAAATACAATATAAAAAACATGTTCTGGAGAGGTGCAACATCTAGTAAACAGTTATATAAAAAATATTTATTTGTATAGAGCTGATTAAAAATAAAAGTATCATGTCAAATGGGATTTAAAGTAATGCTTTCAAAAAATCAATACACCAATTTAGAAACTAGAAACTAATTTGAATTTTTAAAATATAATGAATTTTCTTTTCTTTTTTACATAAATAGGAAAATATTTTCCTTGTCTTCATCTATATTAAAAACTGTTGTTGTCAATGTATTAATTAAGCGTACAATTGTTTAAAAAATAAAATTGCATGAGGAGTATCATCTTTATTATTATTATTATTATTATTATTATTATTATTATAATTATTATTATTATTATCTATTTTTATTTTTTTTAAATTTCGTATTATTAGTTGGACAATACTAGTACAACGTGATATTTAAAAACGTTTTAGATAATATGATTGTTTATTGCTTGTTGTCCAATACTTGAACATTGACCAAGACATTTACAGGTTTTAGCCTTTTTCTGATGGAGTACAAAACTATAATATCTGGATAAAAACATCATCTATGAATATATATTGATTGGTACATGCCCTCCTCCACAGCCCCTCCCTCGGTGATCAGCCCCCCTGAGGAGTCGGTGCAGGCGGAGCGAGGCTCCACGGTCACCTTCACCTGTCAGGCCATTGGAGTGCCCACCCCCATCATCACCTGGAGGCTCAACTGGGGTCACATCCCGGCCAGTGCCAGGTGAGGCTCATGCTTTACTCAGATTTCAGAAGATTGATTACAGTTTGTTTGTTGATTCTCACTATGAACACTCTCTCTGTAAATATGTTCACATGTTTATAAAAATGCAATTTGAAGGGGGCGCCAGAGAGCCATATCAAACGATAGAAAAGTGGCATATCATTACGTCCAGATCACAGTCCTGAACACGCGCTGTACCGGCTGCGTTCAACTCTGGCAAAAGATAGCATTTTTGGAATATTTACAAAAATTGCAATTTGGTTGAAAATTCACCATGGCCACGCCCAATGTTCTATTTAAAATCAAATTGATAATCTGTTGTCGCACATGGGTTTTGCACGTTTTGACCATTTTTGAAGTATTTTCGAGATGTCAAAAGATTATAATGTGTGACTTTTTAATTATCGGGTTTGATCCAATATGGCCGACTTCCTGTAGGGTTTAGGGCGGGGTTATAATATGATTTTTTTTTGCCTGTTCTGATGTAAGCTATTTTTTATGCCAAGTTTCTTTTGTCTTCGTTGAAAATGTTTCGCTGAGAGCTAACTTGGCTAACACGACTACAACTACTTTAAAAAAACAACTCATTTGATTTAAAGGAGACATATTTTACTAAATTGACTTTTACGATCGACTAACCAGGGTAAATCTGTGTTTCCTCATGATTAACACTGCACTCAAAGTTACATTTCGATTGATTGCATGTTTGAGTAATCCTGTATTTTCCTACGTTTGGGGTTCGATTGCTCAGAAAAGGCCTGTTTTCACCCAGCTCCGCCCACAGCCTCGTGCTCAGTTGTGATTATTTGGTGAAACGTCTGACTCTGGGTCACAAAAATGTTGCAGAGCCTTTTTTCCAACCATAAAAACATGTATATGAAAATCTGCTGCACGCTACGGTGTAACGCTGCTACGAGAAACAGACCTGCTTCTGTTATTAAGCCGTTTGAAAGAAATATATTTGTTTCAGTGACACGTAATGTCATATTTTAGCAGCAGAGTTATTCCAGTGACAGAAAGAGTTGAAGCCACACAGAACCAGATGTTGCAGAAACACATATGCTTCTGATCTGACTCTTAAGGACTCTGAAGCAGACAAGAGATTGGGTTTATTGTGCATTTTTGTGACAGTGTCAGTTTGTATCTTCTGTATCTGCAGCTATTTGTGTTTTCATTACTCGTGCAACTTTAAAACGCGTGACTCCGATGACTGGGTTTTCCGCGGTTACAGCAATTACGCGGCAATAATCTTCATGAATTTGCGTTTTTCGGAGCCGGGCGTGGCCTGTGTGCGGTTTAACAGTTGCAGCGCATTAGATATCTTTAGCAGTGACAGGAAATCATTCAAAGTCTGTATAAAAAAAACACTATAAAAGTATGGATTTTCACTCTGGAGGAACCTCTTACAGTTCTAGGCACCTTTCGCAAATACGTTGGAACCAGGACTTTTGGTCAGGAGACAATTGCACAACTCTGCCATGATTATTTAGTCTTTCATTTTATCTGTTCATTTGAGCTTTTTAGTAGGGCTGTAGTTCTTTAGTAATTTAGTCGTTTCATAAAGTAGAAAGGCGAAAGCATGGAGCGTGTCAGCTGGAGTAAATAGTCTGCCTTTTAACTCATAAAGAGGCTGTTTAGTAGTATTTCATTGATTATATATATATTTTTTGTGAGGTTCTAATCATTTTGAGAGCTTTTGTCAGTGCCACGCCCCTTTATTGTCGCTTCTTTGACCCCGAGTCGACCAAGAAGCCCTACTTTTTAGCGCATCGGTTTTATTTTTCTTATGTGTGTGTTTCCAGGATCAGCATGAGCAGTGAAGATGGGCGTGGCACTCTGACCATTCGAGACGTGAAAGAGACGGATCAGGGCGCTTACACGTGTGAGGCCATCAACGCCAAAGGCCTGGTGTTTGGGATTCCCGATGGAGTCCTTACTTTGACCACGTCCTCAAACCTAGGTGATGATCCTGATGGACACCGTCTCATCATTCTGTTGAATATGATGTTTTTTATGATTTTTGTTTGCCATAAATAGTAAGTTTAGTTTGACAAATATTTAACTATTGTTGATTGAATTATTAACTCTGTGTCGAAAAGGCTAAAGGCTTTTGTCACAGTTTAAGTCACAAACCAGTTTGTCTGGAGCAAACCAAACTTTAACAAACCAAATTGTAGATTTGTGCCAAATAGGAAACTGTGATCATTGTGATACGTTGCTGATTTTAACAGCACTATAACTTTAATTAATCGATTAATCGACTTATCGATTATAAAGTGTCAGCGTAATTGATTGATTGTTTATCTGGACTATACAGACCCATACAAAAATACCTTTTTATAACAAAGACAGCGTTATTATTGAATCAAAATGTCAAAAAAGAATAAACAATTTCTGATTTCCATCAATGATACAATTTATTTGTAAATACTCCTTTTCCAGAATCCTTTAAGCACCATATTTCAAACTGGATTTGGTTTAAAATGTAATTCCAATGTCTCAATGTCAACTACTAAAATAATGGTTGTTGCCATTGTTACAACAATCATTTCACCAAACCTTTACCGAACCACATTTTTCCTCACAGGAAATTGTCCAGACGGTCAGTTCAGCATGGATGGACGCTGCGTGTCCTGCTTCTGTGCTGGAGTTACAAAGAACTGCAAAGCCACCGGCCGCTACCGAGACCAGATAAGCCTGCGCTTCACCGAGGAGGAAGACCACAAAGGTGCGAATACTTTGACCAAACTACAAAGAATACATTCAAGTCAAAACATGACACATGTGAATATATTTTTGTGTAGGCGTGAATGTTAGCTTCCCATCGCGGCCCGGGACCCCTCCACTGTCCGCCACTCAGCTCCTGATAAACCCCGAGGAGCGAGAGTTTCAGCTGGTCGACCTGTCCCGACGCTTCCTCAACATCGAATCGTTCTGGACTCTTCCTCGGCAGTTTCTCGGCAACAAGGTGAATATACAGATCGTACTGTAGAGCCCCTCGCTAAGGCTTCCATGGCGCAGGTGCAGTAGGTAGGCGTCGGCGAAATTGCTATAAATAATCAATGTCTAATCTTTTTTTTTGGTTAGCTCGATAACGATATTTTCCCGATGGCACAGACCGGCACAAACAAACGACGGGCCATAAAAGGAACCAGAAAAGGCCTGAAATATCAGTTCCAACCATTGTTAGGGAAATGATACTAGACGTTTCTGTTCAATGTCATTTTAATCAGCTCTTTTTGCTGTCATTTTTAATAGTTTTAATTGTAGGCAACATACTCGATATTCTTTGTTTTCATACATCCAAAACAACAATAGCGATATTGTCAATTTCTATAAAAACTCTATCTGCACCTGTCATCCTCGTCCCTGTATTTGCTTGCTGTTTTTCCCAAGTCAAATGTTGAAATATCCAGAGCAAACACACTTGTTCTCGTTGTAGATCGACTCGTACGGCGGATCGCTGAAGTACAAAGTGCGTTACACTCTGGGGCGCGGCCAGTCTGAGTCCGTGGAGAAGCCCGACGTGATGCTGGTGGGAAACGGGCGTCGACTCGTGTATCGCCGAGGCAGCCCGACTCCGCCCAGAGAGACCAACTCCAAAGACATCAAGTTCACGGAGGTTGGCCTTTTTGCAGTTAAATTAGGGCTTTATTATGCTAAACCGGATGTTCTGATCTTTTTATCTATTTTATAATGTAGTGTGTGTTCCAAAAACAAAACACTTCACCTTCACAACACCTCTGCATCAGCACATTGTAGTTTCTGAAGCTCCTTTGTGTTTTTAATGCTGCATTCATGTGGTGCTTGGGTTTCCAAGGGTTGCGGCCATTTGTGTGGTCCTATCTGATGTTTATTTTTATTTTTTTACTTTATCTAGCTAGCGTTACATCGGTATTTCATTTGTCGCTCATGGAAACCCTGACAGTAAAGCCCTAAATGTAACTTTTAATCCAAGTCGGGCAGCAGCTTTGACCCGAGTTCCTGAGTTCTTTTTCCGACTTGTGAGAGCGTTCAAAAGTTTCCAGAGACCACATGGACACAGCATAAAAAACAAACAAATAATACAAGGGGAAAAGTCCTAAAATGTGGCATATAACAGGAAGTTGAAGTCCTCATAGTGAAGAACCACACTGCATGTATTTCGACCGATTCTTTCAGCAAAACTGGCAGCACTCGAACGGTCGCCCTGTGAGTCGAGAGGAGCTGATGATGACTTTGGCCAGTCTGGACAGCATCAACATCCGGACCATCTACGACAACAACATGGTCAGCGTGGGCCTCAGCGACATCCTCATGGACACCACAAACGTCGAGTTCAGGACCTCGGGCCACGCCAAAGAGGTGGAGGAGTGCCGGTAGGTCCTGTCTCTGTCATGAAAAGGAATCAGGTCTATATTTTTATGATTATAATTTGATGTCTTTACGTTCAGATGCCCCCCCGGATACACTGGTCTGTCCTGTGAGATGTGCTCAGCTGGTTTCGAGCGTGTTCCTGGAGGTCAGTACCTGGGCACATGTGCTGGGTGCAACTGTAACGGCCATGCCAGCGCCTGCGACCCGGTCAGCGGACACTGTCTGGTAATGCTCATGTTTTATATTTTCTAATGTTCTAAACTAAATGAGAGTGTTGAAGCGCGCTGAATTGTCATGTTGGGCGGTAACTGTAATCTATATTTATTCATACCGCTCATACATCTGCTCCATATTCACGTCTCTCAGCAGAGTCACTTCAAACTACATGGCAAAACTGGATCTATTTTGGGCACTGTCCTGTGAAGTGACTGATGTGTTCCATTTCACAGAGCTGCCAGCACAACACAGAGGGCCCTCAGTGCGATAAGTGTCGCCCGGGTTTCTTTGGTGACCCGACCCGGGGTCGCTCTGACGACTGCAAGCCCTGCCCCTGCCCGTACTACGAGACCTCCCGACGGTGAGGCCACAGACCACACACGGTCACACAGTCACTGAAGAATGTGTGCAGTCCACACTAATACATGTCATATTTTCTGATGACCTTAGGTTCTCTGACACGTGCTTTTTGGACGTTGACCAACAAGCGACATGTGACGCCTGCAGGCCTGGATACACTGGGCGACGCTGTGAAAAGTGAGATAGATTGTCTTTTTAATGCTTTGAAAACTTCTAAACTAAAAAACATATTTTCTGTTTAGGTGTGCGCCTGGTTACCAGGGTAACCCTCTCCAACCCAATGGAAAATGTGTTCCTGTCTCCAGTGAGTGTTCATTCACTGTCATGGTTTGTTCCTGAGTGTGTGTGTGTGATCTTGTGTAATGATTAGCACACAGTTCCACTGCAGTAGTGTGTGTCATGGTTCAAGTATGCATTGTTCCAGGTGTTTCATCCTCTGCTCATTCTCCTTCAGGTTCCTCCACATGTGACAACAGAGGAACCATCAGCTCCACCAGCAGGCCCTGCAGCTGCAAAGTCAGTTTCACTGTGATCTGCAAAGCTGTTTATTTGTATTCACAGCCGTTATTTACTGATGTGTAACACATGTTTTGCATTGCTGTGAATGTTGCAGAACAACGTGGCAGGAACTGTGTGCGACGAATGTAAGCCTGGCTTCTTCCACCTCTCAGAGGCCAATCCTGAGGGCTGTCTGAGGTGTTTCTGTATGGGCGTCACCATGCAGTGCGCCAGCTCCACTTGGAACAGAGATCAAGTAGGTTGCCAAGCCTTATATGAAGGGAATATTTTTGGTATCAATGTTTGTCTCAATATTTGTGCAGCTCCGCTGTATCAGCATTTACTGTTTGGATGCTAAAAGTGCGGAGCAGTGAGCAAATGGTGATTTTGCTGATGTAGACAGGAAGCGTTCACATCTCAGTAACATATGTTTATGTCTGCAGGTGCTTGGAGGAGTAAATGGGCAACTCTTCACCTTAGCCAATAGTGCCAACACTAAAACTATTTCTCAAGGCATCACTCAAAGAGGCGCCTCTGAAATCGTCTACCGCTCCTTTGTTGACAGCGACATTTACTTCTGGGTGCTGCCACAGAGCTTCAGGGGAGATAAGGTAAGAGATCAGAGAAAAGGAGACCACGGCGGTCCAGAGGAAACAGTCTGGTATTAGTCGGCCTTACTCCTCTGCTGTCTGGGCACCGCTGGTCATGCCTCAGCTTGTACTGAGCAAAGAGGCTGCACATTCAGACACTCGCTCCTTTGAACCCTCTCAGTCACGTCTCGCTGTCTCATGACTTCTTATAACAGCCTGACATACCCTTCCACCACTCTCCTCTGAGCTGGACCTGACCTGCCTCTGCTCTGTGCCGCTTCCAGGTGACGGCGTACGGCGGAGAGCTACGTTACACAGTGCGGTTCGAGCCCAGGTCGCGCTCCCAGATCATCGACGGTCAGCCTGACGTGGTCCTCCAGGGAAACGGCATCTTTTTGGAGCATTTTTCTCAAACCAAACCATCTCCGCGCGTGCCACAAACCATCACCGTGACCTTCCGAGAGGTGAGCACACAACACATTGTAGCTAGATATAATGACCTAACTGTTCTCTTGTGAATTGTTTCAAAAGTCTGCCTGGAGACGGGCGGATGGAGAGCCTTGCACCCGGCAGCACCTTCTTATGGCTCTGGCTGATATCACGGTCTTCATGATCCGAGCCACTTACGCTGACAACATGGCAGAAAGCAGGTAAGCATGGAAACTATTATCGTCTTTTAAAGTCAAGTTCATTTCCCGATGCTTGATTCTTTTTTGGTTTTCAGTATTTCAGATATCAAGATGGATATCGCTGTCCCTCACTCCACTGGTAATGAGCGAGCGCTGGTGGTGGAGGAGTGCGCTTGTCCTCAGGGATACAGAGGATCGTCTTGCCAGGTGTGAACCAATTACGTGTTAAAACAGAAGTGATTTCAACGTTTTAGTGAATTGGATACCGTTGGTACTTAATTAAGACGGCGAAAATTGTAGGTTTGTCCAGGAAATTATCTCACTCAAAGCCGAGACATTGGCGGTGAAAAGGAGCGGCTGGAGAGGCTGATGAGCCTGAATGAAATGATTATTTATTCGTATTTCTTGATAACAAAGGCCTCAATCAAAACAAAGAAGGCTATAGGGCTAATCAGAGTATGCTAATAGGAGTTAGATGACCCATTTGTTTCAGTGTAGTTAGCTCCTCCCTTCAGACAGATATTTAAGGCAGTGACTCACCAGAACTCTGTCAGAACTGAAGAAGTTACTTGGATGAGTAGCGAAGCGTATTCATTCTTAAAAACGTTCGTCCAGTTGACAGGATTAAATGTTCTTTTGCCACGGGTCCTTGGTGGGCGCCTGAGGGATCACACACACACACACACACACCCCTCGATAACAAAGAGAGAATAAACTCGACAGATGGAAATGAGCCCATGGCCACAATCCAGCCTGTTTACAGCGTGTATAACATGTATGTTCATTAACATACACTCTCCTGACCAAATAAACAAATGTGTCAAAAAGTGGGAAACAATTCCGATTTAAATTGTAAAGTAAATATTAAAAGAGCATAAAAAGTGAGAAAGGAAATATAGTTATTCAAATTGTAGCTTTGACATGACGTAATTTGATCTATTACACATGGGTGAGTTGTTTGGGTTTGTATGAATGTAGTCTATCTGGAGGAGTGAAGAGAGAGTGCATTTAAATGAAAGAGGGCTTGGTTGAGTGTCAAAGTAACATCAAGACAAGAAGGAGGAATTTCTTTCTTTTATTTCATTTACACTAAAGCAGCGTCACATTCTCTTGACACATCATGTTTTTGTGCCTAGAATGTAATGTTAAACTACAATGTTAAACTACAACATAAAAACCATTTTACATTTCACAATCTCGGCCTAAACGGCTCAGGAATAGAAACATTGACTTCCTGTTTTTCATCGTGACGTTTCACCGTAACAAGCAGCAGACTTTCATGTGTTTTTTATTTTTGAAGAATGGCTTCTGAACAGTTGTAACCCAACACCCATGTAGAACTCAGGGTCATTCTTCAAAGATTCGCAGTAAGTACCGTTCAGTGGGCGGAGGTAGGGGGTAGGTGAAAACAGGCATTTTCAGAGCGCTCAAACCTGAAATTCAAGACATTACAGGATATAATCACTCAATCAAAATACAACTAAAGCAAAGTAAGAATATGATGAAAGAACCCCATTAAAACCCTTTTAATCTTTCAAAATCCCAGCGAAATCAATGAGGCAAGTGAGCGGCCTCATCATTACACTGTGGAACATGTAATGATGTCGCCGCCCATAATGATAACCGTGAACAATGTGACGCGTTGGGAAAACAGTGTAATCACCCTTGTTCTCCTCCCTGTGGTACGTCTCCATGGCTTTGCAGGAGTGCGCCGAAGGCTACACGCGAACAGGCGCCGGACTTTACCTGGGCACGTGCGAAAGGTGCGACTGCCACGGACACGCGAGCGGCTGCGACCCTGAAACCGGCGCTTGTCTGGTACGTCGCATTTACCCTTCATCTCACGAGGGTCAATATCAAGTTTGGATTTGTCCGTTATGTTTCAGTATTTTAACAAGCCAAATGAGATTCAAATACAATGAGAATTTGGCCTCGAGGCAGCACAAAAAGGAGATTTTCCCTGTATAAAATGTTCCTTTTACAGGCATATTTTTGTAAATGTATTCATCTTAAGTTATTTATTTGTGTTTTGGTCATTTTAGTACAAATAAAGGGTCACTTTTCTTACAAACCGCAGACAAGTAAGATTCAATGAACACAACTACGAACTGATAAACTAATACAAGAATCACATGCAAATGAAGCTCCATGGAGACTGGACGTTTTGGCTGTTTGCAGAGGATATTATATTACTTCATTGCAATCTTTGGGCTTTGCCAGTTGTGACCATCGAATTGGAATCCTGATCTTATTTGCTGCAGCTGTAATGATTGTGGGCGAATCTGGACGTGCGGAAAACAGACACTGTCGTTTGGGATATTATCCTCGTTTCGCTGTTGTTTTTGGCTCACGGTTCATGTTTTTCTGTGTGTTCTGCCCAAAAGCAATGCCTCCACAACACCGAGGGACCGAGGTGCGACCGCTGTCAGGCCGGTTACTATGGAAACCCGGCGAGAGGTGGCGCCCAGGCCTGCCAAGCCTGCCCTTGTCCAGGAACAGCATCCAGCAACCAGTGAGTTTGTACCTGATTGAATTTGTAGATTCATTTTTGTTTTAAGCCTGTCATTATTTTTCCCCTTTTAGTTTTATTAAGGGTTGTCAGACTTAATCAATGAAATTCTTTTAAGGGGTAGAAACAAAACTCTAATCCCAAGCCTGATTCATTAACATATTAACAGATCTAGTTCACTCAAATACTAAATAAGATATTAAAAATCCTCTCAGTAAATATTTCTGTACCTGATATGTCGACAATATGTTCCGATATACTAAGGGCCTTATTTGGGTTTAAAAACATAACGTGATGAAAAACAAATTTAGTCATATTTATCTTGTTTTTAAGTACCGTATTTTCCGGACTTTTAGCCGCTCCCCTATATAAGCCGCATTTGCTCTATTTAAAAAAAAACGATAATAAAACAATACATAGGCCGCACCTTTTGTATAGGCCGCAGAACTCTTTCCTTGACTTTTGGCATCGCATGAGCTCGTCCCGCTGTCCCCTCCAGCGTCTCACCGTACATTCATTGATGTTAAGCTTGCGTGCAGCCGCGCGGCTTCCTAGCAAGATCGATGGCCTTCAGCTTAAAACTTGCTTCGTACGAACTTCTTCGTTTGGGTTCCATAATGATGGGGCAAGAATCTGAAAATAATTTATAGTTGGTAATTTGTCGTCCGTGTTCTATTTGCTAGCTGAATAAAAAAGCAACATCTGCTTCTTTGCTTAACTTTTCTGTAGTTTTGATGCTAATTCCGGTTAGTTCGCCCCTAGCGGTGAAAGAAAAAAACCACAGAAAAGCCGCAGCCTCTAAATAAGCCGCATGGCTCAAAACATCTGACAAAAGTAGCGGCTTATAGCCCGCAAAATACGGTATTTGTTTACTGTCTAAAAATAAGATTTGGCAATAAAACAAGTAGTATTTTCTTTCTTTCTTTTTTGTAGTTGTTGCTAAATTCAAGCGATAATAATGCTTGTTCCAGTTTATTTTAAGACAGTCAAAAGTTTCTGATCTGAGATAGTCATTTTTTCCCAGTTTGCCTCAGTTAAAGCGTTGTGGAACAGTTTTGCCAGATAAAGCTGCTTTGTCACATCCATAGTTCCTTCTCTAACATAGGTACTCTGCGACCTGTTACCTGGACTCAGACGGACAGCCCACCTGTGACGGCTGTCCTGCTGGTTTCACCGGCCGTCGCTGTGAGCGGTAAGTCCGTCCACTCCTGGGGTTTTTTTTGTTTGTTTTCACTCCGTCTCTAATCAGGGGTCCCGGGATGTTTTGGACAGTGTTTGGGTTTTTTTTTGGGGGCCCGGCCGGGAGCTAAGGAGAGCAGTGGCTGACATATTAGTATTAGCACCAGCTGTTCGGAGGAGAGGGATGCAAGCATGTCTGTTTCTCTTGGATTTCCGTCCGAGATTTCACGGTGTCGTTCGATCAAAGGGGAACGTTGTTTGGAACACTTGCAGAAGTTTGACGTGGCACTGAGATGTGTGCGCGTGGTTGTTTCTGTTGTAGATGCTGGAGAGGTTCTTCTATTCCGCGGACTTTACTTTACAGCACAGTACTAGCATGGTAATAGCACAGGAAGTGGGATAATATGTTTCCAAGTAGGGCTGCTATTTAGGTTAAACACATAAAAATACCTTCTTTTTTTTTACATCATTAAATCAAAATGTAAAATGTAAAAAAAATAGTACACTTTATTTGTAAATAAATAAAGCTTTAAGTCACAATATTTCTATTTTACATCATTAAATCAAAATGTAAAATGTAAAAAAAATAGTACACTTTATTTGTAAATAAATAAAACTTTAAGTCACAATATTTCTATTTTACATCATTAAATCAAAATGTAAAATGTAAAAAAAAATTTACACTTTATTTGTAAATAAATAAAGCTTTCAGTCACAAAATTTCTATTTTTATTTGGTTGATAATGTATATAAAAAAGTCTCAAATAAAAAGACTACTCGACTAATTTAATAAAATACTCTCTTTGTGTGTGTGTTTTCCAGGATTAATTACCATATCAGCGCTTTTAAATCTATAATGTCATATTACCGTGACCATCACTGAGCTGTAACGTAATGTGGAACCAGAAGTGGTATCACTAGATTTTGTCTGAACAGAAAGAAACAGGTCCAGAATTAGGTTTATGTTTGTGGTTCTTCATTGTGCTTTTTTCCTAAACTTTGCTCCTCTTTTCTTGCTGGTTTTACGCGTTCATACTTTGCTTTTTTGCTTCAGCTTTGCATCTTGCTGCCAGCCAAAACTACTGCACAGATTAAATGAAACTTCTTCCCAATCCCAATGGCATAAATGTAGACATTTATGAGGCATCAGGTTCGGCCAATCTTTGTTACTCACCAGGCAAAGATGATATGGTGACTTGGGTACAAAGCCTTAATTATTGTTGACCATCTTCTGGCTGCATTTTGCCTGATTTTGCTTTGGTTTTGACATGAAGAGAGGAGAGACCGTCCGCCGACAGTTGTGGGGATCCGCTTCAGACGGAGGATTTCTTACCTGTCGGCTGCGGAGCTGAAGCCGTGTTCAATTTCAGCTTAGAGAAAGAAATACTTCCCGATGGCAGTGGTGACGACGATGAGGATGAAGACTTCGTGACGTATATTAGAACAACCCAATCTCCCGAAAGGACTCGCCAAACTACTTTACCTTCAGTCAGCTCTACAGCCATCGCGCCTTTGATCACGCCCAACAAAAACGGCCAAAGGCTTCCTCCTCGTTTCACGCCGAGCCCCGAAATCAGGCACTCGAGCTTCCAGCATCTACTCCGCCTTCATCTGAGCAGCTTCAACCAGCGCCTCAGCATGTTAGAAAGCAACACGCTGGACATGAAAGACGGCATCCTCACCCTACAGAAACAGCAGAGTCACCTCAGCGCGCAAATGAAGCTGCTCGTCTCCCAGCACTCGACGGGCGAAAAGTCTCAAAAGGTCGCCGAGTTGGAGGGGAGCTACGCGGACATGGAGGACCGCCTGGGTAGACTCGAGGGAAGATTGGAAATTCTGATCGACGGGTTCACCGCTCTGGCGCAGGAGATGAACAAAATGAAGCGTAGGCACATTTCGAGATCGGCCCACGAGAAAAAGGTCGCCCGGGCACTGACGTCCACCACGGTGCCATTTCACACGACGACGCGAACGACGACGACGACGACAGGAATATCGACCACCACGCGGACGCCTCGTGTCATTACGGATAAAAAACGAAACAATTTGAACAGTGACGAGTTAAAGAAAGGAACGTTTTCGAGGCCTAAAGCTACAAGACAACCAAAGAGTACTGCTTCAACTAGAGCAAAAGTAAGGACTACTTCAGTTACTACTGCTTCTACAACTACTACTACTACTACTACTACTACTACTAAACTCAAGACTGGATCAAAGAAAGCAGTGGTCAAAAAAGCCCCATCGCCTGCTAAAAAAGTTACAAAACCAGTGCGGACAAACCTGAAGCGAAAGAAAGAAGTAACAAAATTTCAACTTGACCCGCCCGCTCACTCTTCGAGACCACCCCAGCCGCGTAAACAGGCCAATAAAATGGACAGTAAAAAAGATTCCAGGCTTCTTGTAAAAGACAATGGAGACAGTAAAAAGGCTGTCGGATCAGATGCGCCCGACTCAAAGCCCACTAAGCTGCAGAGGCCTGTCCCGAGCAACACGAAGCAAACCAAAAACCCACGAAACGCAAAAGAGGCCCGCCAGTTGGTATCAAAGGAGAGCGGCGGCGTCTCGAACACGAAATCAACCCAAAGTGCAGCTTCAAAGAAAAGGTCGAGCATAAGCAGACCGAAACGCACCACCCCTCCTCCCAAAATAAAGACCACAACAGTTAAAAAGAAGTTCAGTTCAGCGGTCAAAAGAAAATCGATGCCAGCGCCCAAGTCTCCGCGCAAGGAGAACGTGAATCCGGGAGTTTTTGATCTGCTGCGACTGCTGAACGGAGATCAGAGGAGTTCAAAGCAGAAGACAAGTCAAGACGCTTCGCTGCATGTCGTTTTGGGAAGACTGGCCATTCCTATCAAAATCATCCCAGACGACAAGTAACGTTATAAATAGAGCGATTGTTTTTTTTGGGTTTTTTTTACACTGTATTTGTTCACTGGCAAAAGGAGGAGCTGCATTAGGTTTTGGGAGTAATTGGACTTGACTTGTTATTCTTCTTGTTCTCTCACAGTCAAGCAACATTATCGGCTTGTATAGAAAAAAAAGGGAACATTTAGTAATAATATAGATAGATAGTAGATACAAAGCCTTTGTAAATGTTTATTAATCATTAACTAATCATTGACACTAACCTTAACCCTCATCCTAACCCTAGTAAATGATTATTAAGCATGTGTAAATGACTTGTTTGTTTGTCAATGATTCATAAATACGTATAAATGCTTTGTATCTACTATAAAGTGAAACAGGCACAACGCCGCTGCTCATTCTGAAAAAAAAAAGTCATCAAATTAAACGACTCATCGATAGGAATAAGAGTGTAAATCTAATTGTTTTAACTAGTGTTGAGATTCCTGTGTAGGCGTTTTATTTATACCACCCACCGCTAATGCATTTGTTTTATGAAGGTTCTGATGTGTCAAACGCTAAAGTTAAGGCTCCTCTGCGGTTTCGCTGTTATTTGTACTGACGTGAATGACTTTCAAAAGGCGTAAATGATTATTCTTATTGCACAGAAGCATGAAGAGAAATAATAATAATAGTAATAATAATAGTAATAATAGCAGAAGCAGCAGCAGCAGCAGTAGTACTTGCACAGACAGGTCATGAGTTTTATGTCTTCAACAATCTACACATCATGTTTGTGAAAGGTCCTGTATGATGCCCTCCCTTCACTGCAGTTCATTTCACTCTGCAATGAACAAGCAGATTGTTGCATCTTCTGTTAAAAATGTCTCAATGATAACTTATTATTTAAGGTATGCAAAAGTTGTCTTAAAGTTGTATTAATGCACAATATATGACCTTTAAGGGGCATTACGTTCCCACATCGTGTTCCATTTCTTTCATTTGTGACCTGCTATTGAGACTACCTCGTGTTTTTGCAAATACACGCCTTTTTTTTTTTTTCGATAATGTTGTGTCCGTTCAGTGCCGCCGTGGCTGCGTGCACACTTGGTTCGGCCCCCAGTTTGGTTTTGGCCCTGGTTTAGCCGGCGTCCGCTCCAGATTGAGTCCCAGTTTAGTTCCGGTTTCGATGTTGTGTTTATGTACAAGTGCGAACACAGCCTTTTATTGTGCTAGAATAGTTAGTCGAGATGGACTGATATATCGTTGGTGACACGTTAATGGCCTTGAGTCTGCAGCACAGGCCCATATTTATCCACATTAGTTTGGGCCGACCAACTGCTTAAATTACCACTTTATAATAACTACACCTTAATTTGCCTTAACAAAACATGAACAAAGACTTAAATCATAATGGACAAATAGTTTATGAAGCATGATTCAGGCTTAGTGACTATTTAATTAAGTTTGAGGTTAAGTGTTAAGAGTTTGGTGTTAGAATATTAGTTAAGTAGTTACTAAGCCTCAATCATTCTTAATAAACTATTTGTTCATTATGAATTAAGTCTTTGTTCATGCTTTACTAAGGCAGGAATAAGTAGATTTTATAAAGTGTTACCAAACGCTTTTTATTTGACACTAATTGAGACTAGACTGCTCCAAAACAGGCTTATGAATGTATGAATTTCAGAGTAGTGCACTATATAAACTGCAGCTGAGTTTGTAGTCCTTTCAGATCATACATTTTGGCGTAAATCATTGCAATCTGTCCAAATATGAAGCCCAAAATATTGGCAGAGCTTAAGCTAAATTCTCTAATATCGACATCAACATCCACCTTTAATAAACCTATATCGGTCAGTCTCTTTGTATATGAATTGTTGCCTGTATTATTATTTTTTTTTACTGTTAATTCTGATTTGTTGAAATTGTTGCTTTTTATGATTAGAATGATGTCTCTCTCTCAGACGGGGGCTGTATGTTTCCTGAGTCCACACCCAAACACCCTTAAATGTAGTGTTTTTTAACGACGAGGTTTAATATTGCACATAATTATGCCTTGACCACAGCGGTTGTTATGGCGGCCCCCGTCTGACCACCCATGATCGTTTTGTATTATGTAAATGCTACCTTAAGATCTTTGTGATGTATGAAGTTCTTCGTCTTATCCGTGATGCCATATCTGCTGGCTTTGTTATGCTTTATATGTCATATTTCACATTTAGAATTTAGCTTTTAGAATTAGCAACAAGTCCTCTCCCTCCGCCCCGGACCCCAAAAACAGGTGAGATAAGACCCCGAGGTTGTTTCCGCGGTCTGCCTGTGCTTTGGTGGCAGCGCCTGTGCTTACTTTGGGTATAAAGGCAATATAAATACTGCTTTTTTCTGACTTTTTTAGTGACGATTTGACTGTTTTAGTCCCGTCTCATACACTGCAAAAAATGATCATCTTTGTTAAAGGACTTGCAAATTCAAAGTCATATTTGAGAGTAATTTTGTTTGTTTTCTGAACTTTCCAAACGGTTCCAAGAAACGTAACTTGAATTTACGAAAAGCGTTCACATACGTGCGGGCGATATTGACAACATTTTTAATTTTCCATTAAAAATTGTAGAAAATATGCTAAAATATCTTGGCTCAAGTTCAAGTGTTGTAGAAAATGCGACTGGATCATACAATTAACTAGCAAAGGGCAGAATTATCCCCTATGTACAGTTCATTTGAATAGTTTGAAATAAAATAATGTACTCAATATAGTAATTTAGCTTATATCCAAAATAATAATAATACGCAGTCTAGTTATGGTCCTAGTTTAAGTCCTGGGATAGACTTGTTTGGTCCTGTTCTAGTCTTGCTTTAGTCCTGAACTTGACCTTCATAGAAAAAATAAAATGTATTGTTAATATCCTGAATTCAAGTCATTTTTCATTTCATTCTTTGCAGTGAATGAACCTGAATCAATCTAAAAAACATGGGACGCTTTGTCCGACGTCCATGTTTTTCCCCTCTGGGCTTCTCGTGGCGGGTCTTTGGGTCACATTAGTCATTTGCATATCAGCGCTTTCGCCACGTTGGATGTCTCTGGTTTGAATGAGTGCGTTCTTCTGAGGGAAACCGAGGGTCAAAATGGAACTATAAAGAGCAGAGAAATCGAATGCATCACCTGGAGCAGACTTCCGAGCTTCCTGTCTCATTGTTTGGCGGGTTGAATCATTTGGAAATATTCACCCACGAGTGACTATCTGCCTCTTTCAGATGTGCTCCAGGATACTATGGAAACCCACTGCTCGGACAAAGGTGCTCAAGGGACAACACGCTCAACGGTAAAACAAAACATGACTGTACTGAGTTACTCTGACAGTACGCTGAACACATTTTGTCTTTTTAAATGACTAGGAAACTGCTACAATTGTGACCACGGTGGAAGTGAAGGCTGCGCTGGGAATTTGTGCCGCTGCAAGGTGAAAAAGAGTTTTGTGTTTACATCCTTTTATTCTCCATAGCAAGTCAAGCTTCATTTCAGAGTTAAAAAGAGGTCCATATAAAACGTTTAAACACAGGCAAGAGACAAAGCAACAAACAATACAATCATCGTTTTGAGTCCGTTTAAGCACTTTCTCCAGAGTCCAGTCCGACAGTGCTTTGCCCAGGCGTTCAAACATGAATCATTTCATGATGCGAGTCCTCAAGGGCCTTCGTACATTTAAACATGACGGAATCACCGTGTTTATAAATATATTTTGAACAAATTGCAGACTGGCATCATTATATGCAACCTGCAGCTTCCTGTATTTACTTGTACTACTTGTAAGTAGGACTCACTAGTAAAATCTATCTGTTATTCCAGTGGTTCTCAAACTTTTCACTCCACCTTAAGGCTAAACTTGGTCCAAACCAGGTCTAAAATGGGACTGGACAATTAATGAACACTTTCTAAACAAGGACTAACCCTAAGGAAGACAAACATGTGGATCCCAATGACTAAATTCAGCAAATGTTTGAACTGTAGAGGAATGTGAATACCATCAGTTTAAGAACCGCTGTGCCGATGTCTTTGCTGCTGGAGCCATTTTAACGGGCTCCATTCTCCACCGCTGATTTGGATTTATTAAAGATTGACTCGACATAAGAAAACATGGCATGCTAGTCCTGAATTGATACATTCAAGTTAGCGTGATTAAACAGGCCTACGCAAAAACAACAACGTTATAAAAGACAAGGAGACAAGAAGAATAAAACAACCGAAGAGCTCCTTTAAAAACGTTGAATTCTCCGCTCCAACCATTGATTAAAAACCAAATCCAGATTCGGACCCTTTACATATCCATAAATGTATTTGAATTTGAATTATATATGACCTTGAAAGTCCAGTTTCTTTCCGAATTGTACAAAAATGGATCTGCGTGTGAATGATATCGTTGCCCTCGTAATATTATAAGTGTTCCTCATGAATGTTGCAGATGAACGTTGAAGGGCCGTCCTGCTCCAGCTGCAAACAGGGAACGTTCCACCTCAGCCCCCAGAACAAAGATGGCTGCCTGTCCTGTTTCTGCATGGGCGTCACCCAGCAGTGCTACAGCTCCACCTACTACAGGGACCTGGTGCGTACATAGTGTAGTGTTAACCATGTTCTCCCATGTTATTTTGTGTCTGAAGTTAGAAACAGATCTTCACCTTCTGTTTGCCCGTTCACTTATATTAGACCATGTTTGCTTGGTATTTAAGTCTGAACCTGGGAATACATTTTTTCTACAATGTTTCCATCGTGGCGTTCCTAAAGTTTAAGAGTCGTCACTTCAGGCTTCACTTCACTGCTCTGATGGGCCGCGGTAACGCTGTTGGAACCTCACAATTTGACAACCGTAGTCGTAACAGAATCAGGTTCACCCGACAGACACGAGGAGAGACACCGCAAATAAGTAAACTCGTGGAGTGGCAAATCAGGCTTAAAATCACGCCAAAAAAACAAAAAAACTCTAGTGTGCAGAAGGTTTGAGGCATTATTATCTTATTATTCTCACTGTGATGAAGAAATCCTACTCACTGTATTTGTCATTAGTATGGAGGTCAAGGTTATTAGGTTCATCGATCATCGTGATTATTCAGTTCACAATATAATCGTAAGAACCAAAAAATAATAATCGTGACAATTTTCGAGGCAAAATTATGTTTTTTTTCTAGTTCAGTTTATAGTTTAAAAAAAAAATAGACCAAAATGTAAAGTACTTTATATTTTATTTTTTACTATTAATTTTATTTTATTGTTCAATATATATATAGTCCAAAGAATAGACCTAAATGTAAAGTACGTTATTTGTTTAATGTTTTACTATTTATTTTATATAACATAAAACAATAAAAAAAAAATAAACTTAAAGTGCTTTTTTATCTGTCTGGTTTGGTCATATTTAACTTTATTTTGTCTTAAATTTCATAAAGCCGGTCACAAACTTGAGGAACAGTCACATGTCAGACCACGAGAATGAAAGTCTCAATAATCGTGAAGAATCGTAATGTTTTTTCCCACAATAATCATAACACTAAAATTTGATGTCGTGACAGTCATTTCTTCATTTTTTTATGGGGCAAATGTATGGTTCTTGTAAGACCTGTGTGGTTTCTTCAGATGTTTCCCACACGTACTTGACCCACGACGTCTCATGATCCTTAAGCATTTCCAACGGTCGGATTGCTCCTTTTACCTCATTTAAACCTCTTCCGTTGTCCTTCAGGTGACCTCAGCGTTCACTCCAGGAAACTTCCAGGATTACGCTCTGGTGAATCGCCAGCGCACCGCTCGCATCTCCACGGGCTTCACGGTCGAGATCTCCACGGCCGGGACCCAGCTCTCCTACAGCAACTTCGACTACGCGGGGCAAGAGCCGCACTTCTGGCAGCTGCCCGGAGCCTACCAAGGAGACAAGGTAACAAGGACGCATCCCGGGGGCAAGTTTTCAGGTTTCGGCGTAATGGTTGTTGAGTTTTCCTTCAGCTGGAGATGTGGTGGTGCACTGGTGTTGTGGGTGTGAGCCAAAACCTCTCGACAAGCCCGTGGTAAATGTGGAGGCTTTCAGCAGGGAGGGAATCCTGCAACTTTTTCCTGTTTTACGTTCCATTTATTACAATTCTCTTCGAGCTTTTTTAATGCTTCTTGTAGATTTAGTTCCCGAGTTGTTGTATTTGTATTTTTTAACTATCTGCTGTGATTGTTTGTTACTCACTCAGAGCACAACAGAAGCTGATCAATAAGAAAGATGGAAGGGGTAGAGCTGCATTAAAGGACACATATTTTGCAAAATGGACTTTGTTGAGCTTCTAGCCTATGCCGTAACAATGTTCCCTGATCAAAAATGAACCTGGCGTCGTATTTTTAACTTTCAACATTCACGCTTGTTTCCTGTTTACGAGGTTATCTTCTCTGCTTCTTTTCCAAGCCTCACAAAAACACCCAGTTTCAAAATCAGCAGATTTTAAACGTCAAAATTAGAAATTCTATGGCCTCCTGCGATTTTCTTTTTTAAGGTGAGGTGCTAGCTTCTGTTTGTTTCCTCGTGGTAGTCACTCGCCTGCTAACACCAATCCGGATGAGGGAACGTCTGACTGGTAGAAAGTAATTTGTACTTTTCTAGTCGTACAATATACTAAATTCTGCAAAAACATGAAATGCCAAAGCAATGTTTAAAGGCCAATAAAAATCCAAATAATCCATAATATGTGTCCAAATTACTATTCGATTTTATTTTGTCATATGGCCTTCCCCTTCTCCATCCTATATTTCCTTTTACTTCCAATCTTGTTTTATTACTCTCTGAGGTGTAGCTCTTATTCTTCCCTCCACATTTTCACTCCCTCTTTAGAAACGATCTATCATTTCCCGTGCAAAGCGAGCGGAGCAGGTACAGTAAAGCCAGCCGCTGTATCATTGGATGTCATGTTGTTGTGGTGATTCAAAGCCCGCACCGGTCACGCTCGCTGTTCTAACTTCTCATAACTCTCTTCTACTTCATGTTTATAAGATCGTATTTATTCCCTTTGCGTGCATATGGATGTCTCTTGGAAGTCTGTCGCATTATTTCATTTAAACTTTTAAAGCATGCCCATTTTGTCCTGGAGTGGTCGTTAAGTGTCTCCCCAGTCCCATCACTCACGTCTAAACCTAAATGCAAAGCCATTTCTTTCGGTTGCTTCACTTCCTCGGGCATGGACGTGTAAACATTTGGATCATTAATAGGCCATTACAGAACGACGCACCTCCACTGAAACGCTCCCTCAAACGCTGCGGGCTCAGTGGGAAGGAAAGTGATCAAAGTATGCTTTATCCACACCACCAGAGTGATTCAAACTCGCCCGGTGAGCAGTTAAAGACGGACGCTTCTGTCTGGGACCTAATGGATTCAGAGCGCAAAGGCCGACAGAAATCCAAGCGAGCCGCACAGGTATTAGACAAATGTAGTGTTTGAAAGCTGCTCGCCACCACTAATAAGGAAGTGGACCATGAGTGATTTAACGCATTTAGTGAAACCGAAAGCTTATTCTACTCTTACTGTCATTCAGAATATTTCACTTGATTTCAGTAGTTCCAAAGCAACTTTTATAGAGAACATGTTATTAGCCTTTTTATATTATTTATTTATTTTGAAAAGGAACAGTACATGTAGGATCATTTCCATCTGTTGTCCGTTGAGCAGTTTCGAAAATGCTGCAGAAACAAAGAAGGAATAAAGTACTTCTTCAACCCATTTGTTGATTGATTTAAAAGTTAAAGTTTCTTATCTGTGAGTTCAACGCATGAAAAATGGGAGCAAAAAGAAAAGTGTTGCATTTATATGTATGTATAGATTTTTTTTAAATTAATTAATATTTATTTATTTATTTATTCATTCATTTATTTTTTTTACTTATAAAAGGGACAGTACATAGAGAGTAATTTGAATCTATTGACCTTTGAACAGTTTCCAAAGTGCTGCAAAAACAAATAAATAATAATAATAATAATAATAATAATAATACTTTTTTTTAAATGTTAAAAAAAAGATAAATAAAAACATTTAACCTCACATAAAATAATCAGTGAAAAGCATTAAATCCCCCCAAATCTATATACATTATTAAAATTAAATTTCCTAGACCTATTTGATAACTTGTTTCTGACTAGTTTCATGAATTGTTTTTATGATTTGAATTTCTCCCTCATCAGCAGAAATTCTATAGTTGTAATATCATGAAACAAGTCTTTGAAACCAGTAAATGCTTCAGATAAAATAGTCAAATTGAGTTAAATATTCTGAATTTTAAGCGTTTAACTCATACAGATAATTATTTGATCCATAAAGCAGATGTTTGAGCATGAAGATGTGTGTTGCCACACCCTGAGTCAGCACTGGATGATGCATGAGTGTGTGATGGAGAGTTGTCTCGGAAAATGTCTGTTGTACAAAAGGTTATGTGCTGAAGTGAAAGCCTTTGTGAGTGGAGGAATGACTCACCTGACCAGAGGTGTCAGTGCATGTTCCACTCCAGAGAAGCATGATTCAACTGGAGCATTTCGGACTCGACTTAGCTCCGCCAAGGCAATATTGAGATTTTAGATTGACATTTGTATACACAGAGGTGGTGGGAACTGTTCCGAAGATTGTACTTCCAGACACCATACTTTTACTCCTAAAACATTTGGCTGTGTATTCTTACTTGAGTTAAAGTTTAGGTTATTTTTCCAACGCTTTATGTTGATGATACGAAATGATTTGAACATCTGTGTTTGACGCACGACTTCCTCACATTCTCCTTCAGTACTCTCTCTGTGTATTAGTTCATGTTTTGTCCTTATAATGACATCCTCTTCAGATTCTAACTCGAGAAGTAGTTTGCCAAAAGACTTTTTTACTCTTACTTAATATTTGGCTACTCTACCACCTTTGCAATTACAGAGAAAGAAACGCATTTTTATTTACCGATCCAGTCTATTTTTCACATTTAATAAAAACAATTGTTGTACTTTACATTTTACAAAACCAAACGGCCGCAGCAGAAAGCCTTGGCGGCGGTAGGACTTTACACACACGCACCTTTCTAAACCACCATCTTGGGACAAAACTCTGCTCCTCAGCCTCGACACTGGGACCTGGACGACCAAGTTTGGACGCTCATGAATAACTTCTCCAGTGGAGCCGGCCGTTCCGCTTTCCTCGTTCCCTCCTCCGCGTCTAAAACATCATCTTTCTCCTCCTCCGCCTCTTCTTCCTCCTCCTCCTCCTCCTCCTCGTCGTCCTCTGCCTCTTCGTCTCGAGTCCCGACCAGCTCTGCCTCTTCTAGTCGATGGTCTTTGCGAAACTTAAGTCCTCCTTCGCCTCCGTCTGATACTCCCTCTGCCCGGTCCTCCCCCGGCCCTCGTGACCAGGTACAGAAGTGTGGCTTTAGTTTGCATTTGTTTTTCCTTTCATCACATGTTTTCTGATTCAAAGCAAATGCAGCTAAAACTGGACAAAACTACGACTACAACAGGACCAACCCAAGACTGGATCAGGACTAAATCGGGATCAAACGAGGACCAAATCAGTTCCGAACACATTTGAACAGTTAAATAAAAATGCATTTTAATTTTGGTTTCATTTCAGTCTAGTTTCCTCATCTCATCAAGTGACATTAACTTTAAACTAAACGACTAAATAAACTCCAGTCAGACTAGAGTCACGATTTTGTTGACTTGAGACCAAGACTATGGGCTTGACTTGACTTGATGATCAAAACATTTTAAACAAATTTAAAACCGTTTTCTTTCTACTGTTGATACTTAGATGTGACCAGGATTTCTTTAAAGAACCATTGACAAAAATCATTGAAATTGCAAAAATATGAGCTGTTTTTGGTCTCGAAACTCAAAGCAAACTTGACTTTGGACTTGACGCCAAAGACTTGAGAATTACATTACCCACGTCTGCTAATTACTATGCTACACCACTTTATTGAATTAAATTAAATATACAATAAAGTTAACTTAAGAGTTGGAATGCAATGTTGGAATGTTGTTGCATTTAACTGTCAATCAACATGAGCGCGCATCTTAAATATTGAAAGTGTTGCATGTTTGAGAGCATAATGTTCATCTTTTATGTGTTTAAATGTGGTGTCGTCAGAGTAAGAACGCAGTGAGCAAGACCGTGGTTAGTTCGACCGGAGATCAGGTAGAACTTTGGCATGACGAGCGATCCATCTTTCTGGCTCATTTTCACACGGCGGCGACATTGTGTAAAATGTTGAACTAAGGGAATACTGATGTGCAAATATTTAAATGAAAAGAACTCAATAAGTCATTAAGACGTAGTCCCTTTGTAAACTATCAGGATTATGTAGATGGTGGTGATTTCAAAGTCTAAAGTTTGAAAAGAATTGTAAATTGCAGACAGTCTATGCAACCTTAGCCAAAGTTCTTAATTTGACTTTGTAAAATACTTTATACTTTATATCCATTTAGTGATTTAAATTCGTTTGACTAAATTAAATCAACCGTGGGTCATTTTCATTTTCATTAAAACATTTTTCATTAAATTAAAATGTTTTCGTCAGTTCTATTTTGGATCCACGTGGAATTTATGGGATTATAATTAGCTGTATTTAACATTTGACATTTTGCACAGTGTCCCCACCTTTTTGTAGATAGAACAGTTATTGAAAGTGCATGTGTTTCGACTTAAAGGTGCACTGTGTGACTGTCCTGGAGCCGCCATGGACGTGCTGTTGCTTCACCTGGAATGTTCCACTGCATCACATTAAACTGCCTTGCGTTTATTCATTTTCAAGCGTTTGTATTGCTCGCCCAGCTCGATAAGTTTAATGCCATAGCGTGGAACATTTCTGTTTTTAAATGTATTTTTTAATTTATTGTAAACATAGAACAACAAAAACAGACACAAAACAAACTGGCCTGTGCAAAAAAGAACGTTACAATAATGATAATAATAATAATAATAATAATAATAATAATAATAATAATAATAATAATAATAATAATAGTAATAATAATGAAATAATAATAATAATACAATAATAATAATAATAATGAAATAATACTAATAATAATAATACAATAATAATAGTAATAATAATGAAATAATAATAATAATAGTAATAATAATGAAATAATAATAATAATACAATAATAATAATAATAATGAAATAATAATAATAATAATAATACAATAATAATAGTAATAATAATGAAATAATAATAATAATAATAATAATAATAATAATAATAATAATAATAATAATAATAATAATAATAGTAATAATAATTAGATAAATGATAAAATGATTAAGTAACAGGGGGGAACATTTCAGGCAAGGCTATAACATCTCCTTGAAGACAAGCAGATGGAGAACACTATCGCCTCTTAAAGTAACAGTGTGCGGTTTTAAAACATGACAATCTCTTCTTTTATTTCCATTATTCAGAGTTTCCTGGGCGGTATCTCTCTTTTGCACCACCCGCTTAGCGCTGTCAGAACGAACACTATAATTGTCCCCTGTAACTGAGTGTAGCAGGGTTTTACAATAGCCTGTCATTACGCTGTACTCCGCTTTGGTTCAGCCTCATCTTAAACTGTCATTTTCCAATTATTGAGAGTGGGAGCAGTTGTTGTGGTTGTCAGACAAAGCCCCGTGCGCTGTTATCAACTTGTCAAGAGTCGAATACAAACTGTAACGTTGCTCCATTGTCATCTATGAGATTTCCTGCCGCATACTGGAGATTTAAGAGTCAAACTTTGCAACACTTTAGTTTAGGGACCACAGATTAGTCGCTAACTAAGTGGTAATTGGCATTAGAGTTGAGCGATTTATATTCAAACGTTTTGATAATATTGTGAATGTGAGGAGAATGTTAAAAAGAAAAATGAAAAGCGTTATGTTGTAATCTTTTAATCAAATTAATTGGACAGACATTTCACATTTGTCTCATGATTACACCTCTTTAAACACATTTAAAGACACATTTTTGTTACATTGAAATAATATCGTTATTTTTGTCAATATCGCCCACCCCTAATTAGTATGTTTGTTAGTGATTGTTCAGTTTTTAGTTCGTATTTATAAACACTTATTACTGTTCATTAGGCTCATAGTGTATACAAAATTAAGTAGTAATTGCGAATAATACCAATAGAAAGCTTTTTAATGGGGAAAAAACAGTTAATGTCTGAATAAAATACGGCCTTCGTAAATTCATAAATAAGTACTGTATAAATACTTAGAGAGAAGTAATTAAGCACATACTATGCCTTTTACCCTTACTTAACCATTAATAACTTAAGTGTTGCTGTAACTTTTATATTGGGGGTGTGTAGTTTGTCTCCATGGAGATGTTATTGCTTTGCCTGAAATGGTGCCGTGCACTCTACAAGACAGGTTTTTATTTTACCATAGTTAATGAGTAATATTTCTAGAATTGCTGTATCTATCCACAGAAAACAATATAGGCACAATCTACCGCATGTTTACAACAGCCTCATCAAACCTTGCTCAAGTGAGTGGCTGCAACTTTTCCCACTCATTTTCTGGCAAATGATATGTATTTTAAATGGATTTTCATGCAGATGTTAAAATACAGCAGGTGTAGGTAGCGTTGTGGTAGCATTTAGCCCGAAGCTACCTTTAGCATTCTTGGATATTTAAACAAAGTTGGACCGTTCACGTACCACTTTATTCTTGTCCCTGTCTTCGTGTCTGTACTTGGCACAACGTAACTCCGTAAGTCTGATGGCGCAGGGAAAGAACAGCTCTTCTACATTATTCAAATGAATAGATTGCTTCCCCCACAGACGTCCGTCAGTGGGCTGTATTTATACGTAGCAGGTAAACAAAACCCGAGCGGTTTCAGGTTCTAACTCCTCCCTTTAGGGCGGATCTTGCTCAGACTAATACCTTCTTCAGTTTTAAAATTGCGCTCAAAACGTCTCAAACTGTCAAAAACAGTGTCCAGATGACGACCGTTGAAACCTTTTCTTACCTAATATCCCCCTCTCTGCCCGTTTTTTTGCCCGTTTGCTTTGCCACTCTTTGAACTCTTTCTCTGTCCTTGGATGTTATCTCTCTTACCTTTCCTCCTTATTTCCTCTCAGTACGCTCTGGTCTACAAAGGTTTCAGCTCAAACCAGGACGACCCGCTCTTCTGGCAACTCCCAGCACAGTTCACTGGGGACAAGGTAACTCGACTCTCTTTGGCCGGGCTCCACCGCGACCTTTGGCTGACCTGCGGAGGGCAACTCAAATATGCAAACTTTATTATACCCGACAGGCTTTTTTCCCCCCGCCTCTCCGATCTCAATGTGTGCCCCGTGTACATGATTCACTCTGACTTTAAGCAGCAGCAATTACTTTGTGGGAGTTTACTTTACTTTTTCTTTACTGCCCCCTACAGGTCGGACAACTCATTGAACTAAAATGCAGTTAAGATAAATATATTTTTTTATATTTTTAAGGTTTATGATTTCACTTCCTGTTTGTAATTGATGACATCACACTAGGGAATTACCCAGCAAACACCGGGCCAAAACTCATCTAACGTCAATTTTTTTTTTAATTTGGCAATTATAAATACAGAGCAACTTTATTTTGTTGAATTCATGTTTAGAGAGTCAAAAAAAAAGTTGTTTCTATGTGTAAATTCTGCATAAACTTTGACTGGAATGTGTGATGTCACTTCCTGTCATTTCCTGCGGATTTTTCAAAGCTTTCTCCACAAATTCCAACTCGATTGGTGTAAAACTATATTCTATATGTACAACAGGTACAAACACACCAAATAAAGTCAAAATTAGAAAATCGTAAAAACCTGTCATACGTCACTTTAAGTTTATATACGTTGTGTGTTGTTTATGTTTACATTTCCTGTCACAGAATAAAGAAATTAAAGTTAAATCTAAAAAAAAAAATCTTGATTGACAGAGTAAAACTAAAGGAGGACAATCTCAGTGAACGCTTTTCTAAATCTGCAAAATAATTTAAAGCATGAGCTGCATCACATAAAAAAGGTGAATGAAACACTTTAATAGTTAGTTTGCATCCATAATAATAAACATTCTTATAAACAGTAAACAGTCTTAGAGGTTCCTATTGTTACTTTTTACAGCTCAAGTTTTATTTTACCATAGTAAATTAACAAAAAATCCCCACTTCTTCAAGCAAAAGTCTTGTAATAATCGTGTCAGTCCTGCGTTTACACGGCATGCTTTACAATCAGAAATGGAGTTTTGAATGTAGCAGGAGTTCTGTGTCTGTGTCGGTTTACTTGGTCGAAGTTACGCAGTGCTAGTTACAGATTAGTTGAAGTAGCGGCCTCATTAACCGCAGTGATACTCGCGGCCGTGGTTAATATGTAGTGTTTATGTGGTGCAGTCTGACGAATCATTCTTAAACTACACGCACTTATTCACCTGCAGGAGAACGGGGTCGCTCATTCACTCGGGCGCGTTCTTTACGATTGGGTAAACTTTTGGTTTCGTTTGTCAGGCAAAACTTGAGAACGGAGGTGAAATGCTTTTACTTTCTGCAGCTGAGGAAGAGCCTGACGGTCCAAAAGACACCCTTGTCACCCCAGCAAAGGCCCACTGAAACATGTAACCCGCTATTATCCTTAGTTCGACAGCTTTTGTTCCCTGCCTCAGTCTGAATATAAAACCCTGTCGACATGATTCCTCTGACCTCAAACGTCGCATCTGAAATGGCAGAAAATACGTGTGTTTGTGGTTGGCGTTCCCTCAGGAGATTCTATTTCAGTTCAGAACATTCAAAGTGTCAAAGTCGCTTAAGGTTGTACCCAGGGCAGAAGGAAAACAAGTATATAAGTATTTTTTGTATTCTTTTACCTCAGCTTAAAAGATAGTTCGCTTTTGATTAAACAGTGATAAATTAGATTTGTGGTATTAACGGCATTATAAGTTAGTAGATCCCACTGTTTTGTGTGATTCAGGTCTTTGTCAGTTTTATAAGTATAAGTACTGTGGTAGTATTGGCTACTTGGTATTAGTAGCAGTAGCAGTAGATTTTGTTTTATTTGAATAGTTTGTATTTGTAGGCATCGGAGGCAGCACAATTAATCAAATCTCAGCTGCAATTATGATTATTGCTCTTTTATCTTATCGTTATTAACCTTAACTCTAAGTAAGTGCGTCCAATGTGCACTGCGTGTCTTCTTGAGGGGAAATGTTACTCACGGGTTGTATCTTTCTAATTGGAAGAGCAAGTTTACAACAGTGTATTTGTATTTTAATTTGCTCTGTTTGTTCTTTTCATTTAAGGCACCCTAAGGCACCACTTTCTCGCAAATAATCGTTGTATATTCAGTTATTTCAATATTCGAGCAGCCTTATTTGCCTTTATTCATTTGGTTTTTACATAGTTTGCTTTCCAAGAAGAGAAGGGAAAAGTTATCCTATCATTTATGAGTAATATGAGCGATCCCATCTTTATTTGATCTGGCTGTTCTGCTGCATTTGTGCGGAGTCGCTCCAGTTGCAGTCTCCGAGCGTCACGTCGACATGCGGTATTGATTTTGTATCCGGCGTGCCGAGGGAATCGCCGTGCTTTGGCGCGTTTGGCGGCAGATCTGAGCCCGTCTCTGCCCCTCGTCTGTGTTGCAGGTGGGCTCGTACGGCGGCAAGCTCAAGTACACCATCTCCTACGTGGCCGGGCCCCGAGGAACGCCGCTGGACGACGCCGACGTGCAGATCATTGTAAGTACTGTACATGCGTGAGGAAGAGCGGTGCGTTTAAGTGCGCTCGTGCTCGACAGAGAGGTTTTTATACTGATCTGATCTAAATGCTAATGTTTTAAGTCTTTCTAACAATAAGTAAGCGACAATTTTGGAATTCCAGGGGAGAAATCTGAAATGTGTTTGCTTCTCCATTAAAAAATGTGTAAAAAATGTGTATTTGAGTTTCACAAAAAGTTTAATTTACGTAATATAGCAGGAGATAAAATGAAAAACTCAAGTGTTTGCCCAGTAAAACCGACAGATCTGGATTTTGCCTTCATCATTGCCTTTCACAACCTCCTGTTAAATAAATCAATAATGTAGAATACAGTTTGAAATGTGTCCACACCCGGCTCTGATGTCACTCACACGTTTTTATTTGCCAAAACCGCCTTGAGTTTTCATATTTTGTGATATTCTGAGGTCAATCCCAGTTTCTTCAGTGAAATCACACTCTTCTACTTCACTTTTGCCTCCATTCTGCAATTTTGAATGTTTTTTTGTTTTCTTTTACGTTTTAAAGGTTCTAATGCCTTATTTTACCTTACATGCCCATTTATACACGCCTTTTATTTCATCGTAGTTTAGATTTGACTTGTCTTTGTGTTACGTAGCTCCATATCGCCAAAATATATTCCTAATCTGTGAATTTTGTTTGCTGACAATGGCAATAAAACCTTTTCTGATTGTGATAATTATAAAACATAAAACATATAAATGAATAAGGCAGCACCGTGTATTCTTGATAAATAACTAACGTGTAAGCCTGTGAAAAACATAGCAATACATTTGTGAAACAATTCGAAAATATGGGATAATTACAATTCGATTTAAGTATTTACAGTCTTATTTGAATATTTACTGAAATTAAACCAGTCTCGAAAAACCAGTCAAGTGATTTGGATCTAAAAAGTAAATATTGGAAAATAGTTCTTAAATTGATATTAATATTCCAAGTTCACATAATTTAACTTTAATCCATTTTTCATTGCAACATATTTAACCAGTCTTTGTTGTTCCCGCAGGGCAATGACATCACGTTGGTTGCGCGGCGGCCTTGGAGCAGGAGGCAGCCCGGGAGCAGAGAGACTCAACAGTTCGAGATCGTCTTCAGGGAGGTGGGTAAACAACAAGAGCCAACAACGCAAACCCAAGCAGCTGCTCCGCTTACGGGAGGAAATGTGTTCAAAGACCAATATCGCTCCCTTTTTTCTGCAAGTGTTTGAACAGATCACTTAAATCAAACAATAATAAGATGGTTTGTGAAGCGGCAAGCCCACTCGCAGTAGGAATGCATGTTTCTCAATGTGTTTTTGAGCAATAAAAACACCCATAATGAAATCTATGCTTTTATTTGAGTATTTTCATGCACAGTGGAGCTTTTTTGCTACGTTGACTACATTTTTGGAGCTTTAAACTATTTCATGACATTGTTCCCTCATTTAAAACATACCTGGAGTTGTGTTTAACCTCATTCACGCTTTTTTATGAATCCTGTTTGGTAAGTCCTCTCCCTTAGAGCCTCAGAAAACACTCAGTTCCAAATTTCTCAGACTTGTGACGTCATAGGTAGAGCGCCGAGATCTTCCGTGCAGTTTTTAAGTCCGTAAATCTTAGACAGACTCGTTCTCAACTACGTGCCCGCGTTAGCTTATCGGGTGGGGGGGCAAGCTAGGTTTGTTTATCTCCCCTATGTAATTCCCTTTGCAGCCTGTAGATGGAGTTCTTACTCAATTCCGAACGTGGGAAACTCTTGCCTGATACATGAGATGCCAAAGCAGAAGTACCAAAGAGTTTAAGGGCTAATAACAATGCAAATAAAGTTGAATTATGTCCAATGACTACGCTAGTTTAGATGAGAAAAATAGAAAATAAAATTGAAAAATGCAACAATATTGGAAAGAGTAGTACTTATTTTGCATTGAAAGATTTGGTATGTGAAAAACGGAGGAACTGTTTTGCTAGCGGCATTGACAGTGAACATACGCCTCTCAACCAGAAGGTCACGGGATCAAATTGCCCTCTCCAGTCGCACCAACGGCCGGTGACAAAGAATCAGATTCACAATCAGAAGGGGTTTATTGCCATTGTCATTGAACAGAATTCACAAACATAAGAACTTGTCTCGGCCTTAAGGTGCAACATAAAACACTGATCAATAATAAAAACAACAGATATGAAATCAAAAGGGCGTGCATTAAGAAACAATTTAAAATGACTACAGTATAAGATAAAGATAAAATAGGCATTACTATGTACACAAGAGTTACAGTTAAATGTACAGATGTGAGTGCAGAAAGTGACAGTGCAGCGAGTGATTGATTAAATTGCAGCTGACTAGCACCCCGTCGCGCCACTGAAACAGCCATTTCAGCGCCTGAGTATTAGTGCCATACGAATTAAAAAAAGGGTGTATCTAATGCGTTGTTGTGGGTGGAGGGTGAGTTTGTTAAAAAATGGGGGTCGTGCACTTTTTAATCGGCAATACAAAGCACAATGATCTGTATCACTGTAATTAAAACGCACAAGCCATAGACAGTTATCCAACGAGCCCTTTTTTACTAGAATTAACAATGGCAGCTTTAAGATCTGCTGAGAGCATAAAATCGGGCTTCGTGCAAGCCTCGTCCTGGGATGTGACCTTGTAATGTGATTTATGTGAGCTGTATGTTTGGGTTTATATCATGTAGTGTTATAATAATTACTTTAGAATGAAGATCTATTGTTCAGTGGCTCAGTGGACACTTCGCCCACCTTGCTTATGTTCATGCATACATTTGTAAAGCGACTGTGAACATCTAGAAACGCACATACACAATACTACACTATTATTAGGCCGAAATGAGACAATACTGCACTGTTATTGGGCCGAAATGAGACAATACTGCACGAAATGTGCACATTGGGCCGAAATGAGACAATACTGCACTGTTATTGGGCCGAAATGAGACAATGAGCTGCACTGTTTATTGGCCGAAATGAGAACATACTGCATCTGTTATTGGGCCGAAATGAGACATACTGCACTTTATTGGGCCGAAATGAGACAATACTGCACTGTCATTGGGCCGAAATGAGACAATACTGCACTGTATTGGGCGACAAATGAGACGAATACTGCAACTGTATTGGGCCAAATGAGACCAATACTGCACTGTCATTGGGCCGAAATGAGACAATACTGCACTGTATTGGGCCGAAATGAACAATACTGCACTGTCATTGGGCCGAAATGAGACAATACTGCACTTTATTGGGCCGAAATGAGACAATACTGCACTGTCCTTGGGCCGAAATGAGAACAATACTGCACTGTTATTGGCCGAAATGAGACATATACTGCACTGTATTGGGGCCCCGTAAATGAGACAAACTACACTATTATTAGCCGAAATGAGACAATACTGCACTGTTATTAGGCCGAAATGAGACAATACTGCACTGTTATTGGGCCGAAATGAGACAATAACTGCACTGTCATTGGCCGAAATGAGACAATACTGCACTGTCATTGGGCCGAAATGAGACAATACTGCACTGTCATTGGCCGAAATGAGACAATACTGCACTGTATTGGCGAAATGAGACAATACTGCACTGTTATTGGGCCGAAATGAGACAATACTGCACTGTTATTGAGGCCGAAATGAGACAATACTGCACTGTTATTGGGCCGAAATGAGACAATACTGCACTGTTATTGGGCCGAAATGAGACAATACTGCACTGTTATTGGGCCGAAATGAGACATACTGCACTGTATTGGGCCGAAATGAACAATACTGCACTGTATTGGCCGAAATGAGACAATACTGCACTGTTATTGGGCCGAAATGAGACAATACTGCACTGTCATTGGGCCGAAATGAGACAATACTGCACTGTATTGGGCCGAAATGAGACAAATACTGCACTGTATTGGGCCGAGATATGAGACAATACTGCACTGTCATTGCAGGCCGAAATGAGACAATACTGGACTGTTATTGGGCGAAATGAGACAATACTGCACTGTTCATTAGGCCGAAATGAGACAATACTGCACTGTTATTGGGCGAAATGAGACAATACCTGCACTGTTATTGGCCGACAATGAGACAATACTGCACTGTTTTGGGCCGAAATGAGACAATACTGCACTGTTATTGGGCGAATGAGACAATACTGCACTGTTATTGGGCCGAAATGAGACAATACTGCACTGTTATTGGCCGAAATGAACAAAGCTGCATCTGTTATGCGGGCCGAAAAGAAAATGCAAGACAATACTGCACTGTCTATTGGGGCCATAGAACAATACTGCACTGTTAGTTGGGCCGAAATGAGACAATACTGCACTGTATTTGGCACCGAAATGAGAACAATACTGCATCTGTTATTGGGCCGAATTGAGACAATACTGCATGTCATTGGCCGAAATGAGACAATACTCGCACTGTCATTGGGCCGAAATGAGACAATACTGCACTGTCATTGGGCCGAAATGAGACAATACTGCACTGTCATTGGGCCGAAATGAGACAATACTACACTATTATTAGGTCGAAATGAGAGTCGTTTGGCGCGAGACAAAACAAGTCAAGTAACGTTGTGCTATGTGGGCAAAACGATAACACCAATGCCATGTGCAGCCGGCCGCAACGTTGTTTGAGTTTGCTGTCTGTCCTTCCCACTCTCATCCCCCGTCCTTAGCTATGTCTGATGAATGTTTATTGTGTCTTTTGTGATTTTCTTCTTGTCGAGTTGGCGGCGCAAATCCCAAAAATATGTAATTGCGATTTTTTTTTCCCCCCGACAAAACGATTCACAGAAATAAACGCATATAAATGAAATATTGCATAAAAATGGATTATGTCAGTGCAAGTAAAAAATAAGATGACGACCCCACCCTAAACTCAAGACAAGAAGTCGGACATATTGGATGAAACCTGGGAATTACCAAATAACACATGTATTTTCATCAAAAACACTTCAAACTTGGTCAAAGGATATTTAACACATGTACAAAAAAAGCATTATTTTATATTTTTGATACATTAAAAGGGCCATTTTCAGAAAGAAAAAAAAAGATTATGTTTTTTCCCCAAACATTGTTACATTTAAATGGACCCAATGGAGCGTACAAGCAGATTTCTGAGCTGGATGCAGTAGTAGTAGTAGTAGTAGTAGTAGTCGTAGTAGCTTTAGCAGCAGTTGTTGTAGTTGTTTATTAACATCTTTTTCTAAACGTTAGGAGCATTGGAGTCGCCCTGATGGAATGCCTGCCACTCGAGCGCACTTGATGATGGTTCTGGCCGATCTGGACGACATTCTGATCCGCGCCTCGTACTCCACCGAGATGCGCTCCTCCAGTATCTCGGATGTCAGCATGGAGGTCGCCGTGCCCAACTACAGCGGGCTGGCCCAGGCTCTGGAGGTGGAGCAGTGCCGCTGTCCGCCCGCGTACCAGGGCCTCTCCTGCCAGGTGAGAGCAGGACCTGGTCCGGAAGAGCCGACGCTGTGGTGACTGAGTAGGGACGTAGAGTGTTTTCGCACATAACAGCAGAAAGAACTAGGTCCCTATATTCCCCCAGTCCCTGATTAGTCAGAGGAACCACCCAGTCCTCTTTGCCAGTGTCCAAACTGCGAATGTGGGTCTAACTGGTTGTGTAGGTAATTAAATAAGTAATTACTTTAAGTGAGAGGCGGAAAACAAAAATGTGCTGTTACTTTTCCTTCATCCACTGTAAACCTGCACATAAAGCTGAGGCACCAAAAACAAAAACAAACAATGGAACTAAGAATAAAACATAATTATTTACAGTTATTCAGAATTTTGGGACTATTTTTTAAGAATTATGTATTTGGAGCTACTGTGTCCAAGTCATTTCTCTTGTTTGTCTGAGTCTTAAAACTAAACCAAACTTCCGTCCGATTAGAAAGTACCTGCCCCAGAGCAGAAACTAAAAAAGTCTCAAAAGTGTGGTCCAAATCCCTGGTTCCTACTCTGTGTGATCGCAAATCAAATGGGGAACTTAAACTTTTAAAAGCCCCATGAAGTAAAAAAGGTTCCTCCAGTGCAAAAACACATATCCAGTCACAGTTTGGGTAATGCAAGGACAAAAACATATCGAATGCATTTACTATGAAACCGGACAGTTCCACGTGCTCTCATTTCTTGACATGTTTCGGACGCTTCGGATGGGTCACGTGATGTTACAGTGTCTCAAGTTCGGGAAACCCAGACATTCAGAAATGTCCCATGATACCCTTGTCTTGAAGCTTCCTCTGCGAGTGTGTGTCTGACTGCGTGTTCCCCGCTGCAGGACTGCGCTCCCGGATACACGCGCACCGGAGGAGGGCTGTACCTGGGCCACTGTGAACTCTGCGAATGCAACGGGCACTCGGACTCCTGCCACCCCGAGACCGGCATCTGCACCGTATGTACCACACTGAAGCTAGCTGAAACGTACAGTATTAACTCGCTCCAATCCTGAAATATACTGATCATTTTTGTGTGGCTTTCAGTTATTGTAGGGAAAATGAAGTGTGTTAGTAGTAGTTTTTGAAATTGTTGATTGAATACAAAAGTGTCTTGCAGTGGTAAATAATGATGTTCAAACTCCTGAAACACACTGATAACACCCACTTTTCCTCCATGTGATATTTCATTGAAAGAACGTTACATTTAGAGTGGGATACTTTGTCCCAGTCACGTCTCTGCTCCTGTCTGTCCCTGTCAGAGCTGTCTGCACAACACTCAGGGCGAGCTGTGTGAGCAGTGCGCCCCCGGGTTCTTTGGGGACCCCACAGTTGGGACGCCTGAAGACTGCCAGCCCTGCGCCTGCCCCCACACGGACCCCGAGTATCAGTGAGTACAAAAACACACCGCGCGGACCCCCGAGTATCGGCGAGTACAAAAACACACCGCGCGGACCCCCGAGTATCACACCGCGCGGAGCCCCGAGTATCTGCGAGTACAAAACACACCGCACGGACCCCCGAGCATCAGCGAGTAACAAAACACATCGCATTGACCCCAGAGCATCAGTGAGTACAAAAAACACACGCGCGCGGACCCCCGAGCATCAGCGAGTACAAAACACCGCGCGGACCCCCGAGCATCAGCGAGTACAAAAACACAACGCGCGGACCCTCGAGCATCAGCCAGTACAAAACACACCGCGCGGACCCCGAGCATCAGCGAGTACAAAACACACCGCGCGGACCCGAGCATCAGCGAGTACAAAAACACACCGTGCGGCACCTCGAGCCTCAGCGAGTACAAAATACATCACACTGACCCCGAGCATCAGCAAGTACAAAACACACCGTGCGGACCCCGAGCATCAGCGAGTACAAACCACCGTGCGGACCTCGAGCATCAGCGAGTACAAATACATCACACTGACCCCCGAGCATCAGCAAGTACAAAACAACACCGTGCGGACCCCCGAGCATCAGCGAGTACAAAACACACCGTGCGGACCCCGAGCATCAGCGAGTACAAAAACACACCGCGCGGACCCCGAGCATCAGCGAAGTACAAAAACAACACCGCGCGGACCCCCGAGCATCCAGCGAGTACAAAACACACCGCGCGGACCCCCGAGCATCAGCGAGTACAAAAACACACCGCGCAGACCCCGACGCATCAGCGAGTACAAAAACACACCGCGCGGACCCTCGAGCATCCAGCGAGTACAAAAACACACCGCGCGGACCCCCGAGCATCAGCGAGTACAAAACACACACGCACGACCCTCGAGCATCAGCGAGTACAAAAACACCGCGCGGACCCTCGAGCATCAGCGAGTACAAAAACACACCGTGCGGACCCCGAGCATCAGCGAGTACAAAAAACACACCGCGCGGACCCTCGAGCATCAGCGAGTACAAAAACAACGCGCGGACGCCCGAGCATCAGCGAATACAAAACACAACCGTGCGGACCGCCCGAGCATCAGCGAGTAACAAACACATCGCACTGACCCCGGGCATCAGCGGTACAAAAAACACACCGCGCGGACCCCGAGCATCAGCGAGTACAAAAACACACCGGCGGACCTCGAGCATCAGCGAGTAAAAAACAACAACCACCGCGCGGACCCCCGAGCATCCAGCGAGTACAAAAGACACGAGTACAAAAACACGCCGCGCGGACCCTCGAGCATCAGCGAGTACAAAACACACCGCACGGACCCCTGAGCATCAGCGAGTACAAAAACACACCGCACGGACCCTCGAGCATCAGCGAGTACAAAACACACCGCGCACGTTGAAATTTCCTCCACACAAATAGAAACATATATTATATTGACTATAAAAGGTATTTGAAAAGAGTAAAGTGAGGATAGAAGAGTGCACGTGTCTTTCCCCCCAAAGCAGGGGGGAAATTGCATGAACAGGTTGGAACGCTCCAGTCAGAACAAGAGTTCTCTTCTGAAGCGCTCATAACCGCCGCGTCGCCCTGGAGACCTCTGCTTACACTGCATGTGACTTTAATCTTTCGCCTCTTCTTTTCATTTGGACCAGAGGATTTCTAAACCAGAACAGTTGTTTGAGGACAGAAGTATTTGCGCCCTCTTTAATCCCAGTATGAACATCTTACCGTTCAATCCTCAGTAAAGTAAATCATGAATACATTTTAGATTATTATGTATATTCACTGGATTCATGTGTCCTTTAATCTGCAGCGTTTGGACTGTTTCTAGTTTCCATCGATTGTTGTTCAATTATTTGTATATATTTTTTGTATTTCTTTATTTTCATTAAGATTTAGTTCATCATTTATCTAGTAACGCTTGAAAAGGGAGTTAGTCATCTATTTATAATACATCAATAAGCACTAGTCATTCGTTTATAAGCGCTTGAAGGCATTTACTCGCATTTATCACTTTGTCATTGCAGACAGTTGAATCAGCAGCTTATTAATGCCCTAACGAACATTTTGTACATGGTTTATTAACACACACATGTTTTGGTCAATGGATTTTTTTACATTTTTAAGACATTATAAGCCATCTTCAAATGTTAGTAATTGTTACAGTGCTTATAACCAAATAACTCGTGCTTATTAACGCGTTATAAATAGTTTACTAAGGATTGTATTGCTTTATCTTTGTCTGCGCAGACGTATTTGAATCGTCTTGTCCTTTTATTCATTGACAACATTTTCCCAGGCATGGTTTGAGTTGTTGTTGTTGTTGTTGTTGTTGTTGTTATTATCATCTAACAGACAGATCTGTATTAAACTGTTTTATATCCCTGTCTCTCAGATTCTCTCCGACCTGCGAGAGCCTTGGAAACGGAGGCTATCAGTGCACGGCGTGTCAGCCCGGCTACACCGGCCAGTACTGCGAGCGGTGAGCTGCGCACCGTGTTGTTGACCAAAATAATGAATATGTCACGAGAACAGGAAACATCATAAGTCATGTCTCGGACTGAGCTAAAATCTTGTTTCCCAATGTTTCTTCTGTCAGCTGTGCTCCTGGATACGCCGGAAACCCTCAGGCCAGAGAGAAGTGTCGGCCTTATGATGGTAAGATGGCATTTTTTTTATATATTTTTACGCCCACTGCAAAAAGATGACGGTCTGTGTGGAGTTCGATAGCTGAATTTCAGAATTTTGATGTGTTATATTTTTCAAGAAATTGTGAAGATGTAAGACTAGTTGTACTCCTGGACGGATGAGATATTACACCGAGATGTAAAACTAGATTATTCAAATTAATAAAATATGTTTTTCGTTTGTACTTCAGGGAAGATTCAAAAGGAGGACGGATTGGGTTTAAAAATTGCAGTTAAAAGTAGAAAATAAATTGCCAGGGACGGCTCAGACAGTCAAAAAAGATGTATTATCAAAGGAAATACCATGTGTTATCAATAAAGAAAACTACTGAAACTCAAACTGTGGTACGTGTACCTCTGGTGGTACATGGATTACCCTGCAGTTCTAATATTTGTTTTATTATGAGAAAAATCTATAAATGACTTATAGACTTATATCACTATATATAACTACTTTAGTTATGGTTTAGTCCATAAATAGACTGTTTAGACCTGCTTTAGATCTGCTTTAGTCCTGCTTTAGACCTGCTTTACCTGAGTCCTGCTTTAGCTTTACCTGCTTTAGTCCTGCTTTAGACCTGCTTTAGTCCTGCTTTAGACCTGCTTTAGTCCTGCTTTAGACCGGCTTTAGTCTGCTTTAGACGCTTACACGCTTAGCTTTAGTCTGCTTTAGGTCCTGCTTAGTCCTGCCTTTAGTCCCTGCTTTAGATCCTGCTTTAGGTCCTGCTCTCTTCCGAATCCTGCTTTAGACTGCTTTGATCCGCTTTAGTCGAGCCTGCTTTGTCCCTTTAGTACTAGCTTTAGACTGGCTTTAGTCCTGCTTTAGACCTGCTAGTCTGACTTTAGACTGCTTTAGTCCGCTTTAACTGCTTCTTAGCTCTGCTTTAGTCCCTGCTTGACGTTAGTCCTGTAACTGTTTAGACTCCTTTATTGCTTAAGCTATCCTGACCTGCTTTAGACCTGCTTTTAGTCCTGCTTTAGTCCTGGCTTTATAGTTCCTGCTTTGTCCTGCGTTAGACCTGTTTTAGACCCAGTGGGAATCAAAAAGCCAGGTTCTTTCTTCTGGTGGGGACTTGGTGTGAAAAGCTGGTGGTTGTAAGATGATTATAAATAATGTCCGTTTGAAGGTACAAGGCATTTTAGACCTTTAAGCAAGTTCAGTTTTCTTGAGACTCGTGTACATTTTGTAGTACTGTCGTTGACACGTCACGATACTTATTGAAACGTTCTGCGTGCTTCCTTTTGCAGCCAGCGGCTTCTCTGGTGGTGAAGGTGTATCCCGAGCCGCGTGCAGGCGACTCCAGGGGGGCCTGTGACTCTCATGTGTCAGGGTGTCCGGGCCGCGTCTCCCGCACGTCTTCTACTGGTCCAGAGCAAGACGGACCTACCAGATCTACAACGCCGAGAGACGCAGACAAGGTAGGCACAAGGACAGGAAGGGGACAGGAGGTAGAGGGGGGGGACAGGGGACAGGAGGTAGAGGGGGAGGACAGGGGGGACAGGGAGGTAGAGGGGCGAGGACAGGGGGACAGGAGGTAAAGAGGGGAGGATAGGGGGACCAGGAGTAGAGAGCGAGAGGAAGGCGGGGACAGGAGTGAGGGGAGGACAGGGACAGGAGGGAGGGGGAGGACAGGGGACAGGAGGTAGAGGGGGAGGACAGCGAGAGGGGGACAGGAGGTTAGAGGGGGAGGACAGGGGGACAGGAGGTTAGAGGGGAGGATCGGGGAGGAGGTAGAAGGGGGGAGGAGGACAGGGGACAGGAGGTAGAGGGGAGGACAGGGGGACAGGAGGTAGAAGGGGAGGACGGGGGACAGGAGGGTAGAGGGGAGGACCAGGTGCGGACAGGAGGTAGAGAGGGAGGGCGACGGGGGACAGGAGTAGGAGGCGTGAGACAGGGGGGACAGGAGGTAGAGGGGAGGACAAGGGGGACAGAGGGTAGAGAGACTGGAAGGACAGGGGGACAGAGAGGTAGAGGGAGTGACAGGGGGACAGGAGGTAGGAGGGGAGGACAGGGGGACCGTAGAGGGGGAGGAACAGAGGGGTAGCAGGAGGTAGAGGAGAAGGACAGGGGGTAGAGGGGGAGGACAGGGGGACTTATGTTCTTACGTCCTTGGGAAGACACTTGGGCCCCCGTTGCCTTCAGAGCATGAACGTGTGAGGGGTGTGAGGGGTCGGTGGTGGCCGAAGAGGCGGTTCGTGCAGATCGGCTGACATGTCCAAATGAGTCAGCCCCAAGGCAGCTGTGGCTCAACCCAAAGAAGGGATGAAGATGTAGCAGAAGGGACATCAAAGGATGAATGTGCTAAAAATACAAAAAGGCCATCTCTAAAATGCCTGATTAAATCCTTTGAAATCCCATTTTGGTTCTAAAAACAGAAAACCTTCAGCGCTCGCACTTTTAAATCTGGCGTGAACCTAATTTAACCCCGTGAGTTTAAAATGACGCCACTTTATGAAATATGCGTTTGATTGTTGCACTTGAATTTGTTTTGCTCTTGTGGCGCTCCTGACGCGCTGCGGACCTCTCGGCCAGATCGGCCCTGAAAAAGAGAGCTCAATCGCAATTCCAAATTCCAGATCTGGAGGAAAGTGGAGGCAAAGGTTAAATCGAACACATTTCAATGGAGAGAATCGGATTAACCACAGAAAATCACAAAATATGAACGTCTCAAGATGTTTTGGAAAATGAAAACTCCTCAGACATTTGTAAGTGATAACAGTCTGGTTTTTACATGATGTGTTTATCTAATAAGAGACTTTTAGGTTCCAATGCTTACAGAAATGTTGACCCCACAATCGTTTTTCATTTTGCCAACAGATATATTACATACTTAATAATAATTCTTTTTGTGCATCTCAATATCCATTTTATGGCCAGAAAATGGTTTTTTCCCATATTTTCCCCAGTAGTTTTAATACTCTGTAAACTACATACAATAAACATTCATATTTCTACCCTGTGAATTCAGTAATTGCTTATTTTTTGTTGTGAAGACATAAAATCATTTAGATCCAATGTTGGTTTATCTAAAATATATTATGTTCTTCTTCACTTTGCCTCCATTGAGAATTATTAACGTTTTAATGACATCTGAAAGCGTGTCAGAGGACCTCCATTGAGATTCATTATATTCAAGAATTCCTTCTTAAAGCGTTTTATTTACATTTTCTTTACCACTGCCTCGAAGCATGCGTTAATGGCATTGAAACGGAGCACGGCATTATGATCTATGCACTATTCATTTTCCCTTGGGTGCTGTCGTTTCCATAGGAGCGGAGCTGTACTTCTCCAGCGTCAGCCCGAGCGACGCCGGCGTTTACGTTTGCACCTGCCAAAACCAGAGGAGCCACGCCGAGATCATCGTCACCAGTGAGACCCATTGCCTTTTTCCAGTCCCCCTTTCTGTCGCAACACTGCGTTCCCCCTCGCTCCGACACGTGGGAGCGCTCTGAGCACTGTGGGAAAGTTCATGGTTTTAATTTATGGCGCGTTGCAGTGCGCTCTTGGCACGTGCGCTCTTGGCACGTGCGCCTGTGGTATGTCCCCCTGGTAAAAGTCACGTTTCTGATCCGCAGGCGCGCCGTCCAAACCCATCCAAGTCACAGTGGAAGAGCCCAAGTCGCAGACGGTGAGAGTCGGCGCGACCATCAGCTTCATCTGCACCGCAAAGAGCAAGGTAATGTGGTCCCGCGGTTCACTTTACGGTTCAAAGCACATCGTCCGGATTGGCAAGAAGCACATTCACTTTTCTGGCGCCACCACCTGCTTGTCTCCATGGAGATGTTACAAAATCCACAACTCTGTGCATTTCTCCTCTCTCTGTCAGTGCTGAAATTGTAATGTTGGGGGAGGAAAACACATGACTTCAAAGATTTCCAGACAAACCTGAAACGCAGTCGTCATGAATGAAACTTTTATTTCCCCGAGGGGAGTTTGCCCTGCTCACGAGACCGGATCAAATCATTCCACAAGGTGAAGAAGACGTGTCGGGGCCGCAGAAGAACGCAGATTAAAACAGACAACAGTGTGTCAGAGCAGAGTACTTGGATTACACTTTATTGAGCGTCCGAATACCACATGGGACAAAGGATGTAACAAAGGACGTGTAAAAATCATGTGTGTCATATTTTGAAGAACAAGTAAAAAGTAGGGCTGGAACAATAATCGGAATAATTGACAATTAAAATAATCATATTTATATAATTTTGTTGTTAAATAAAAATATTTTCATCAATAATATAATGGGTTCCTGGTTAAATTAAGGGTTCATTTAAATAATAATAATAATAATAATAATAATAATAATAATAATAATAATAATAATAATAATAATAATAATAATATAATGATGATGATAGTAATAATATTAATAATAATACTATAATAAAAATAATGATGATGTTAATAATTATAATAATTATAATAATAATGATGATAATAATAATAATAATAATAATAATAATAATAATAATAATAATAATATAATAATGATGGTAATAATGATGGTAATAATAATAATAATAATAATAATAATAATAATAATAATAATAATAATATAATAATATGCTTATTTGTAAATATTTTTCTAACCATATTTCAACGTTTATTTGGTTAAAAATATATAAAATCTCAATGTGGACTAATTTATTAAATTCGTTAGTGGCAGCCCTGGTAAATTGTAATTTCTTCATGTTGGCTGCCTTGTAATGAAGCAAAGGATCATGGTCTATGTAGTTCCTTTTGTTAAGTTTTGTATTGACTATTTTACAGTTTAATGTAATGCGTCACTGATAATATTGCGAGACATTTGATAAAAGTCATGTCATTCCCTGTTTTGTTTAAATATAATGTTAATTCCTAAATGATTTATATACAACACTTCTTCCCCCTCCAGTCCCCCGCCTACACTTTGGTCTGGACTCGCCAAGGAAACGGCAAACTCCCGAACCGCGCCATGGACTTTAACGGCATCCTGACCATCCACAACGTCCAGCCGGAGGACGCCGGGGTTTACGTGTGCACCGGCTCCAACATGTTTGCCATGGACGAGGGCAGCGCCATCCTCTACGTGCCAGGTTCGTGATCCCTGGCACCGCATTCGCCCTCCGCCCTCTCCCGCCTCACACAGCTCCTCCCCCTTCACCAGCGCTGTAAAAAAAGATGATCTACACCAGTTGAAATGACTTGAATTCAGAATGTCTAGTGCATTTGTTTTCCACCAGTGTGCCGGGGAACACAGTGTGCCTTGAGCTGTTCAAAATGTCCAATATGACTGAACGGAAAGGGTTTTAATTGAATAAGTTACAATTTTGGAGCGTCCTAAGCTAACTTCTGCTCCAAAAAAGAAAGAAAAGCAATCACCACTGCCAAATGTACTGAACCAGACAGTGGCGTGCGCAGTATTTTGCAACATTATACTTGTCTTGGTGTGATTTATTCATATTTTAGGTGTCCCGCGGATTATTTTCAAGCCAAAAAGCGTGCTGTGACTCAAAAAAAAAAGTTGAAAAACGAGGGCACATTGATCAACAGTTGCCTTTGTTACCATTGCGCGTGAACAAAATGTGCAACCAATTATTTTTTATTTTTATTCTTATTACTTAAATGCAAGAAAACAAACATCTGCTTTGGGAAATTGTCAAGGAAAATGTATTGGTAAAAATAGGAATATGTTTTATTATAAATCATGTGAACTACTGTAATAATATTTAAAAAGAATGCATCCATACAATAGATTTAATTGAATTTATATTGTGCAGGACGCTGCAAAGAACAATATAACAGTTTGTTTAAAGAAGCTTAAGCAAACGAATTATGTAAAAACTGAAGTTTAAAAGCGGTTCTGAACAGGAGAGTCTTGAGGTTTTTCTTGAAGGTGGGGGAGTCTTTTTATGGATGTAGATCGAAAAATGAATTAAATATGAACTCATTTGTCATCAATCAACTGATAGACATTCTGAATTCAAGTCCTTCGAACTCATGTCGACGTATTTGTGCGGCGCAGTCCCACAGACACCCGACCCCGACCTCCCTTCAGCTTGGTGCATGCTCCTGTGCTCTGCGTGCGCCGTCAAAGCTAAAACCTGGCCGACAGCGTGATAAGCTTGCATTTTTTCTAACCGCTAATGCTTGTGGCTGCTGCTTGCTACACTTGTCTTTGTCGAGCCAACCTTTTTATTTGATTTTTTTTTTTTACTGTCTCGCTTTGTATGTCTCTAATGAAATGAATACAGCTTGTGGTTTTTTTTTTTTTTTTACTTTTTATTTGTCTGTCTCGCTTTGTGTCTCTAATAAATGAAAATAAGCTTGTGGTTTTTTTTTTTTTTTTTTAAGTTCGCTCACTGATAACAAGCATTGGGGCAAATGGATTAAAAGGTGTAATTGTCGGTTGATGAGCACTCTTCAGTCTAATTTGGGGGATAATTGTCTGCCATTTAAATCATTTTCTCTCTGCGGACTGATTCGGTGGTGGCGGTTTGGTGCTTCATGGTCAATGTGGGGCAAAACGGTGCCTTTCAGTTCTGGAAGTACATTTGTCATTCGTTTTAGCCATTGAAAAAAAAAGAAGAATCTGTGCGTGAGAACAGCTGCGTCGTAACCAATGATTATAAGAGTTTGTGGCTTGAAGGCTTTATTGGACACGAGAGGAAAGTGTGAAATGGGGGGTGAGAGAGAGGGGAAGACATGCAGTAAATTGTCGGAGTCGGGAATCGAACTCACGACACCGCGGCCGGCTGCATTTGGGCACCGGGCAGCACCGTAACCAATGATTATATTTAATATTTGAGCTTTGAAAACGTGAACAAATGCTTGTGGACAAATACACACATGTGAAACTGTCCTGAGTGTACGTCAGGCATGTCCAAACTCACCTTTAGTGGCCCTCAGGCTTCCAGGTCCAGGTCCAGGTGCAACTGTAAACACACTCGACTATCATAAACTAAATTCTCTGTTTGTGGTGCGACAGACCTCACAATCAGGTCCTCAGCTTGCATATAGGTGTAAGGTCACAATTCTACTGGATGCATCTCACTGAATGATTTGCTGACCACCAGTCTATGGTCTTCTTCAGTGTCCAGTTGTACAACCCGCTTCAAACTCACAAACTATTAAAAATAGAATAACAAATTCAACAGCCAAAAATAGGACACATCCAGGTGCTGGATTAGATTAGATTAGCCTGTCTTGTCCCGTAGAGAAATTGGTCCTGTGGATTTGTCCTTCAGTGGCGCCGGGGGGTCTCCTCTGAAGCAGTGGTCCCTGCAGTAATCAAAGTTTGTATCAGAGCTAGATAGTAATTTAAACAAGTATCAGTATGATAAAACACATTATTAAGACAGAATTGGACCTTTCCTGAATAGTTTTAGTACATCTGGATCTAAAGTAAAACTACTATAAGACCACTTGAGTGTCAAGCATCACAGTCGAGTTTTACAGTACACTGCCCACTACTTAGCTTCTGAATCAGAACGACACGGTTAGCCCACAGACTTTATCAACCTTTTGAAGTCAATGGGATTACGAATGGCAAACGGACTTCCAACCCCACGTGTGCGGCTGGTTCTGTTGAGCTCTGCTGAGTGGCACTGGCAGCTGTTGGATTCTGGGTCTATCCTTCACTCCTCAATGCCCAAGCTGACAGAAAAAATGCAATAAAACAAGAATATCACATGCTTTGGAGAGACTGGACTTCAAATGGTGCTTTTAAAGACTCACTGAAAGAGGACACAGCCACCAGCCGCTACCTTCATTCAGACTTTGTACTCAGTTACTCTTTTATGGTGCTATTTGACACAGTTGTCCAAATCTTCTAGTTCTTCTAGTTTCCTGTTTATAGTATCAAGTTATGCTAATGTATTTACACTTTTGACTTGAAATCCATTGTCATTCAGCTAAAGATGGATGTTCTGGTTCAATGCATACATCTTCTTAAGTCTATTTTAGATGTTTGTGCATTCTAAAGTTGTATGTAACAATCGGCAGTGTCTTTATTCTTTGTTTTTTTGTATTTCCTTGTAAGCAGAATGTCTTTGTATTTGTGTGTTTACATGTTGTGATACCAATGAATAGTCAAGTATTTTTTGAAAGTATATATTTTTATAATACCCCAAATTTCACCTCAAATTTCAATTGTATTCACACGTTTCTATGACTACTATGCATTTGTTCTATTGTATTGGACGGTGCCACTGTAAAAAATAAATAAAACATATTCCTTGTAACAAAAATGAACAATGAGTTGTACACATGTATTGTATTTAACTGTGAACTATTTTGTGAAAAAAATATTGATTAAAACTAAAGACAGTGGTTTGGTTTGATGTGATTGGACGGTTTACTGTGTATTTGTAACCACAAGCTGTATGGCAGCTGCTTAACCAACATAACCCAACGCAAACAATGTTGAAATCTGCTTTTTGCTACTAACCTGCATGTCCCGTGTGCCCCCCGCTTCATTAGTCATGCTCATTTATTTATGAGTCGACAAAGTTTGTGTTAATTACCCTTGAATTACCATTATTGTGTGTGTAAAATGCCAGATGAAGTCTTTTTCTACTTATTTTTTAGGCCTTTCAAGACATTTTTTCACTACTATGTAATAAGGTTCTGAAGTAACAACGTTTGTTTTTATTTAACAATGTTTATTTTCTACATGCTATTCTTTATTTCACAATCAGGTTAAGATTAGATTTTAGGAACAGTTCATGCAGTTAAGGTTAGGGCTTTGGGACATGGAATGCTACTGCCACCCGGGAACTAACTGCAGAACATTTCAGGAGTCCCATCTTTCTCCATCTGAGTTAGGAGCTAGTGCATACACTGAGCCTGAAGTGGGACTAAACCCGAGACTAGAACAGGGCTAGAACAGGACCTCACAATATCAACATGTGTGGACATAGCCTCAGTGCGTTGTGGATTTGTTTTCCCCCCAACGGAGTTCTGCCAAGACCTGGTTCCCAAAACGATCCCAAAGCTCCAACCTTCACCATGCCTAAGCTTACATCTGACATTATGTTTGAATGCAGACGGACCTGGAATCAGGGCGTCAAAAACTTGGGCCGGTCAAATGCTGGTCAAATGCCGGTCAAATGCCTCATCCGGAGCACGTGTCCCTCATGTGTCTCTCGAGTGCAGAAGAAACCGCCTCTGAATATTCTCATGTCAGTCAGAACAACTTCTTTTCCCTCAAATCATACGAATTTAGTGCTTTGCTTATTCATTCTGCAGAAATTGGCACAGTTTCTCAGTCCACTGTGATTTTGTTTCTTCTTTTTTCTCAACGGACCATTTATTTCTCTGCTGAATTTATCAGCTGTCAATCACGCTATTTGAAATTGTGGCGACAGGACATGGTTTTCGACCCAGACGTCTTTGGAAAGTATTGTGACAGAATGCGGCAACTAGTCAACCTTAATGAGAAATGATACAGTCAAAAAGTACACTTTGCTAGAATGCCAACCAAAGTGGCTGTTGTGTTGGCCAAACTGCGTTGGGGGGAAATTGCACATTATGGACCCCGACAGACCAGGTAAGTGAAACGAGCACACACATTTAGAAGCCGGATTACTTTAGCTGATGATATTTATTTTCTGTAATGAATTGGAGACTCATACTTGGTGTTGTCCTGGAGAATCCCACTGGTCCGGTCCAGTGGAGGGTAAACTGCTGTTATTGGGTAACTCACCTGTCAGTTTACCTTTGCTCCTCCCTCTCCAGAGGCCTCACAGACTCAGATGTTTTACACAGCCTATGAAATGTTTGAAGGACACAGAAAGCGTAAGTCCACATGGGCACAGCTCTTTCACCCTTGGGTGCTCCCTGGAGGGCGCCGCCTCTTCCTTGCTCTATGACATCATGCATGTGATCATCTTTCGGCCTGGATGACTGGAGAAACTGCCTATGTACAACCAAGTAAAAAGTATACGCCTAGGAATCTTTGTGTTGTCGTTTTGGAGGCTTTCGAAGCCCTGACTAGCTTCAACACTTCTCTACCCAAGATTAAATGAGATTTCTTTTTGGTCACTTGAACTTCCTGACAGTGCAATTGAGTCATGGTTCGTATTTTCTCTTCTTCACACCAAGGTACAACAAACAAAGACTGGAATTTGGGTGACCACCTGTTCCTCTTTTGGTTGTCCTCCCACTTATTTAGAGAATGTCCCACTTTTTCTGTTGCATTCGAGGACGCTCAGTGTGTTGGCAGCTTTAGCCTCGAACAGTTTCAGCTCGTCCTGCAGATCATGCCGTTTGTTCTGCCTCGGCTGCGTGATGTGAATGCAGTTGTTGGTTTTGTTCTTTCATGACTGCAAAGATTTTTATGGGCAAAAAAAAAAAAGCAAAAAAAAAAAGTTATGGGCAAAAAAAAAAAAGCAAAAAAAAAAAAGCATCATTTTAAAACATAAAATTAACACATAATGACTTTCTTGTTCATGTTGGTCACGGTAGGCAGCGTAGGTGTCATGGTAACAAAAAGGTTGTACATGGGCAGTGCGGCTCCACCATTCTAAACCTTCTGTGGGCTCCATCACTGCAGAGAAAGTGCATGCTGTTGTTATGGACAACTCCCTGTGAATGTAGAGCTCTATTTATTAAAGCAGCATCAACTCAACAGCCTTCATTATTGTAGCTCTACACTGCAAACATGTATTGTCTATGAATTAAAGAGCTGGAATTCAGAACATTAATCTTGATTTATAGTTTTGTGAAGTTTAGAGGGCTCAGCATATATGGTCTGTTTCAATAGATTTGTCATCATCATTTATTCATTTCCAGACTCCAGACAGCAACAATAAAAACAAATAAAATGTGTCTGGCTTTTAAGATGGTTTTAAGAAGGAAAGAAACATGCGATGCTAAAGTGGAATATGATTTGTTTCTTATGCCTTGTACATTATGCTTTCTACAAAAGCAGATGGATGAGTTTGCTTGAAATAAAATAAAAAACTACTGTAATCTAAATTCTTCTTTTTTATATATGGATCATCTCCGTCTCAGTGAATACTTTTAAACTTCAAAACTACTTAAATCAAATTAACATTTTGAATTCATGCCACTTTAACTTTTGTAGATCATCCCTTTTGCAGTGTCACCCATTTAGCTGTCTCTGTAGGACACCATTTAACGCAGTGTCTCCACATTCAAAGAGATGTCCCTCTTTCACTCTGTGTCTTTGCACTTTTCCTTCAGGAGACAGTCTTTTCTTGAACGTAGCTGTCGTCTGGTCTTCAAACATCATACTGTGCTTAAAATACGTCACATTACACATCCTGTCATTGCATTCGAATGTGGTCACGGCTGGCATCCGGCCAGTTGTCGCTTTGACACTTAGGTCGGTGTAATCCCTCAGTCGTCCAGGAGGGTTCCATTGTAGGAGATTCAGTTCTATGGTCCCGACACTGTTTTTGAAAGAAAAGAAAAAAACGTTTCAACTTTTATCCAAGAGTCATTCTCAATCAGAAACGTTTTTGTTGTTTTCCTAAAAACTGTGTCCAGAAGATACAACTGAATCGTTTTCTACTTTGATACTTAGATTAATGACAAAACAACACTGAACACACTTAAAGGTGCACTATGCCACTTTTCTTGTAGAAGGTCTGACAAATGCTTGACAAATCTTATTTCCACACCTGGAATGCTCTATTGTACGGAATTAAACGTATATATATTTCTTTTTCACCAATAACAAGTTGCAAAAACAATAAATAGCAAAAATAATAAACAAATAAATTCAAAATAAAAACTGCAATGATTAATTTTAGTTGTGACTAATTGTTAAACTGGTTATAGTTTGATAATTGTGGTTGTTGGACAGACTCTAAAACACATACGAAAAGATCTTTTTATCACAAAGTTAGAGGCATTATTGAAGCAAAAAACTATTCTTTTCATAATATACTTTAATCATAAATATTCTCTGTCTTTAAGTCCTCAGTCAAAATATCCTAAACCTTTATTGGATTCAAAAAGTCTTGTGTTCAATAGAAAGAACTGTTGACTACAAAAAGAAGAATGGTGTGTGAAATCACTCCACAGATCTGACCCGTAACTGGGCTTTCTGGCGTCACCCGCTCGTCTCCATGGCGATAGATACTTTCCATGCCATACTGTGGAACATTCCAGCCAAAGCAACAAGCGGAATTGTCATATAATCCACCAGAAAAGTTCCGTAGTGCGCCTTTAATTGTCCTTACAACATGTGATTACTGCTGTCCAATCACTGCATCAGAAAACAGCACAATAAAGGTGTTTTCATATGAAGTTCACAGAGGTTAGTCCAGGCCCAAACGCCTACATTCCCAAAGCCTCACACGCCTCGTCCTTGTGAATAGGGCCTTTCTCTGGCCGTGTCACTCTGGGATCATGAGGGATTGAGTATGAATCTGCAGGACCGGCTCAAACGCCCAGTGCCCCGAGGCTGTGCCAAGGCCCCGATGCCACGTCCAGTTTGTTTTGTCTGGACAGGAGGCGCCGCGGACAGTGCCAAAAGCATCGTCACATTCATTCCATTCAAATCAAAGGCATTTCACACAGCTCATTCCTGTACTTCTCAGGCTGATGTTTGCTTAAAGCGTGCCACGCAAAGAACGGGCCGGTAAAATGACTTGAATTCAGAATAATAATCTTGATTTAAGTCGATAAGTCTTTCTGAAGGTTATTTCATTATTATACCGAGACTATTTGACTGAAGGTAGCCTGTTCAAACCTTGCCCAAGTTTGTACTTTTGGTTGCGTTTACGTTCCAACTAATTTAGTTTAGTTTATTTTCCATTTGTAGTTTAGGACAAAAAAAAAAACACATTGGAAAACATGTACAAAAACGTAAGAATGTACAGTAAAACAATAAAAACAACACATTAAATTAAAAGTACCAAGATAACTAGGTAAAAAAAAACAGTTAGTTTAAAACAAATTCAGTTTTTTAAATTGATTTGGACACATTATCTACCATCTTAGCCGGACAAATTTAGAATGATTATAAACTTAATTTCATTTTTATTCATTAAATAGATTTTTTTTTTCATGATATATACAAAAAGCTTGAATCAATACGCCACAGATAATACAATTCCATGCTTCTATAATGGTTGGAGGACAGCCATTGTTGTTAGGTATTCCCTAAATTGGCCCATTGTCCCGTAGTGAGGGACACAATTAGGGATGGCAGACGTCCACACACCTTTGAAACTTTACCTTTCATAATCTCATCCTAAATCAGTCAGTCGAGGTCTAATAAATCCTTCAAACTTGTCAAAACGGCTCAAATCAAGAGTTCTGAATTCGAGTGGTTGTACTGGCGCAGACGTACACTTGTTTTGCAGAGCGTTGTAACTTGTGTCTGTGTGTTGTGCCTGGTTTTCCCTCCTCGCAGCAGCAGACGGGGTGCAGCCTGTGGCCTCGGTCAGTCCCCCGGCGCTGAACGTGCAGCGGGGGCAGAGGGCCGAGTTCCGCTGCACGGGGACAGGAAGCCCCGCGCCAGCCGTCGAGTGGATCGGTACGAACGGCGCGTTTTCAGTTCGGCCAATTAGAGCCGATTAGGGATGTCACAAAGTTGCACAGAATTGGCGTCTGCGCTGATGTCATTTGCTCCAAACCAATTCAACATCCAGCTTTCGCCAGCGCGCATTTAGAGCAGAACTACAATAATCAGATAACCCAATGAGTACATCTGTGATTAGCAAACCTAGTGACACATCAGTTAATTCATGGCTATTTAAATTTTTTTATTATTGAGTGTTGGATTTGGAAGACAAGGTGCAATTCATTTAAAAATAGCTCTCATTTTTGGGCGTCGTTTTCCAGAAATCCGATTACTCACATCAGACGTAACTGTTTAAGTGACATTTCAATCATCTGAACACCCTACAAATCAGAGAATGATCAGTTTATTGCGGCGCTTGTACCCTAAATGTAGCTTGTAATTATAGTAGTTATTATTTTAGCTGTTTTAAACAACATTTTCTATTGCTATCACCAAAAATAACAAATATTTCTACTCCAAAAAAACCCAAAACGTTATGAAATCCTGACTTCTGTGTTGCTGTATGGAAGGTTGTGTTGAATGAGTTGCTCTTGCCTGAATGGGGGGGGTAATGTCTTCCTCAGTGGTCCCGGGGAGCAGGATGAGTCCGCGGGCGCAGATCCAAGGCGGGCTGCTGTCCTTCTCTGCTGTGGACGTGTCTGACGAGGGCGAGTACGTCTGCAAGGCCCTGAACACTCACGGGGAGAGCACGGCCAGAGCCTCACTCTTCGTACAAAGTATGTAGCTTGTATTCCCCCACGTACCCGAAAGACAGAAGGAAGAAATGTACAAAAAAAACAAAAAAAAACGTCTTTTCGATATTTTATTCCTTCTATCCGGAGGGTCAAATGAATTTCTCGCACAAGGGATTAATTAATACCTTAAATGTAAATATCTTTTTGATCTGTTTATGTCTCATTCACTTAACTTTATCTTTCAGGAAGTTTGATTTCGTAAAGCTGATCTCAGAGGATTGGATTTACTGTAGTTTTATACTGTCATAAATCGTATTGTTTCTTCTCTCAATAATCTTGAAACTGAAATCTGCCATGGTGCCCACCCTAGTGCTTTGTTAATTCAAAATGTCATCCAATCATACTGCATTACTTTGTGCTGTGCCCCGTCAAGAGTCCAACCCCGGCGGTTTAGGGACCCCGCCTCAGGTCCAGGTCAGCCCACAGTCCGCTGAGGTCCATGAAGGAGAGACTCTGAGGCTGTACTGCAGAGCGATAGGACCCCCCACGCCCAAGCTCACCTGGCTGAAGAACGGAGGACCGGTGCCCCCCCAGGTGAGGCAAACCCCCCCCTCCTCCGTTGCCTAATCTGTGTTCACTCTATGGCAGGTTGTGTTCATGTGTAATTTCAAATAAAGATGGAGGACAGGTCAAGACTCAAAATGCAAGTGTTTTGGTAATTGTGCACTATGACCTCTAATTATTATTTTCTTGAGTTTCAAAGATTTTTTAGATACCATTGAGTTTTGGATTAAAAAGCATGAAAACGTATCTTAATAATGAATTCACCTCACAATAGAGAGGGAGATCATTATCTCTGCTTCTGGAAATGATGGAAATAATGTATATATTTGTACAGATAAGCTCAAATATATACGATGTAGACAGACCGTTTAGTCTCTTGAAAAAACAGTGATCCGGTTCAGTACTGGTCAGATCCGGCCCTCCGTCTGAGATGTCTCCTCATTTCCATTCCTCCAACTTGAACACAACCTGTTTAAATGCACTAAATTCCTGTCGTTCTGCAGGTTTTCTCCAGTAACAGTTCACAATTCCTGAATGCACTGTGATGTTTCATTTTGACTCTCTGCTCTTCCTCTGGCTCCTCTCCGCCCTGACGTTTTGCTCAGGCCATTCCCTCTCACGGTTTCCATCAGTTTAAAAGCAACAGTCTCGATGCGTTACAGAGACGTATTGGAGAAATGCAGGTCTGTTCATCTGTCCGTCTCTGTCTCTCTGTCTTTGTCCCGCAGTCCACTAACAACCATCGTGTCCAAGTGTCCACTAAACGCATGGTCAAGCGTCCACTCAAAACTGTCACGATGTTGACTCGAAATAAATGTATTGCATAATTATGCCATTTATGCTCATTGAAAGCGACAATTTTAATCAGATGATGAGGTAAGATACATGTTACTGTTAAAACTGCACATTAATGACATTATTATTATCGTTTAATAAGTGGCTGTGACTATGTTCATGTACAGTACAGAATATGGACAAGAATAAATGGTAGAAAATGTAATTATTGCCATTGTAAGTAAGCAAAATTCACAAACTACGCATTTGCCTCAGCGATAATAGCGAATTAATTAGAAATATAAGAAACTACGGCCGAATAAAGGCATGCAAAGAAAGAGGAGTTGGAACAAAAATAACGTTTGATGGATTATGAATATGAACTGTATCGTATGAACAGATCAAAACTAGCAGTGCGATCAGATGAAGTGGCTGAGGGGAGTTAATTAAAGTGTTCACGAGACAAGTCAATTCATTTAAAGGTTAGAGCGGCAACGTGCGCGTTTTCTGGATTTCAAAAGGGCAATAAAAAACCAACACGGAGGACACACTAACATCCGCTAAACACCACACAAAATGGCAATACGAACGGCTTGAACACTGGATTCGAAAGAGGACGCACAAAGATGAAAAAAATGAAAGGAAATCTCACATATCTTCCTCTGTAAAATTGTTGTTGTTCAGTTCAGTTACGGTAACAATAGATTGAAAATGTCACGCAATATCTTTATTTCAAGTCAACATTGTATTTATTTGAGCTCACGCCTGATGATTTACTCTTCGTCGCTAACCCTGTAGACGTCCTTTCGCGCCGGTGTGTCGCTTACCTTTCATTCACCAGAATCTTCTTTCATTTAAGGTATTTTAACGTTAAATACTTCATTATCGGGAATGCCATGAAGCAAGCCTATGATAGATTTCTGGGGGAAAACATCTAATGGCTGCTGATGGGTTGAGGTGAAGAGGACAGGGGGAGAGGCTCATGGTTCTGCTGCTGCGGTGGAGAAAAGCCGCGCCTCAAGGGTTTTTCAGAGGCAAATGTGCGATTGTGACGTAGGCATGAGGCTTCCTGGTTGGTTCATCCTTCTTCTAAAACAGTGGCGTGTAGTGTGTGCCGTGCGTGTTCTTTGTTGTGGCGTTCATCTTGGTGTTTCATGCGTCTGCGTTCTGTTTCGTCCACATCACCTCATCATCGCTCGCTCGCCCCTGGCTCTCGTCCTCCTCAGGGGTCGTTCTGGTGCGGTCCTGGTTAAGACCTGCTTTATTTCTGAACCTTTATTTCATCTCCATTTAGGCCTAGTTAAGACTTTTCTCAGTTTTAGTTTAGTTATAGACCTGGAGTCATCCTGGCTCAGTTCTAGTCCTCGTATTAAACTTTCGACCTGCGGTTTGGTCCTGGTTTAATCCTTGTTCAGTTTAGGTTTTGTTCTGGTTATGTTCAGTATCATTTAGTTTTAGTTAAGTTTGTTGGTGTTGTTTAGTCTCCTATAGACCCAGTTTAGGCTGGATATAGTCCTGGTCTAATCCTCACTTTCAAACATAGGAAATGACTAGAAGTTCTCTGACCTCTGAGACGTCTGTGGTCTAAAGTGCAGTTTCAGCTTAAACATTCCGATCCTTCCAAATATTAAAACATACATTAAAACTCTTGTTTACTGGTTAAGGTTAAGTCTCGGTTTAGACCTGGAGTCATTCTGGGTTAGTACTAGTTTAGTCCTGATTATGGTTTAGTCCTGATTTGGTAAAGGTTTAGTACAATTTTAAATATGCTTGCTTTAGACCAGGGTTGGTCTTGGTTCAGATCTGGTTTCATTCTGTTTTACTGCTGCTTTAGCCCTGGTTTAGCCCTGGTTTAGCCCTGGTTTAGCCCTGGTTTAGCCCTGGTATAGCCCTGGTTTAGCCCTGGTTTGGACCTGGTTTGGACCTGGTTGGTACTAGTCTAGTTCTTGTTTAATCCTGGTTCAGTATTGTTTTGGCAGTTTTGCTGTACAATGTTGGTAATCCCATTTTGTATTTCATTTTTCACAAAAGTCTCACGTTGCACTTGTTGTGGGGGATATTCTGTGTGTCAAAGGGCTGGCTCGTAGTTCACCCAGAGGTCACGACCCTCAGGAAAGTTGTTGAATTGCCCTTGTGTACAGCAGATAGTACAGGCCAAGGTGTTTCCTGGTTCTTTCCCACAGCTCTCGCTGTATACAGTTCTCTGGTTCACCTCGCTGTGTACAGTTCTCTGGTTGTCCTCGCTGTGTACAGTTCTGTGGTTCTCTGTGTATACAGTTCTCTAGTTCCTCGCTGTATACAGTTCTCTAGTTCACCTCGCTGTATACAGTTCTCTAGCTTCTCGCTGTATACAGTTCTCTGGTTCACCTCGCTGTGTACAGTTCTCTGGTTGTCCTCGCTGTGTACAGTTCTCTGGTTCTCCTTGCTGTATACAGTTCTCTGGTTCTCCTCGCTGTGTACAGTTCTGTGGTTCTCCTCGCTGTGTACAGTTCCTCCTCGGGCCTGTTTAGTTCTGCCTGACAGAGCCGTTAGCCTTTCCCAGGGGCAGACGTGCGACCACGCAGAAACTCTGTGTGCTCTGGTCATCGGCTGCTTTGAAAACTCATCAGAGGAGTTCAGACGAGCCCCGAGCCCCCGCACGCTCACGGTCCAATGAGTCTGAGCTAAACAGCTTTGTCCCTGATGCCCCGACGCCCCCCGGATACAGTAATCCCCCCCCCCCCAGGCCCTCCTCTCCCCCCTGTGAGGTGTTTACTAACTTCATCACAGCGCATTTTCAGCCCAACTGCAGCTCTACGCACCATGTGATCGAGTGTGCTGACAACAACATCAAACATTTGTTGTTATTTTTATTGCCAAAATCAATATTTTAATCTTATTGACCAGCCAAAAATCTGCCAGTGAAGTCATTCATTTTCTGTACTCAAGTGCAAGTTTTTTACTCCTTTGACGGCTCCTTTGACTTCAAATACATATTGGAAGTCTCTAACTCAACACATCTCGAATCAGCTTGATGTGGCCTCATTTCTCACATGGATTATACTCTTGATTGAGATGCAAAACCTTTTCGACTTTCGACCTGTGTGACTGTTTTCGAATCAAGATGAACACGGTGATAGTTAATGGCACCCGAGCATGAGCATAAGGTGAAAAAGAGCATGGCAACTAATTGTAATTATGGTTGTTAAAGGGATACATCTGTCATTCTACTTATGGTCATGGTACTATGAATCATCTTTGCCCCATCTATATAATCAGTGACCGACCAGGGAACAGATAGATTGCAATTTGCGTCCTGTTGTCGTGATATTACTGGGCTCAAACCAAGTCATGGCTGTCATTTCCAAACGCACAGAAAGCAAAGTCTTTTGAACTAATCAGCAATTACATTAGTCGATCAGTCAAACTATTATTTCGATTGCGCACTTTTTCAAATACATTTTTAACTAACTGGAGGTTTGATTGAGAATATTTACGAAGTGTTTAATAGATGAACATTTTGATTTAATAATGCCACAGTCTTTGTTATAAAACGTCTTTTTGCACGTGTTTTAGAGTCTGTCTAGACACATGATGATTATTTTTTTACAGTCGACTAGTCACGATCAGTCAGTCAATCATCAGCCTTACTTTTTGATGTCGTCCTCCTGTTAAGAATGTTCAAGGCCGTTCATAGTACCTGTAGTATCTGGATATCAATACAAATACAAAGAATGAATGTATTTTATTGCAGCAGAGCGAGTGGTGAGTTCCCATTGGCTAATTTCTTGTCATAAAGTCGTAATCTGCTTTTCAAGGTGGTATAAAAGTGTAGTGTTCATGGCTTCGTACATATTAACCCTGTCATTGTTGGAAGTGGGTCCTCGCTTTGGGCACACATTTGTCCACAAATGTGCTGCAGCTTTTTAATCCCGAACAGAAATCCTAGACGTCTGAGCAGTAGTTTTAACGAGCCCTGTCTTGTCCTGGCGTTCTTCGCTGTAGTAGAGCTTTCTGTGTTGCTCGTAGCTAGTGATTAGTCAATGTTACAATGTCAGACAAATATATTTTGAGAATCTAAAGGGCGTGAGTGACAATTTAGGCAGAAGACCCCGTGGCAGCTCTTTTCACGTTAAAAATATGGAAAAATACATTTGACGTTTTGGATCTTTTAAAAAAGTTAGAGACAAAATATGTCATGTACAGATTCAAATGTTTAAAGAATGTTATATTTTTCCTGGTTCTGCTTGTCTCCATGGAGATGTCACTGCTTAGTCTGGAATGTTCCATAGCATATTATTAAATGTACTGTCTATATATCGTGCATTTATTTATTTATTTATAGGTTTTTGACTTGCTACAATTGGAATCAGTTAATGCAATATAAAGTGCTCTATTTAAATCTAATATGTTATTGTTATAATTATAATTATCACTGAAATATCTTGAAAAACCTCCATGGAGATTGATACGTTTAAAGCCATACTATGAAACATTCTTGACAAAGCAATAACATTCACACGGAGTCAAGCGGGGGGCGGAACATCCTCCAGAAAAGTGACATAGTGCACTTTAGACTGTAAGAGTTTGAGTTTGTAGGATAGATTAACTCAATGTGAACCTTTTTTTGCATCACCTGCAAAACTTCCAAAATGTCACTTGCACCTTGTAGATTCTTAGTTCTTTATTTGCATAATTAAAACAAAAGGTAAGTGGCCCTTTATTTGTGTCATTTTAGCAAATACTTTGTCTTCAGATAATGATATCGTTGTAGACTTTTTCTGCGCTTGCGTGTCTTCTCAGGCTCGTACGGACCGCACTGACATGGGCACGCTGCTCATTCCAAACATCAGACTGTCGGACTCAGGCGTTTACACGTGCGTGGGCAGCAACAGCGCCGGCTCCAACAGCGCCCCCATCAAAGTCACTGTGCTCCAAGGTAAGAGGGGAAGAGGGCGGGCATTTCACTGCATCACCCCAATCAAGCAACCTTAAAACATGATTAAAAAGTCAATAAAAAACATCATTTCTCTGCATAACTTCAGTAAAGAAACATTAAAATGATGTTCTCCTGTAGGTCACTTTGGAACTATACTGCAACAACTGTATTTAGACCTGGTTTAGACCTGGTGGTACCTGGAAAGACAAATATGTTCTTTTTTATAAAATTCTTCCCCCATTGGTGGTCAAGTCATGCCCTTATTTTCAGTGTGAATTTTGTGTAATGCCATGCAGTGCTTTTGTAATGTCAAAGAAAAGATGTATTGTCATGTACACAGTTTTGAAATTCTTACTTCCCTGCTTCCCTTGACAACAGTAGAATAGTAACACAATTGCACTTGTTACAGCCATCCTGTAGCGCCTCCCAGAGGGGAGTGGTGCACTTCACTGTTCAGTCTTTCTTGAAGTACTGAATGATTTGTCCTCTCCAGACCACTGTATATGTGCAAAACATGTTATTGCTTGTAAAACCAAGTAGAATGAGCTTAAATGTGAATCTTATTCTATCAACAAAGTCAATTTTAAGATGCCAAGAACATCTGACTCAAAGAATAGATTATCTGTCGAGCTGTCGTCCACCAGCGGTTACTGTGGAGGCTCGATGCATTATGAATCCATCTCAAATCCAAATCACACACTCACAAAACCACATCCACACACTCACACGCACGCCCACTCACAACGACGAACATGAGGCTGAGCACTGATGAACCAGCCGAGGAAACACCATCGAAGGAGCCATTTGCAGCATAATGTCTCTTGGTGGGAAAAGCAGATTATCCACTTTTTGTTACTTATCTTCCTTCATCTACATCATTTCAGGACGATCAAATAAACCGAGAATCTTTCCTCCACAAAGGCATCCACAGGTTTCAGAGTGATGACAAATTACGACCACTGCAATAGAAATGATATTCAAAACAAATGTTCAAAACTTCCTTAAAGTGGCACATGTAAAAGGAATCTAAAACACATGAAAGGGTATTAAACGTGTCATGTATTTGTTATTTTGTGTTTCCTCTCAGCGGACCACGTGTCCTCAGGCGTCACCATCCAGCCGTCCATCGCTGACGTTCAGGAGGGACAGAGCCTGGACCTGAACTGCTTTGCTCCTGGAAACCCGCCTCCACAGGTCACATGGTCCAGGGCCAGTGGACGCCTCTCCTCCAATCACCAGGTGTGATAATATGTCATTATTGAGTGGCGAAACATTGAAATCCAACTTTTTGCTGTTATTATTTATGCTATTATTATTGTGGTTTCATATTGCACTCGATCACCAAAGCAAGTTTGTGAATTTTTGTTCACTAACAAAACTTTTTCTGATTCTGATTCTTCCTAGAAATGGTCAAACAGTATGAAAACAAAGAAAAGAAAAGAAAACTCTAAAATATATTAAAGGCATGAATACAAATACAAACCAATCAATAAACGACAACTATAATAATCACAGTTATTGATTAACCTGAATTTGTATGGATATTTCTTGAAACATTTTAAAGAAACTGTAAAGACATACTTCTAACTTGCTACATTTTCTTTTAAAAAATACCCACATGAAATGGTTTATATAAATAGTATATAGCTTAATGCAATCATTATTATAATAATGTATTTCCCTAATGATGATACCTACATGTTCCATAACAATTTCTTCATGTTTTTTTGCACTAAAACGTATACATTTTAGTAATTGTAGATCATTATAATTAAGAATAAGGAGAAAAAATAGAGTAGCTTTACTGCCATTGTCAGTGAAAGTCATGTGTATGTAATAAGTCTAGATATGAAGGGAAAGTCCTTGATAATAACTTTTCACATCTTAATAATGTCACTATATTGTCACACACTCGTTCACATAGTCCCTGTATCCTTTTATCTTGACTTTAAGACTTTTGTGTGTGTAGATTTTAGGCAATCAGCTGCGTATCCTGTCGGCCACCCCTGAAGACTCCGGAGAATACATCTGTCAAGTGCAGGACCCCTACGGAAGCCCGGGGGGTCAAGTCCGCCTGTCCTCCGTCTCTGTGTCCGTGACTTCATCCAGCTCACGTAAGTCTGGAGTTTTGAAAAGAGACGTGGTTTTGATTACAAGTGGAAGACAAGGCTGCTCGAGATGACGAGGTTTACTGTTCATTTCCATGCGTTTCTTGGGCTCGCCAACGTGAAACCAAAACGGGCTCAAAGCTTAAATTAAAGCAGCTTTTAACCAGAGTTCCCCAGTTCTTTTCCCGACTTGTGTGTGCGCGCTCATGTGCATTTTCCAACTCAGAAAACATCCTCCCGAGGACCACACGAAAGCAGCAACAGCTACAATATTATTATAACAATATTCAACATTCACAAAGTAGGACCAATCTACTGTATTACCAAGTGGAAATATCCAAAAGTTGGAAAGTAAGATTCAAGGCAACAAAAGTATGTATAATTAAATAAGGAGGTGGTCTTTGTAAAGCCTGACATGTTGTTTTTGGTTTATGTTCCACTTCTGTTTTTCACTATTTCTAACACTTTTCAGAGTTGGGTTGGGAATGTCATCAAGACAACGCCACTTTTATTGTCACATTTTCCAGGGCAGCGTTGCATTGCCTATTTATTTGATTAAATATGGCAGAGTAGGAAATGAAAACGGTTCAGTCATCCATAGACGAAGCCCGGGCGCAGCGTGGGAGGAGGTTCTTCTCACACTCTTCGACTTTTCTGCCGCATACCCGGCCCGTCAGAGCCCGATGTGACCTCACTAAATGTTTCTCCGTGCTACTGTCCCATGATCTCATCCCCGTCTCCTCCTCCGCGCTTTGTAATGCTTATGTTTCTACACGGTGGATTCTCTGTGGGCTCATTGTCAGGTTCACATGTCGACAGCTGGTTGTGCTCGTGTGTGTTTGCAGGTCTGCAGAGTCCCATCATCGGCACGGAGCCTCACTCGGCTGCGGTGCACGTCGGGGAAACTGTCAGCTTCAGGTGTAAAGTTTACAGTGGCGCTGAACCTGTGAGGATGGAGTGGAAGGCCTCGGGCAACCAGCCTCTGCCAGGTACAGGTCTGCTCCGACATGATAAGCTCCTCAAAGCCCTTAATACTATACTTCTATATATATATATTTCAATCACACACAGTTTGTAGTAAGCTTCTTCTTCAGCCTCAACTGCCATGGGGCAATCTGACAAAGATGTCTCTTAGACCTGCGATCATTTTAATGTTTTAGAAATGAACAAAAAACAATGAGCTAAACACACACCTAGACAGCTGACGACACATCCGAACAGAAGTTGTCCCACTGCCCCTCCATGACTCCATGACTCACTCCTGCCACATTTTCAAAGTCCCTGCTTCCTTCATTCCTTCTTTCATAATAGACTGAGCGCACATCACTGGTCCAGTACCTCGCACTCGGAAGACAGGTTTTCTCGCAAAAGGCGCTTGTGTCACCTCCAAGCAGACACAATCTGGGTGACCACGGTAACCAGTCCGACACTTTCCTCCAAAGCAGAGAGACCAAAAGGAGCGTGTAGCAAAAGCACCTGAGGCGTTTTGACATGACTCGATTCTTAACCGTGGAACATCCCCATCTCAAACGCTCACACGGATTTAATGGCTGAAGTGTCTTGCCCAAGAGCAGTAGTGGAGATCAAACCACTAACCTGTGGCTTGGTGGGAAAAGGATGTACAGTTACAATTAACCCTCTGAGCTACAGCTGCCACCACACTGTCCCCTTACTGTGTGTCCCTTACTGTGCACCGTCCTCTGCAAATACACAAATAAAGCTTTTCAATTCAATGTGTCTTTCGCAGAAAACATCAAATTCAGTCCGGACGGTTCTGTACTCACCATTGTGAACGCTCGTCCGAGTAATCACGGAGCTTATCGCTGTGTGGCCAGCAACCCCTTCGGCATCACCCAGACCATAGTGTCCTTGATCGTCAGAGGTAAGCTCACTCGATGTGCGGACGTCACGAACAATTACACATCGTTATTTTGTACTTCAAAGTCCATATGTGACTAACTGTAGCATTACACAGCGAAAGAAAATCTGTAAATATAGTGTCACACATTTGTATCAGACCGTAGGGACTTTTTTTTTGTTTGTAGTCAAAATGAAGTCTCAGTTACATTTACTTGAGTAACTTTTTCAGGAAACGTTTAGGACACCACGCTTTTACTCCTACTTGAGTAAAAGTGTTGGTTCCTCTTCCCACTGTGAGTAATTCGATAAATGAACTGATTTACTTATCCAGCTTTGGTGCTTTGACCCAAACAAACGACAATGAGCCTGTGTTATATTCGCTTGTAGTAAATGAATAGAAGTACTTTTTTGAGTATTCTTGATTGTGTAATATTATTTCATAAACGTTACTCTTACTTGAGTAACATTTTTGGCATCGCTACCACCTCTGAATTAGTGCGAGCTGTCTTTTCCCTGGTGCATTTTCACGTCTTTCTCCCTGTGCTTGAGAATGGCTCCCTCTTGTGGTGAGTGTGGATGATATTCTTCGTTGCGTTATTCCAGGCACCACAGAGTCTCCAATGGCCACCGTGAGTCCGGCTGGGCCACTGCGCGTCAGAGTCGGCGACCCCATAAACCTGGAGTGTCAGGGTTCAGGCGAGTCCCAAGTTTCCGTGTCCTGGCACAGACTGGACAACAACCGAAAAATCATGATGAGCAGCGCCGTTCCCATGGAGTCCAACGCTGTCATGCAGGTAAGGGGCAGAATCGATGTGAATAGACCATAAAATTGACCAAAAAAGAGCAGAAATATTGCTTTATACCCTTGTTTGGATGAGTCGTTTCGGTCTCTTTTTGTGGGAATTTTTTGTAGTTTTTAATTATAGATAATATATTCTATATTCAAGTTTACATACCTCCAAATCAACAATTGCAATATTTTATATTCCTTCATTTATTTATTTATTTATTCATTCAATAACAATATCAAAGACAACAAAAACAGTACAAGCCCCCAAACGTTTTACTCGTAAGGACCGGTGCAATCTGAAGATTTCTTTTCAGGGACCAGTCGAAGGGGGCGGGGCCAGTAACAGCAGCTTAAATATGCACAAACCTTTGTTCTAAGTAGTTTGTAACTGTCTTATTACTGATACTTGATGTTGGGCGCTACATTTTGAGCTCTGCAGTTTCATAGTAAAACACGGGGACATTAGCAATAGACAATCAAACTAAAATAAAGTACATTTTACGATATAACTTTTGCCTCTGGGGCCCAGTAGCAGATGGCCCCCGGCCCGGTTTTGGGCCCCGGCCTGGTTTTGGGCCCCGGCCGGCCCGGTGGTTGGGGGCCCCTGCCATAGAAGACTTGGACAAAACAACATAAAGTTATCCTGCCAAACTAGTGTTAAACGCCAGGGGGAAGAGGTGGGTTTTCAGGCCAGACGGAAACTGTGTTCAATCATCGATCTTTTGTTCAAATCACATATTGATTCAAACCAATCATTTAACTGTACGCAAAAGTTATTTATGAGTGTTTTCTGTGTTTTGGCTCCAATCAGAAAGCCAAACATAACGTAACTCCAGCCATGACAGCTAATTGTATTTCAGGTTCAGTTGTATTTTCATTTTAAACAGCTACTTACTGCCTTTACAACTAACTCATTGAACACTTTTACCCAGTTCCCAGAATGTCACTTACCCCTTTTCCTTTGTCGCCCCTTCTCTTGTGCACTTGAAGAGGCGTGTTTCGAAATATCTTTGTCCTTTTCCAGATCCTGGTTGCTCGTCCTGAAGACAGCGGGACGTACGTGTGCGTGGCCCGTAACAGTAAAGACTCCACAGAGGCTAAAGTGGAGGTGTTTGTGGAAGGTGGGACTCAGCTTCCCTCGGTGCCCCGCGTTTCTGTGTCCGAGCCCCTCATGATCGCGGTGGAGGGACAGACGGCCTCCCTGCGCTGTGACGCTCACGGTAAGAAAACTTCAAATGGTCTGATTACATCATCTTCAGGTGTATTTACATATGAGCTCTTGTAAATCTGTTTCTTTTTGCACATAAACTACATTCTTTTTTTTGTTATATTTTTCCCCCATAGTGTGTTTGAATGGTTTTATTTGTACTCGTGGTAGGTTTCCCGGCTCCAACCATCTCGTGGTCGAAGCTGCGTGCTCCTCTGCCCTGGAGACATACGATCGTGGACAACACTCTGATCCTGCCCGCTGTGGGACGACAGGACTCTGGGGAATACATCTGCACGGCCTCGAACAACATGGGCGTCTCCGAGGCCACCGTCACACTGGACGTGGAGAGTCAGTTCTTTAATTATTCTTTTCATTGAGTTTAAAACACAAAATAATAGTCAAAACAACAACTTGATTAAATGACACATATTTTCCTTTGTTTGTGTTGTTCTTGGGCTCTTGGCCTCTAAACATGGCCCTGCTTTGGGTTCTCATGTTTTAGAACTTAAAATAATGTCTTTTATGTACAGAAAATACACAGACATCAGTCTGTTCTGTAAGTACGCCATCTACTGACAGCAGTGTGAACGAACCATGAAAAACCCCCAAAGAGCATCGTGGACCGGCTAGCTCTATATGTAAAAAGTTGCAGTCATGAACTTGACGCCAGAAAGGCTCAGAACAAGTCTGGGGTGATTTATAAACTCAAAAAACAGTATCTTAATTTCTACCTTTGATGTCACAACAAACAAATTGAAACTTGATTCATTTCTGAGGTACAGAGCAAGAAGACCACATGAATGAATAAAGCAAGCGAGAATGAAGCTTTGGATGCGGGAACAATGTTCTAACCCTTTACGTAGTACGGCCCATAGTACGTAAAACTCACTCTGAACCATTTAAGCCTCACCAACAGTTAAAATGTACCCTCATAAAAACATCAGGAGTTAGGGCTGCGAGATTCGTTATAATCCGATGAACAACTGAATTTATTTCTTCGATGAAACACTCCTGGATGAATGACAGATTACACTGACTTGTTTCTAAGAATTTTGGGCAGGATGCATTGGATCTGGATCTTAAAAACACGGCCAGGGAATTAGCAGTGTGTCCAGACGACTACAGCTGAATCTTTTTCTACGATTAGTTGTTGTGGAAATTTAAAGATGATAACTGGTAAATCACAATGACTGCAATAAATAAAATGTTCTATTCAAATCACAAAATATGCAGTCTCCATGTGATCCTATTATGTATTAAACCTACTGGATCTCTACAAACATATACTTAAATCCATTATATTATTCATATTTTAGTTTTAATGCTCCCTCATTGTATTCTTGACACAAATTCAATGCAATTCTACAGAAAAATGACAATCTGAAGCAAAACCTTCATGTTTTCTGTTTCATTCTTGCATGTTCGACTCCATGCCGATGTCTTGAAGAGCTAGAAGTGTCCCTCAGTGTTTTTGAACCCCCACATTTCCATGTCTCTTCAGCTCCTCCGTACACCACCTCCACGCTTGACGACGTGGCTGTCCGTGTGGGTGAAGTGATCCGGCTGCAGTGCCTGGCTCATGGCACGCCTCCGCTCTCCTTCGCCTGGACCAAAGTGGACGGAGACCTGCCCCAGAGATCCGAGACCGAGGGGGGAGATCTGCAAATCAACCTGGCAACCGCTGAAGACGCCGGAAGCTACAAGTGTGTGGTCAGCAACCGAGTGGGCAGCAGCGAAGTGGTGGTCAACGTCAATGTTAGATGTGAGTTTTCTTTCACTCATAATGTAAAGGGCTGTTTTAGGAAAGGTGAATAGAGCAACCAACAAGTGTACTCAAGTAAGGGAACTTCAAAATATTGCTCAAGTTTAAGTACAAAGTGGTCCAAGAAATGACTCTAGAGTAAAGAATATTTGGGGAAAACATTTAATTTAAATTAATTGTAAGAGTAGGACAAAACAAAAGATAAAACAATGACGAAACAACAAGATGGACCATTCTGAAGGAGTTGTGCATGAAATACACATGTTCAAAGCATGGAATACTGACAACAAAAAGCGTTTGTCACACAGTTTCTTCCCAAAAAATGTGTATGGTGTCTGAAAACTACACAGAGAAGTAAAATTGTATTATAAAGTTAAGTTATACATTTGAGTAAGTACATTTTTATTACCATATACTTTTTATTTTATTTATTTTATTTATTTTATTTATTTTATTTATTTTTTTATTTTATTTATTTTATTTATTTTATTTATTTTTTATTTATTTTATTTATTTTATTTATTTTATTTATTTTATTTATTTATTGATATTTGGGAACAATTATTAATATTACATTACATTATATTAATAAACATTTCTGTAAATGTCCCAGCATTAGCTATACAGCTAGTTGTCCAAGCGTGGTCCCCAGGCAAGATGTAAAAGGCCAAAGTTCACATTATATACATGAACTATTAAGGTTAGTAAAAACATATAAAAGTCAATAGGCCTTCTGCAAGAGCACAACGATAGACTTCTTAGATTTCTATATATGTATTTATTTATTTGCTTATTTTATTCATTGATTCATTGGCATTTTATTTTGGATGTTCTGTGTTTATGTATTAGTTTGTTTAATCTGTATTTTGTTTTTAACAGCGGGTACCCATAAAAAAAAGAGCTTTTCTCATTGGGTTTTCCCTGTATAAGTAAATAAATACATAAATACATAAGTATGAGTAATTGAAATATATATCTTTTTGAACTAACAGTATTCTTATTTGAGTTTGGTAATCTTAGTACTTCTGGTCTCTCCACCTAGCGTATTTAAATACCCAAACTGATATGTGTGTGTCTTTTGCCCGTGTGCAGCCCCCCTGTCGGTGAAGGTTTCGCCGCAGGTGGAGGTGAAAGCCCAGGGCAGCGCAGTGGAGTTCACATGTTCGGCTGCAGGGGGCGTCGAGACACAGATCGAGTGGCTGAAAGAGAGAGGAGTCCTGCCGCCAAACCACCACGTGAAAGAGGGCGTGCTCAGGTAAGACCCTTTACTTGTCCAGTCCAGTGTTGCAACGCAGGGGGATAAAAATATGCAATAAGAAATCAAGATAAATAACTTAGAAAATAGTATGATAATGTAACTAATTTAACTAGAATATTAGAAATACCTTGAGTATAGTTAAAATACAAAATACTGTAAATATATTAAGATAGAAAAATGTTTGCGTAAAACCACAAGGCAGTTTTAAATGTAATAAACCCACAAACTAAATGATCACTGTGACACAATAAACGGTCTTGACTTCTGACACCAAAATTGAAGTTATTTTATGAGAGGTTTTACAACGCAAGACAAGTTTATGGATCATCTTATTTTTTCTAGAATTGAGAATCTGGAGCAGAGCAACGAAGGAGTTTACATCTGCAGAGCCACAAGCGCCTACGGTCAGGCCCAAGACTCAGCCAGACTGACCATCCAGGGTGAGTGACAGCACTTTTGAGTTTTTACTATTTTACACTGTTCAAGATCAAATATTATACTATTAACTATTTACAACTATTAACTATTATTATCATTATTATTATTATTATTATTATTATTATTATTATTATTATTATTATTATTATTATTATTATTGTTAATAATAATTTATTTATTTAGTTATATGAATATATATATATATATATATATATATATATATATATATATATATATATATATATATATATATATATATATATATATATATAATTTCCTTATAATGTGATCCAAACAATAAAAATGGAAGTAAATATATTTACAATCAACACATTTTTCTTTCCCCACCTATATACTGTCAGTTCAATGCACAATATTATTATCTTCCATGTATTAATTAACATTTTCAGCACTCTTAAATCTCATGAAAACTGTTTGTATTTGTTTATTCATTGTATTATTATTGAGTGACGGCGGTGTTATTTGTTCTAGGAGTTGCTTTATTATTATAGGTTTGTTGTTTTGTCGATTTTCTTGGTACTTTTAGAATTCTAGTAATCCTAGTACTTGTAGTATTTTAGTACTACATTGTAGTACCTTTGGAGTACCTTTGCAATTCTAGTAATTAGTAAGTCTTTTTCCTGTAGTACCACGTAATATTACTACGTTGCAGTACAACATTGTAGTACTTTTTCATGCTTTTAGAATTTTAGTAATTGTGAGTTTCCAGGGGTGTTTTTTTTAGGTTTTCTTTCTCAGGTTTTGTTCTTTTAGAATTCTAGTCATCCTAGTACTTGCAGTGTATTCAGTACTTTAAGTACTATGTTGTAGATTACTACATTGTGGTACTACCTTGTAGTACATTTTTGCATTTTTAGAATTCGAGTAATCCTTGTACTTGCAGTGTATTCAGTATTTTCATTCTTATGTTGTAGTACTTTGTTATAGTACTTGTTGTAGTACTAGTACTACGTTGTAGTACTTGTTGTCATACTGGTACTGCGCTGTAGTACATTTTGTGCGTTGAGAATTCTAGTAATCCTAGTACCAAGTCCACAAGTATTCTAGACCAGAGCCCCAGGTCTCAGGACCCAAGTATTGCAGTAATGCAGTAGAAGTACATCGAGTACTACCTTCACAATAAAAGCACATTGAACAATCAATGCAATTTAATACAGATACAGTCAAATTGAGGCACTTCATTAGAAACGATTACATTATATCCAATACTTCAACATCTCCAGTCCCTCACAGTTTTACTACAGACTATTACAGTAATGCAGTAGAAGTACATCGAGTACTACCTTCAAAATAAAAGCATTGTAAAACAATGAATTTGGGTTTTACATAATAAAAGCACTGTAAAAATATGTTTTGGGGATTTTTACAATAAAAGCACTGTAAAACTATGTTTTGGGGGTTTTCACAATAAAAGCACTGTAAAACTATGTTTTGGGGATTTTCACAATAAAAGCACTGTAAATCAGAATCAGAAAGAGAAAGATCAATATTTTTTCCGACTTGATGACTGGAATCAGAATCAGAAGGGGTTTATTGCCATTGTCAATGAACAAAATTCACAAACATAGGAACTTGTCTCGGCCTTAAGGTGCAACATAAAACACTGAGCAATAATAAAACAACATTATATTCAATCAAAAAAGGGCATGCATTAAGAAACAATTTAAAAATTACTTTAACAATAAAAATAAAAATAGGCATTTCTATGTACACAAGAGTTAGTTAGATTTTACAGTTTGAGTGCAGAAAGTGGACAGGTGCAGTGGAGTGGTTGAAAATATTTGCAGTTAAAGTGACAGGTGTTTTGAAGTGTTCCATGAGTCCAACAGCAGAGGGAAAGAAACTATTCTTGTGGCGGGAGGTTCTGGTCCGGATGGACCGTAGCCTCCTGCCTGAGAGGAGTGGTTCAAATAGACCATGTCCAGGGTGAGAGGGGTCAGCTGTGATCTGACCTGCTCGTCCCAGAGCCCTGGAGATGTACAGGTCCTGTGGAACACAGAAACTCGGAGAGAACGTCACTGCAAAGTCTGAGTTCCGCCCTCCGAGGACGATATATTCATGAAGAACAAGTTTATTTAGAATATTTCAGCCTTAGAAACTATGTAATTAAAGCATTAGAGTATTAATTAAGTAGTTGCTAAGCCTGAATCATTCTTAATAAACTATTTGTTCATCAGTTAAGTTTTTGTTCATGCTTTATTAAGGCTAATAAAAGTGTAGTTGTTATAGTGTTACTGAATATTGAATTTGATGATCTTTTTGTCAACTCTAATTGTGACCTTGTTGAACTGTTTCCTCTGTTCTTTCCCCCACAGCGTTGCCTAAAGTCATGATAAACGTGCGCACTTCGGTCCAGACTGTGATGATTGGAAACTCGGTGGAGTTTGAGTGCCAGGCCGTGGGAGACCCGCAGCCCACGGTGAAATGGAGCAAAGTGGGAGCCGCGCTGCCCCCGCACGTCGTGGTGAAGGGGGGCATGCTGAAGATCGAGCGGGTGACGGAGGCGGACGCGGGACAGTATCGCTGCACGGCCACCAACCACGTGGGCTCCGTGCAGTCACAGGTCGTCCTCAACGTGCAGTGTGAGTGCGCTGTGGGAAGGGTCTCGTCACGGTTGAGCTTAGGCTTGACATTTGTCGAGACACCAGGGGTTTCGGGGGGACAAATGCGGCCCCTTCAGAAAATATTATACAATGGCAACCTCAATCTTAAAGGTGTAGGTGTGGATAGAGTTTATATTAAGGTTTTTAAGCCAAAAGGCCTATGTTTCATTCAAGAAAAACTACTACTACTAAATTCATTAGTACAGACAACGACAATAAAATGTATACAATTAATACAATTATTACAATTAATCAAATTAATCAAATGAATACAATTAAGATAATCAAATTATTAAAAAAATACAAAAAATAAATTTAATAATAAATGTAATTAGAAAAAACAAGACAGGGCTAGACAAAAGACAGATTGGGTCAAATTGAAAATGCAAATTTCAAAAAAGTAAGGCATCCAAGAAAAAAATTATATTGATAATAATAAAAATTTTAAAAGAAAGGTTAAGGCGCACTAGGTCCATGATATGAGTCTCATTTTGTCCAATTTGTTAAATTTGTCCATTCTAGACGCTCTTGATTTAAACCACTAAACAATCTTCAACACATTTGAAACTGGAAAATTATACATAGATATTTTTCTTGTTTATCTGTTTATTTATTGTAAATTGTGGCTAAACCTGGAACTAAACCTGGGCTGGGCCTGGATTAACTTGAACTCTGACAAACCGATTCTACATCTCGACAAAATGGGCTCAAACCAGGACCAAACCAGGGCACATGCTTTAAAAAAAAGAGATTCATATTCTAATTGGGACTATGCCGTTTCAATTGATAAAAAACATAACTATTATTTATTATATCCGTTGATTTATTTATTTCCAACATAAACTAATGGAACATGTTTTGTTTGAAAAGTTTTTTTTATTTTGGGAATATAATTTGGCTTTAAAATAAGTCAAACATGTCTTGGAACAACTAATAAAATCAACACCAAAAAAAAGAACTACATCAATCTGAACTAAACCATCTATTTGACTGTTTTCCCAGCTCTGCCTCAAATCGCAGCTCTCCCTGAAACTAAAGAGGTAACGGTCGGCTCGGACGCTGTTTTACCCTGCGTCGCTTCAGGATATCCACTCCCTGAGATCAAGTGGTCCAAGGTACTCATTTCTTTAAATAATAATAAATCATTTCTGTGATAAAAAAAAAAAAATGTGAATTGAATGCGTTCTTCTCGTTGCTGCAGCTGTTTGGAGAGCTCGACCCAAAGTGTTCCCAGGAGGCCCACGTTTTGACGGTTCCTCGAGTTTCTCACGAAGACTCTGGAACCTACGTCTGCACCGCCTCCAACAAACAGGGCAAAGTGGAGGCCTTCACCACTCTCAAAGTCCACGGTAAGTGTAGTCAGTGATTTATTTACACTTTGAGTCAAACCGTACTTGAATGAAACAAATAGTAAAGATATTTAGTTTAGACAGTTTTGGCGGGAATTTGTTTTTATTTTTATTCTTCTGCGATCAGATTTGCATTATACGGTTGGAAAAGATTGTTCACATTGTTCATTTTAAGCTTCCCCAGGAACATAAACACAGAGAGAAGGCAAGGCAAGGCAAGGCAAGTTTATTTGTAGAGCACAATTCGTACACAAGGCAATTCAAAGTGCTTCACACAACAGGAAAAAATGCATTAAAATCACAAAGACATGGCAGAAATCACAATCTTAGTTCAAGACATAAAAGAGAAGAGTGCAAAGAAAAGCATTTCAGTCATATGCACAGCCAAACAAAACAGTTTTTAGTTTAGATTTGAACATTGCCAGAGTAGCGGCCTGTCTCACATCCTCAGGAAGACTGTTCCAGATTTTAGCTGCATAAAACTGAAATGCAGATTCCCCATGTTTAGTCCTGACTCTGGGCACCAGCAGGAGGCCGGTCCCTGAGGTCCTCAGAGTCCGAGATGGTTCATATGGCACTAACATGTCCGAGATGTACTTTGGTGCTAGGCCATGGAGAGACTTGTATACAAGCAGAGCTGCTTTGAAGTCTATTCTCTGAGCCACAGGGAGCCAGTGCAGAGACCTGAGCACAGGACTAATGTGATCGTACTTCCTGGTTCTAGTCAGGACCCGAGCAGCAGCGTTCTGGATGTACTGCAGCTGTTTTTACAGCTCGTTTGGAGAGGCCAGTGAGCAGGCCGTTACAGTAGTCTAATCTACTAGAGACAAACGCATGGATAAGTCTCTCCAGGTCTGGTTTAGACACTATACTTTTGATTTTGGCAATGTTTTTTTAGATGGTAAAAAGCTGCTGATGTGATTGATCTGACGTGGCTGTTAAAATTCAAATCTGAGTCCATTATTACCCCCAGATTTCTAACTTGATGTGTAGGTTTTAGAGCGAGACTCTGGAGGTGACAGTTAACAATTTCTCTTTGTTTCTGTGGGCCAAAGACGATGATTTCAGTCTTGTCTGAGTTCAGCTGGAGAAAGTTGTTTTGCATCCACACACTGATCTGTTGGAATGCAGTGACAGAGTGAATCCACTGGTCCATATTCACCTGCCGTCAGTGAAACATAGATCTGAGTGTCGTCTGCGTAATTGTGATAGGACACATTCTCGCTGCGTATCAACTGACCTAACGGCAGCATGTAGAGGTTGAACAGAAGGGGTCCCAGGATTGACCCTTGGGGCACCCCACAGGTCAGGGGCATCTGGTCTGAGACACAGTTACCAATTTCGATAAAGAATTTCCTGTCTTCCAGATAGGACTTTAACCAGTTTAGAGCAGTGCCAGTGATGCCACACCAGTCCTCTAGTCTCTGTAAGAGGATCCCATGATCGACAGTGTCAAAAGCAGCACTCAGATCTAACAGAATTAAGACTGAGGCTTTGCCCGCGTCAGTGTTCAGGTGGATGTCATTTGTCACCTTGACAAGAGCAGTCTCAGTGCTGTGATGAGGTCTAAAACCTGACTGGAAAACATCAAATGAGTTGTTTATTAAGAGGAAATCAGTGAGCTGTTGGTAAACAACCTTTTCAAGGACTTTGCCCCAAAATGGCAGATTAGAGATGGGCCGGTAATTACTCAGTATACTGCGGCATCAAGACTGCTCTTCTTTAGGAGAGGCTTTATGACCGCAGTTTTCAAAGACATTGGGAATGTTCCAGATTGAAGCGACATGTTAACTATTTGAGTGAGTGGTGCTAACAAACTGTTCAGCACAGACTTTAGAAATCTGGTGGGTAACACATCGAGGCAGCATGTAGATGAACTCAGGCTGGTGATGATCTCCTGGACAGTTTTGTCAGTTACAGGTGCAAAGTGAGTCAGCTCTAAGTGTGTAGGTGGTTTTGAGGGTTATTTTTTTGCATTGTAGAATTGATAGCATTTTTAATGCCCTGAACTTTGTCATTAAAGAATAATGCAAACTCATTACACTTGGATGTGGAAATGAGTTCTAACGGCAGCTGAGCTGGAGGGTTTGTTAATCTGTTTACTGTGGCAAACAGGACACGCGAGTTGTTACTGCAGCTTCCAATTATTTTCAGAAAAATATCCTTCCCTAGTTCTACATAAAATGAGGTTGTACATGTACAACTTCTCTCTGTAAATCTCTTTCTGAACCTGGAGCTTCGACTTGCGCCATTTTTCGTTCGGCCCGACGGCACTCCCTTTTCTGTGCCCTGACCGAATCATCATTTCTCCATGGCGCCTTCTGCTTATTTTTAACAATTTTAGCCTTCATAGGGGCAATGGTGTCGAGAACATTCAAAACACTAGATGTAACAGAGTTCAACAAATCATTTACATTAGAACATGAGACATTTTCAAAGTTTATCATTTCCATAAACAGTTTTCCCGTGCTGTCATTTATGTGTCTCCTCCGGACAATTGCAGGACCAGCTGGTGGTTTGGGAAAAACAGACAGGTCAAAGAAGACACAGAAATGATCAGACAGAGCAACATCGACCACATTGACGTTTGAAATATTAACCCCTTTTGTAATTAGAAGATCTAGAGTGTGCCCTCTGCTGTGGGTGGGGCACATCACGCGCTGAGTAAGACCGAAAGTTTCAAGGACAGCATGAAGCTCTTTAGCGTTTCTGTCACAAATATTATCAACATGAACATTGAAATCACCTGTTATAACCAAACCATCAAAGTCTGTGCATACGACTGAAAGCATCTCAGTAAAATCATCAATAAAACTTTTGCAGTGCTGAGGAGGCTTGTATAAAACAATGAAGAGAATGGATGGAGACTGTTTTAGCTCAATTTTAAAGGCTACATACTCAAATGTTGAAAACACCCCAAAGGACAACCTGTGGGTAACTATTTCATCTCTAACAAAAGCACACACACACCTCCTCCCTTTTTGTTTTCTCGTGTTTCAGATTCAAACATAAAGTTGGGTGGAGCAGACTCTATTAGAACTAAATTTCCTGTGTTTTTTGTCAAGCCATGTTTCTTCAGTTAAAAACATAAAATCAAGATTATAAGAAGAAATAAAATTATTAATTAAGAATGATTTGTTACATAAGGATCTGACATTTAGAACAGCAAGTTTCAGACTAGTTTCAGTGAGACTGGGCGTTATCTTTTTACAGGGAATATGAATCAAATTTCTCAGATTGGGCAGTCTGACTCGCATTTTGTTTTCCCATCTGTGTGATGTTACTACAGAAATAGCACTAGGGGAGGCTGTTTTTTACACAGGGCCCCGGGTTGGTTTGATTTTTAATATGACTATAAGTCCCGGCAACGCTGAGACCCAGTGCATCCTAGCTATGGGAGATACCAGGTGAAAGGCGAGGGGGGATAGGTGGGGGGACTTTTGTTGGTGTAGTGGGAGCCGGTGAGCGTTTGGGACCAGGTGAAAGGCGGGTGGGTTTTGGTGGGGTGATTTTTGTCTGTGTAGCAACAGTCAGGGGAGAGTTCATCATCGTTGATATCAGAACTCTTGCTAAATTAGGCGTGAGTGGAGCCATCTTAATGCCTGATTTGATCAGATGTTCAAGATGGCTGGGAAGACCCCTGGGTGAGAGTGGGAGATGGAAAGGAGAGTGAGGAATCTGTAGTGGGAGTAGATGTTGCAGGGGGGATCCAGGGCTGCTCTGAGGGCAGGGGCGATGGCGGGGATACTGCCAGGCCCGCCACAGATGGGTCCAAGGCCTTTGATGAGGACCGTGCAGGAAAGAACTGAAATTACTCCTGCGCTAGCCGTGGTGAAGATTGTTGTGGTGCTGCTGCAGATGAGTCCTTTGCTGGAGGTGGTGGAGGTGATCGTGGAGCAGTTGGAGTTGAATTCTTTGCTGCAGGTGGTGGAGCGGCTGCTAATAAATCCTTTGGTGGAGGCTGTGGTTGTGGTGCTGCTGATGTTGAAACTTTGGCTCGGTCTCTGGTTGATGGAGCAGGAATTTTTCTCTCATTCCTCTCTTCTCTAACTATAGCAGGAATTTTTCTCTCAATCCTCTCTTCTCTAACTATCTGCTCAGGACCCTGTCCAGGCCCAGCCTGTCCAGGCCCAGTCCAATGCCTCAGAGCGTGGAGCAGGTTCTCTGTCAGCACCCTCACTCCACCTCTGCATAGGTGTGGGCCATTTCTCTTAAACAGGTCCTCTCGTTTCCAGAATAGATAGAAGTTCTCAATGTAGTGCAATCCTCTTGTTGCACACTCTTTAGACAGCCATGTGTTCAGCTGAAGCAGCCGGCTAAACTTGTTTATCTTCCTGTCAATGTTTGGAAGAGGTCCACTTATGAATGTTTTTATTTTCATTTTATCAAGCACGCCGAATAACTCCAAGAAGTCTCTTTTCAAAACTTCAGTCTCTTCGCGTCGTGTGTCCACTGCGCCCACGTGCACAATCAGCTGTTTAACTCCTTTATGTTTGGCCAAAACATTAGAAATACGTGACGTAATCTCAGTGACTGTGGCGCTGGGAAAAGAATGTGTTTTTGATTTTTTCATGCATCACGTGACTTATCGCACCATCCCCAATCAAGACGACCTTGACGTTAGGCACAGATTCTCTCTCTGTCTCTGTCTGCCTTTTCGCCACGTCATGTTTTACATTTTTCCTTTGTTCATTTATTTCAGTCTTTGAAAGTGGTAAAAATCTGTTTGTAAGCTGTATTTCAGGTGGCGTTACATTATCTTTGTATTGCTTAGCGTTCGAACCGCCTTTAGACAGTTTTTGGAAACGAAACAGAGTCACTCCGGTTTAAATTGAAAGTTGCTGTTTTTCTTGTAAAAAATGTGGACTTCTTACCACTGGATGACACAGGGATTGTATCGTGCAGTCCTTTTTCAGATTCCAAAGCAAATATCCGTGCTTGTAGCTCATGAATTTCTTGTTGAAATTTCCAACAGTGTTTACAGGAGTTTGTTTCTCTTCTCACGGACATGTCGCTGGTTCGTCAGATTTGTTGATTAAAACTCTAAAAATGTTCTTAAAATCCTTGGTTGACTTAAAAAGTCATAACAAAAAATGTTTGGAAGACAAAAAGCTGAATTTACCATAACAAAAAATGTTTGGAAGACAAAAACTGATTTAAAAGCAAAATAAATAAGGAAAGCAGCTGAAGCAGGCAGGAGCAAGCAGGGAAGCGTCTGCACTCTTCGGAAGCAGGAAGTAAGGCGAACACAGAAATATTTACTGCTAAACTAATACAAGAATCAAATGCTCTTTACAACATGTTTTTAGAGTTTTTACCACATAAGACAGGATATTTTGTTCAGTGGAGAATACATTTCATTACTTTGATAATTCCACTCTTTGGGTCTGCTATTTGTGACAACTCTAGTCTTTAGTCTTGTAATTGTATGCTAACGTGCTTGTCTCTTGTGCCTTTTCCAGAGCGGGTGATGCCATACTTTGCCCAGGAGCCTTTGTCCTACCTCACGCTGCCAACCATCAAAAACGCATACAAGTCTTTTAGCATCAAGATCAACTTCAGACCCGACAATGTTGACGGTGAGATGGGTTTCAGTGGTTGCGCTTCACTTTACAGCAGCACATGACACGATAATTGTCTGAAAATAGCATACGTAACTGGGATAATAAGGGATAAATGTGTTTTTATTATTTTTCCTATTTGTCTGTGTTTTTGTTACGGAACAGAAAAATAAGCCAAAACGTGAAACAAACGTGTCGCTGACTCTTCTGAATAAGGTTTTGCATACTCCGTAATTTCTTCCAAAAGTGGCCAAAATTACACGCCAACTGTATCCATCTCTTGCACTTGCATTGCAGGAGTCGTGTGCCCCAGACACATCATTTCAAAGTCAACCAGGATGTTAATGCTCCATTGTTCTCTCCACTATTAATGAACAGAACACATGAGAACGATGGTCTCCAGCAACGAGCGTTTCCTTGAGAATAGTGTGCGCTTTGACGTGGTGTTATGAAATAACTTTGCTCATTATTACTAGGAAAACACCAACCCTGTCTCCCGATTATTTACAGTAGGGCTGTCAAAAAAATCTTAACCCAGATACTAATTGAGGCTAAAACTAGAATTGAAATAAGATTAATTTGAGCAGCTATTAATACTGACAAACAATCCTTTATTGGACAAAAATGAACATGATTTAGAATGTGCTTGAGCTTAAATATTAGATAAACTAGTGTTATTTGGTCTTGAAAATTACAGTACTATGATCTAAAGATGTTTTTTTATTATTTGTGGCATCAAGTCTCAAACCCTTTTCTTGGTATAAAAGTCTCAAGTTAAAAATATAACTATAAATAATATTTTTTTGAACGTAGCTACCACTAGTACATTGTCCCATACCACTGCACCATCAGCATGCACACAATTACACTTGTAGTTACCGTGCTATTGCCAGACTATTACAATGCTATTACTTTGCTGTAAATTGAAGTACGTTCTGTTTTTATACACATATGTACAGTACGTTTTTCTTGATTTTGATGATGTCTTCTGTCTAAACGTCTGCTCTCGTCCTCACTCATGCGGTGGGAAGGTCTCATTTTGTACGCCGGTGAGTCTTAGCCTGAGCGCGTGGACCCTCAGAGCCGTCATGTGCAGTTGTGCTGAGTGGCTGCTGCAGACCTCCCCCTGCCCAGCGCACACAGCTGATTTTGGGGCATTTTTCAAAACAGAGATGCCCAATCATTCTGTGTTCGTTTATGTTTATCCACTCTGCAAAAATGTAGTTTCTATATTAATTCATGTGCACTTGAATTCAAGATTTAGAACTGATTTGAAACGTTTTGATTAGTTTATTGCCAATATTATCTGACTGGTTTCAAGTGTGTTGGTATTTTTCGTGGTTAGAAAACCCTGAAAAAGTAATATTTGGATAAGGTAAAGCAACGAGTTAGGAATTTTAGATCTTGCATTAAGTAATCATGTAAAAAAAATTGAATATTTAATTAAAAAAACATTACACAGGTAGTTAATTGTAAAGCGTTAATAAGAGAAAATGTATGTTAAAATCAGTCAGAATCATCTTGAAATCCAATAAAAAGTGGCCTAATCAATACAGCTCAGATCAACATATAATTCTGAATTCAAGTCATTTAAACTATATTTTTGCAGTACAACACAGGTATTTGGATCTGATCAGACATAAACCACATTTTTTAGAAATCAGCTTTGTGTTTGCGCCGTTATTCAGGCCAGTTTGACTGATTTGAGTTTTGTTAAATATAGATCTGCATGCTTGCCGAGCCGTATGTGTCCCTGGCATGTGGACAAAGTATAGAAAAGGCTGTCATATGCATCTGCCATCTTCGTGACGAGTATTTATATCCTAAACTCAGCTTTGGTTGGCTTTAAACCTGCCTCACCATAGCATGCCGCTTTACCATGAGCTTTTGAACAAGGTTTATTGTGTGTTGAGATCATAGAAGTCCGTCCTAATTAGTTCATTTTCATTGACAAGCATTGCAAAACGGCTAAATCCATCGCTTACTGAATGATTTATTTATCATTTATTTATATTAACTCTGCGGTGGTGAATTTGTCTTGACACGTGTTTGTTTGTGGCGCAGGGATGATTCTGTACAATGGACAGAAGAGGAGCACAGGAGCGGACTTTGTGTCGCTCGGTCTTGTGGGGGGTCGACTGGAATTCAGGTCAGTATTTAAAAAATCTTATTTTTATTTCTGTTTGAAGCATAGAACATGCTAAATCCATGTTGAACCAGGATATTATGGCATTTTCTCATCCAAAACATAGCTGAAGTTGTAAATTCTTTCCCCGTTTTTAAATTGCCTTTATCACAAAGCATATTGATGTCAGATGTCACCTAAATATGATTAACTCTTATGGTTACCATTAGAGGGCGCTGACACTTACCTTACAGGGGACAATAGGGTGAAAGTGGCAGAAGCTCTCAAAGCATTTCTCTTTTTAATTATACACAAAAGCACAAAGAAACGGTGTATTTATATGTAGAAACTCTTCAACTCACTTAATCCATAGCGTCTACTTTCTGCTGCTGTCGACTAAGAAAGATTTTTAGGTCGACTTTAACACCATCGACCCAAGTACTGCTACTATCAGTACATACAAATAGTTTCCGATTCTGGTTCATCATTCGAAAAACTCAATAAAGTACTTGGTTCCTATTTGGGGCGTCACGTTCTTCGGGAGATACAACGTAAAGGTGTCCAAAAGTTGTTGTTTTTTTGTTGTTGCGATAATTTTTTTTAAATTTTCCACTTCAGGTTTGACGTCGGTTCTGGCATGGCGACTATTCGTGACCCGAACCCAATCAAACTGGGCGAGTTTCACACAGTGGAGTTTTCCCGTAACCTGACTCTGGGTTACATCAGCGTGGACGGAGGGGAGCCCATTAACGGCACCTCACAGGTACGTCAGCACCAAACCTTTCAGTGTTCTATTTGAGCTAATCACTACTTCGAGTTCAATTCTTTACTGGTGTGTTTGGTTCTTGTTCTGGTACTTTTAGAATATACAATATACACAGAAAAAACAACCACCAAAATGTTGCTTCCCAAGTACCACCAGGATTAGACAAGCATGAGTTAAAACGGTTCTAAAACAACCCCAAACCAGGATTAAATCATAACCTAACAATGATGCAAGACCAAAACATATATATAAAAATGTGTCCAATTATAATGAATAAAAGTATTACTGAAGAAATCTGTTCTAGTTTATTACAAGCTTTAAAACTAACATTTATACTTATATATAAAATGTAGTTCGGGGCGGGCAAAGCTGCTACTTATTGCGTAATAGGCAGATTTTTGGTTTGCGTGGATTCATATTGTTGCAAACTTAGATACAGATACAACTTTCTACAATTTTAAAACAGCGCATAATAAAGTAGAATGAATTGCCTTCCTTCTCAGGGTAAATTCCAAGGCTTGGATCTGAATGAAGAGCTTTATTTGGGAGGTTACCCCAACTACACCCTGCTCACCAAGACCGCTGGGATCAAGACTGGCTTTGTTGGTAAGTGTTGTTTTACGCCAACATTAATGTCCATAGTTTAAGCAGATGATTGTTGGATTCGCTGGTTGTTTTCAGGCTGTGTCCGTCAGCTGATCGTTCAAGGAGAAGAGGTCATCTTCAAAGATCTGGACCGCAGCTCCACTGGCGTCAGCAACTGCCCCACCTGCAAAGACCATCCATGCCAGGTCAGTTGTTGTAATGTAGAAAGAGTCAGGTGGAAGTGATTTGCAATCCTCACGTTCTTTATATGATACAGACCTTTGAAATGTGTTTTACGGCGTTCCTCTTGTCCATCAATAAAGTCTAACTGTATTTACAGAACGGAGGCAGATGTGAGGACTCAGAGGCCAGTCTTTACAAATGCAGCTGCGCCCGAGGCTTTACCGGCAGCAACTGTCAGCACCACTCCTCCCTGCACTGTCACACAGGTACATACATTATATACGCGGGGAACCGAACATATGGATGTAACTATGGTTCTATGAATCCTGCATCCCCCTCAGCGCATTCATAGGGAACATTCAGCCTTCTTAGTTAGACTTTAAAAACAGTTAAACATACTTAACAATATACTTGCACACGGGAAACGACTTACATGTTGTGTCACACTGATCAGAGGCCTGTGGACCAGATGCAACTTGTATCAACCGCCCAACTGGACTGGGTTATGACTGTCGCTGTCATTTGGGCAAGTTTGGAGACAAATGCATGGCAGGTAAGTGGTCATCTTAACCTTAAATCTTTCATAAATCTTATAAATTCCTGACTTAGTTTTATTAGATGATGTAAATTGCAATTTTTTATCATTTCGCCATAAGTAACTTTGTTTGCAGACAGCACATATAGAGAAACAACAGTGTCCATAAAAAAGCACATTCATGTAAATCCACAAATCAAGCATTGCCTCAGAAAGCAGACTACAGTGTGGTCTGATCAGCGTTAAACCGGTGGGTTGAAGTTGGATGTGATTCCTTTAGTTCTAAGAATCAAACCTTCTATTTCAATGCATATACATTGTCTATGCACAAAAGTACCAGAGTAGTCCTGACCAAGCTTAGCTCAAGGTCTGGAGACTTGTCCCCCACTGTTTCCCCATGGGTCAAACGCAGCAGACATTGAGGCGTGATACGTCTTATTGTGCTTCATCAGGAGAACTGGTGACCACGCCTCAGTTTGATGGAAAGTCTTCGTTCATCGCGTACCCTCCTCTGACAAACATTCACGACGACCTGCGAGTGGAGCTGGAGTTTAAGCCCCAGAGCGCTCACGGACTCATGTTCTTCTCTGGAGGCAAAAAGATGAAGGTGGAGGACTTTGTTTCGATCTCGATGGTCAATGGACACGTGGAGTTCAGATATGAGCTCGGCACAGGTGAGAGACAGATCATCTTGAATTGCATTTAGAGTGTAATTCAGAATTTTGTATTCTGAGAACATTTGACCAGTGAAAAAATATGTTTAATGCTCTGGCAAAAGTGCAAATGTGTGGTCTTCAGTGTAATTTTATTTGAGCTTGTTTTTCCATTCAGTAATACTGCTCCTCTCTGAATTTACTTTTGTATATTTTCATTTAGGCTTACCATATAAAATGTAAACCAAAGAACATTTTAAATAAAAGCATTTATTGAATTATAGAAAACCTTCAATAACACCCATCCTTACTGTGGGTGGACTTTCCTCTCCACAGATCTGACCTGTAACTTGGCCTGCAGGAGGGTAGTGTTACTGCGTTGTTTGTAACATCCCACAAAATGGCATAAAACGTATCTATCTCCATGGAGAATGTTCTAAAATGTGGCTTTAACTTTCTATCTCCATAGAGTAACGCAGACCACCAGAAACTGTAAGTGGTGCTGCTTTAAGTATCTCGTTTATTGAAGCTGTTTCGTGACATTTCTGCTCTCTATGAATAGGTATCAGTATTTGGTCTGAATTTAAGTCTCTTGTAACAAATACTAACTTTTTTCCCCATGTATTAACTCTTGAATTGCATTTGGTCATGTCCAGGTCAAGCCATCCTGCTGAGTGCGGAGCCCGTGTCCATCGGCCAGTGGCACCGAGTGGTGGCGGAGCGTGTGAGGAAGGCGGGGCACCTCCAGGTGGACCAGGGCCCCGTGGAGAGGCTCTCGTCTCCGGGAAAAGCCCAGGGTCTGAACATCCACACACCCATGTTCCTCGGAGGAGTCCCCAACATGGAGATCCTTCCCAAACCCGCCAACATCAGCCACATGTTTGAAGGATGCGTAGGAGAGGTGTGTTGGGCAATATCAGATCAAAACAATGAAACAGCACTGCAGAAGAGCACCACATTCGATTACATAAAGGTTATGAAAGTGTTAAATGAGTAAAATTCAGAATTATATATCAAATAATTGGGCCAAAAGACATGTGAAAGTATTGATAAAAGCACATATTACTACACTGACTTGAATTAACAGTTATCTTGGTTTATTTTGGATTTTTTTTGCCATTTTCAACTGAAATCACTTGACTTGCTTTGAGTTTATTTAATTAATTTTCTTTTTTAACACAAATCTAATACTTAAATAAATGTTTTGCTTTTATATGTGCCATTTTCTATAAAGCCACATACATTAGCTGCATTTACAACACTAATCAGAAATATTGAAATAAAAACAAATCATTTTTGACCAGTTTCTTTTTTAATAAACAAATAAACACTGAGCACAACGCAATACAAAATTACCAGTGTAAATAATGACACAAATAGATTAACATAAACATTTTGGACCAGTTTCTTAGGAGAAAACACCCATCTACCCACGTAAATAAATTCAAAATAATAGGATCTGAATTCAAGTTGTCATTCCCTCCTGCAGTGGTCTAACTTGGCTCTGAATGTCTTTGTAGGTGCTCATCAATAACAAGACTGTAGATTTGTCGTACAGCTTCACTGAGAGCAATGCCGTCAGTAAATGTGTGGACACCAGCCCCTGTGACCGCCGGCCGTGTTTGAATGGTGGAGACTGCATGTCCAACGCAGAGTACGAGTATCAGTGCCTCTGCAAAGACGGATTTGAGGGTAAGAAAGCGCTAGCGTAAAGGACACCTACCATGCTAAATGTAGTTTTCTGAGCTTTTAACCATGTTCTAACATTGTTCCCTCATCAAAAACATACCTGGACTAAGATTTAGCTTCATTCACACTAGTCTGATGAATCCTGGTTAGAAAGTCCTCTCCCCTCCGAGCGTCAAAACCACTCTATTTGGTTTGTAAGTCCATAAATCGTCGCCGGACAAGTTCTGTTCATTTCTGCCATCTAATCACCATCAGTACAACTGTGTGGCTTTAACCAGGAAGACGGCAAGCAACAGTGATTTTAAAACTGTGTAATACCCTCTGCAGCCAGTAGATGAGCCAAACCTCTGTTACTCTGGTGTCTCCAAAGGCTGTGGCAAAGTTATATATATATATTTTAGTTCTAAAACAATGAAATGCCAAAGTAAGGTACTCAAGAGCACGTTTAAAGACCAATACCAAGACAAGTAATGCATACTATTAGTCCTTTAAAGTACTACGTATTTAGAATTGAGTTGTCAAATCCAGGTTCAGTTCACAGTGCACATTTTGAGCATGTGTTGGAGCAGTAACACATAAGAACATACTGAAACGTTAACTGCTAAAATAATCCAAGAATTCAGTGCATTTCAGAATATGTTTGTAAGGGTCTCACTACAGCGCAGGGCTTACAACAAACTAGCATTTTAGAACAGTTATTACCATTGTACATTGAGACTTTTTAAATGCATTATCAACCAAATAATGATTGCAATATGGTGATAATTGGATCATTACAAATAATAATTACAAAAAATGCTTGATTTAATAATGCTACTGTCTTAGTACTTTTTTTATATTTTTGTATGTGTTTTAGAGTCTGTATAGTCCAAATAACAATGACTATGTATTTTATATGGTCGACTAGCCACAATTACCCAAACTAAGTAGATTTGATATGTAATTAGATCCCACTGAGACTATTACCGTATTTTCTGCACTATAAGGCGCACTGGATTATAAGGCGCACTGTCAATGAATGGTCTATTTTTGAACTTTTTTCATATATAAGGCGCACCGGACTATAAGGCGCATTAAGCTAAACAAAACAGTCCCAACCTTGTTCATGGAAACACGTTCTGACTCAGTCTGATACGCTAAATCAAACGTTAGCAATATTCACAGTAACTCAAAATGGCTCAGGTACAACACGTAAAAAAAACTCACAGTCAGATACCGCTAAATCAAACGTTGGTGTATTCACAGTCACTCCAAATTGTTCAGTTAACACTATAACCACAATACACTCACTTTTTCAGTTTATTCCTCGTCCACAAATCCTTCAAATTCGTTATAGACACACTGTAATATTATGGTGAAGCACAGTATTACTTACTCCGCGACGCTCCTGGCTATGGTAACCGTAATGCCTGCAAGCGGTGGCGGCTTTGTAGTTTACCAAAGTCGTAATAAAACATTTTGACAGATTTTTGAGCGATGTGTACCACCATAAAATCGGTTCGAGGTCAGTAAGCACAACCAGAATTCATCCACATATAAGGCGCTCTGGGTTATAAGGCGCACTGTCATTTTTTGAGAAAAATAAAGGTTTTTAAGTGCGCCTTATAGTGCGGAAAATACGGTACTTTGTGCAAAGTACTTAATTGCAGTCTTTGCGAACCAGCTTTTTAAGTTTGAGGCTTTGTGATTAACTTAGTTTCAAATTAGCAGACTTTCAAACAGTCGAGCCACATGTGTGTGAGTCACAAGGCGGTGTGCATGTGGTTGATTGAAGGGGAGAGAAATGGAAACGTTCAGCCTGATTTATACAAGTGTGTGATTGGATTTGCCCTGCCCACACTCTGGAGCTAACGCCTGTGTGAAGGCAAAGGAGTAGAAGCTGACCAGGTTATTTCAAGTAATAAACTCTGCCCTTTCAGGTGAGCGCTGTGAAGTGGTGAAGGACGTGTGCCAGAGCGACGGTCAGTGCCTGAACGGGGGCAGCTGTGTGGAGGGGCAGTGCGTGTGCGCCCCTGGACACGCCGGTCCCACCTGCGCCGATCGTAAGTCCAATACATCTACGTCAAAGTTAGCTTTGTGCTTCAGCCTGTGGTCAGCAGAACACACACATTCTCACAGCAGTCTGACCAGAGGCTGAAGTGAGTCCATACGGTTCACATTGCCCTCTGCCAGACAGCGGACCCCCAGCACTGCAGTGCACTCTGGGAAAGCTAGTGCGTCTTATTAAAGTGTAAACCCCCCTCATGGCTCTATGCGTCACACAGGCTCGCCCGAGGCCCTCTGGAGTTTGGAAGGTGGCAGCTCCAATGGTACAGTATCTGTGGTATATTCAGTCTGCATCGTGACTAACAGGGGCCCCTCATGAGCTTGAGGGGCCCCACGTCTTTGGCCTAACACGTGCGCGCATCAAATAAACTGCAAACAAACGTGCTGCACGGAGGCTCCTGGCCCCGGACGAAGTTTGGGGAAAGAGGAAGTCTGCGTTTATGTTCAGCAGAGCTCACTATGCAGCCGGACTGTGGACGACGTGTGGGACGTGTGCGACGTGTGGGACGTGTGCGACGTGTGGGACGTGTGGGACGTGTGGGACGTGGGACGTGAGGGACGTGTGGGACGTGTGGGACGTGTGGGACGTGTGCGACGTGTGGGACGTGTGCGACGTGTGGGACGTGTGGGACGTGTGGACGTGTGGACGTGTGGGACGTGTGGGACGTGTGGACGTGTGGGACGTGTGCGACGTGTGGGACGTGTGCGACGTGTGGGACGTGTGGGACGTGTGGGCGACGTGTGGGACGTGTGCGACGTGTGGACGTGGACGTGTGGGACGTGTGGACGTGTGGGACGTGTGCGACGTGTGGGACGTGTGGGACGTGTGGGACGTGTGCGACGTGTGGACGACGTGGGTGACGTGTGGACGTGTGGGACGTGTGGGACGTGTGCGTGTGGGACGTGGGACGTGGGACGTGTGCGTGTGGGACGTGTGGGACGTGTGGGACGTGCGACGTGCGACGTGGGACGTGGGACGTGTGGGGCCACTTTGGACCTGTCTGCAACCAAACTGGCATAAATGTAGGATTCCTCTTGTTTCCAAACCTGGTACAGCTTAGTCAAAACACCTTTTGTACTTACAGAAATAAAATCTCATTGACAATTTCTTTTCCAAATAAACAAACTGCCAGATCTGCACAATATTGCAATTCCATGTGTTTTGACATAATGACCAAATCTCAAATGAAAAAGTGTTGAAAAATGCGTGGTTTTAGTTAAGATTTTCTTTTAAATCCTTATCAAACCATCTTTTAAAAGTACATTTTATCATGGAAATTGAATAAAATGGCATTATACAAGATAAGTTAGTCTGTATATATGTTTCTAGTTATTGTTTTAGTTATTAACCTTCATTTAGCGAGGTAAACCCCCAATGAGATCAACATTAATTTTTCAAGCGTGACCTGGGCATATTGTGCAGAGCTTGTTTTGTAAAACAAAGTCCAAAATAATCCAATGCTGATCAAAAAAATGTGCTGATACTAACATCAAGTTCTTTCATATAAAATGTCTGAGGATAAACTGTGTCTTTACTGTGCATGCCTGGAGCGACAGCTCTGACTGCTTTCTTAAGACGCTTTGTTGAATTTGTGAGGAAGACAGCTGAATGTATGTCTGTTCTTTTCAGCAATTGACATGTTTTATAACGTTTACGTGAACAGTGCATTTGCCTTCTTAAATACTGCATGCCATAACTCCAGGCCCACAACCGTTAAAGAGAAATGATATTAAATCCTCACAATGCTATGAACCTGTGAGACCACTGCTGTTGAGAGGTTTGACCACCAGATGGCGTCCTAACTTTAAGAATGTGGTTACAACAATGCAAACTGATCAAATGGATTTGTCTTTTGAGATTTGCCTGCTGCAATGCATTATGGGGCCTTTTGTAATGCTCTCTTTTTGATCATATGTTTGGGTTGAGCATTTTCCTATACACACACTGTACATACACACACTGTACATACACACACTGTACATACACACACTGTACATAAACACACTGTACATATACACACTGTACATATACACACTGTACATACACACACTGTACATACACACTGTACATATACACACTGTACATACACACTGTACATATACACACTGTACATACACACCACTTTTACATATACACAGACTGTACGATACACACACACTGTACAATACACACTGTACATATACACACTGTACATATACACACTGTACATACACACACTGTACATATACACACTGTACATACACACTGTACATACACACACTGTAACATATAACCCACTGTACATACACATACAAAATACACACATACACACACACTGTACATACACACACTGTACATATACACACACTGTACATACACACACACATACCCCACTGTAAAACACATACTGTACATATCACTGTACATACACATACTGTACATACACACATAACACATTACATATACACACTGTACATACACACACTGTACATATACACACTGTACATACACACACTGTACATATACACACACATACTGTACATATACACACACTGTACATAACACACTGTACATACACACACTGTACATATAACCCCACTGTACATACACATACTGTACATATACACACACTGTACATACACATACTGTACATATACACACACTGTACATACACATACTGTACATATACACACTGTACATATACACACACTGTACATACACACTGTACATATAACCCCACTGTACATACACATACTGTACATATGCACACACTGTACATACACATACTGTACATATACACACACTATACACATACACACACTGTACATATACACACTGTACATATACACACACTGTACATACACATACTGTACATATACACACAGTAAATATACACAGACTGTACATATACACACACTGTACATACACACACTGTACATATACACACACTGTACATACACATACTATACATATATACACACACTGTACATATAACCACACTGTACATACACATACTGTACACATACACCTATATACACGTACTGTACATACACACACTGTTTATACACATACTGTACATATACCCATACATATACCCATACTGTACATATACACATACCCATACACACACATATACACATACACAATACATAGGAGGGAGGTATGTACCATATTGCCACAAAATGTGTCACAAAACACATTTCATTTTGCAAACATACATTTGAGTCAAAAACAATAGATAACAATGTAATTCTAATTGTAATATTTGTACACTTTGGTATAAATACTTCTGGACAAATGTTTTTGACAAACGCGAGTCACAAGTTTGAAACCCTTGCTGTTAAATCTGTTCTGCCCTTTTGCCTCTAGATGGCGTCACAGCAGCAAGAATATAAATATTGCATGAAGGCGGTTCATTGTGTGGTGTGTACATTCCTCAGATTCACCTTATCAGTACGCGGCTCACTTCGACAACAACGGATACGTCGCTCTTCCAAAAGCAGTGTTCCCGAGAAGGTAAAGGACTGCTCAGAACTGGATTTCCTTTCAAGCTGACCTTTTTGACATATTTCTGTCGTATTGCAGTGCACCAGATTCTCCAGAGACTATTGAATTTGAAATCAACACCAGCTCGTCTGACGGTTTGATCCTGTGGCAAGGCGTGGTAAGACTCCCGGTGGAAAGTAGAAGTACTTAAGTAGAAGTATTGAACAGAAGTCAGTTTTTTTAGGTTTTTTAACTGGAAACGTTTTTACTTTTACTTCACGTTTGAAAGCAGGTATCTGTACTTTCAACTCCACTACATTTTTTTACTTAACTGAAAAGAAAAGTACATTTATTCATGATTTGAGAGCAGCCAAATTTAAGTATTTGAGTGAACAAAAACATAAAAATACAATCGATTAAGTACAGCTTTTGGTGACTAAAAATCAATTACGTTCACCACATTTAACATTTTTTAAAATACGTTTTCTCTTACAGTGCATTTTTAAACAGGTTCTTCAATACTTTTAGATTTTCTTGAGTCATTTTTGTTTCATTTTTTTGTCATGTACTTTTACTTACGAGTACTTCTTCCCTCGCTGCGGTTTATCCAACCTTTTCATCCACATATCAATGCATCCGTCTGCTCCATGTAACCAAAACAGTCATGTCCACGTGTTCATTGTTGCATTGTTGTTCATGATAATTGTGTCGCCGCATGTGAGCTGCCAGTTCTGCCTGTTTCACTAAAGAAATGCATGTTTGTCTAACCCACGTCCATTTCCTCAGGAGACCTCACGCAATCTGAGAAAAGTGCATGCTAACAAAAAGGTATTCCCGATGACGTTTTCTGACATTTTTTTGTTATATCCACTCTCACACGTTTGTACGTTAACATTGTGTTCTGAGCATGAAGGCTTCATTCGACTTTGCATTCACCCTGCTTTTTATTCATATATTTTGTATTTGAGCAACTGTGTTTTTACCCGTTATGACAGTACGTTGAGAAATACTTCATCAAAAAGACAGATGTATCTCGTATCAATGCAAATCTATTTAACTGAAAATAAGAGCTCTTAATTCTATCCAAATTATGGACCAAACAGATTTATTTGATTTCCCGTGGAGGGCCAGGGTCTAAATGAACTCTAAAGAAGATTTTTGAAAGACATATCCAAAGTTAGTATGAGCCACAAGCCTTTATGATAGTTATTGATCAGGGATTGGCTCTGTAACACATGGAAACATTCAGGACTGCAACACGCCATCGTAAGCATCGGGCATGTGACACACTCTGGAGACTAAACGTTTGCTTGGCAGGAACACGGAGCGCACGGCAGAGGCCAAGACTTCATCAGCCTGGGATTACACAACGGACACCTTGTTTTCAGGTAAAGTCGCGGTCGCCCCCCCCCCCCCCCCCCCTGGCACAAGTACTGCCCACAATACTGCAACTTCTACTCCATGTTGTCATTGTAGCTACCAGCTGGGCAGTGGCGAGGCGCAGCTCAGGTCCCGGAGGCCCATCAATGACGGACAGTGGCACAAAATTACCGCTGTCAGGTAATGTCATGTGAAACAAAGGTTAAAGGTCGCTTAGGATGAGCAAAATGAACGCGTACATTTCCTCATGCTACACCAGATGCACTTCCACAACCCAACACTTTCCTTTTTTGGTTTATCTCACAGAAATATAAGGCTTTTAACCGCACAAGCTGCTGTTGTTGTCAACTAAGGCCAACTCAGACATGAAACCTGTTTGTTTTGTTGTTGCAGGACTGGGAAGGACGGGTACATCCAGCTGGACGGAGAGCCAGCGCTCCATGGACAGTCCAAAGGCAAAAGCCTGATGGTCAACACGAAAGGCAGTATATACTTAGGTCAGTGTTTCTTTCCAGGAATATTCTAATTAGTTGGATGTTCTTTTTGTGATATTGACAGAAATGTATGGAAGATGTGGAGACTTTTTTTCACCCAAATTATCGTGTGAGGTTCTGCTGCAGTGATTTAAAGTGCTAAAACCAAGACTAAAACCAGGGCAGAACCAGGAGATTTTTGATCCACTGGAAACCTCAAAAATCTGTAGTGATTTATTAACCGCCATTCAATTGTTTTTTTGGGTTTTTTTCTTCTTTTTAAGTAAGATTTCTGTATTTTTCAACTTACAAACATTGAACAGAAAAGTAAAAAAAACATAAAAAATGAAAAAACAACCAAAACAGGACCAGAGAGAGAATAAATCAAAAGGCATCCTACAAGTCAATAAAAACTAAAACACAACCCAAACAAGCGTCCCACTTTGCCCACACTGCTGTCACATTTGTCCATTTTCAATTTGAGTCCGAATGTGATTTTTTTCCCATTATAATGGGAGCCCCCTTCACAGACCCTGACAACTGGTTTCATCCCCTTCATCACAAGCGCCAGTGCGAACAAAGTAAACTGACTACGCGCTCCGCCTTCACCAGCTCTTTCTGATTGCTCCATTTCTGTTTCTCTGTCCCCAGGTGGCGCTCCGGACATGTCCAAACTCACCGGGGGAAAGTTCTCCACCGGGATGAGCGGCTGCGTCAGGAACCTGTCCATGCTGAACGCTAAACCGGGACAAAACCCCGCTCAGTCCATCGACCTCCAAACCCACGCGGCCCACGGGGTCAACGTCCGACCCTGCTCCTTCTCATAGACACGGAGGAACGACGACTACTACTACTACTACTACTACTACTACTACTACTACTACTACTACTACTACTTCTACTACTACCACACACTACTACTTGGTGCTTTGCTGCTGCCAAAAAAAAAAAAAATCAAAATAACAGGATACTTCTTTCCGTGGTGTGCAGCAATAAACCAAAAAGACGAGATCATTTTTGAGATTTTAACTACTCTTCCTCGGTGTTGTATTCACAATGAAGGACAATTAACACGGGAGACGAGTTTGCAGGTTACTTCCAGCAGTTTTAGTTTTAGAGAGACAAAACTTATAGGGCTTCTGCGTTTGGGTCGGATCCTATGGAGAGACACGTTTTTTACAGCACTGAATTTTTTATTTATACATATGATTATATAAATAGATATTATATTTGTGGGGAAAACATGCAAACTAACCATAACATCGTCAGCTTTTTCCTTATAGAGTTGATTCTGGGTTGTAATATTAAGTGTTCAGGCTTGTGGACAAACTGCTAAAGAAACTGATTGTCGACTACAAAAAAGGTAGAATCACGTGAATTCAAAATATATTTGCCTGATTTGAGTAGTTAAACCGTTTTCTTTAATCACTATTTCAAGATTTATTATGGCTTAGTCGAAGACGTTTTCAAGCTTAAATGTATTTATTTTTTCTTCCAATAATGTGCAAGGTTTTGTCATATTGTAAAGCGCATTTTTTACTTCACTGGTTAAAATTGGGGTTTGTAGTTTTGATCGCAGCGTAACCACGGCATCAGTGTCATTTTTAAACTCTACGAGAGTTTGGTTTGTTTTTTTAAACCAAATTTAAATAAAGTTTAAATAAATACAGGAGTAAGTTGAGGAAAATAAAATAAAATTCAATTCAATCACTTCATCCGTTCACAGTAACTGTTATTTAAAAAAAAGAAAAATACTTCAAATCATAAGAATTAATAATCTGAATTCAAGTTCATTTTGTTTTTTTTGCAGTAGAGGCCTAAGTGTATTACTTGAACATGTTTAGGCCTTTCTGTCTTCACTTCTGGCGCGAGCACACTTCACTGTTTCAGGAGGAGCAACGAGACGGTCACAGCTTCACAAAACCTTCATTTTTATTTTTGTGCTATTTTTATCCTTCTTTTTTTTCATGTTTTTTCTTTGTTTATAATTATGGTGCTAATTTAAGAGGCAGAAATCTGATTAATTGAATCATGCTTTGTAATATCTTACCCTAATTGACTGAATAGACCTCAAGTTAGATTGGATGGTGTCCTGAAAGTAACCTAAAAAGTAAATGATCTCAAATAAAATCCTCGTTTTGATGCAGCGAATAATCTTCAAAAAAAAATGCTATGATGATGATGATGATGATGATGATGATGATGATGATGATATACTGTATCACGTGTGGACCGGCATGCAGACGTCTTGACATGGATCGTCCGGGAGACAGACACTACCAGACGAAGTTACAAGTCAGATCTGTGTAAAGGCAAGCCTCCTCACAGACAGAATTTATGTTTGTTTGTTTTTTTGTTTTTTTTATAAAACACCATTTATTTAAGAAATATATTTTTGTTTCTGGTTTAGTTCTGATTTCGACCTGGTTTGGTCTTGGCCTGGTCTGGTCCTGGTAGTCTAGCCCACGTTAAATCCCAGGTTAAGTCTCAGTTTAGTCGTGGCTTTGCTGTAGCGTGAACTTAAGAAATGCCCTGGGTTTTTGACATCATTTACTAAATTTGAGGAACTTGTTCATTTTTTGGAAGACACATCCATTGACTGTTACAAAGTGAATGTGTTATGATTTTATCTATGTTACAAACAGCTTTTACATTTGTACTTTGGGACTTGTACGTAAAGATTCAACCCTCATCCTCATTGGACATTTTGCTAAAAGTGTCATTTTTCCGTCTCCATTGTTGTTGCTTTTTACAGGCTTCACCGTATGGTATTAAACGTACGTATCTCCATGGATACAAGAAGGTCATGCCACTAGGCAAAGTTACAGGCCAGATCTGTGGAGAGTGGACGGCAATAATGCGTTTTTATACAAGATACGAACGCGAGAACAAACACCTGTAATTAAACGCACGCGAGAGAAAATGGTTTAATGCCATACGGTGGAACATTCTATGCAAAGTAATTACATCTCCATAGAAACAAACTGAAAAGGCACAATCACTTTTGGTTAGCATCTTTTTCCACATCAAATCTTAACTTGTGTGAGCACTAAACTTTCACTTCACTGTGTTTTTATTTATTTTACTTTTTACTTTTTTTTTTTTGGTGCTTGATTTAAAAAAAAAAAAAACTGCTTTTCTTTATTTAGTTACTATGTATTGCTTCCCCCTTTCCCCCTCTTAACATGTTGGAGTTATGAACCTGGGTCTTACTCACTATTAGAAAGCAAGTCTTAGCTCGAAACGGCTTTTCACGCGGAAGGACGCCATCTTGTAACTGTAAATACAAAGAGAAACGAGCAAAGGTGAAACATGTTTGCTTCTAGCTGTATTTGCTCTGTAATTGTGCCGAGGAAACTGCCATTGTGATGAGCTTGATTATTGTTTGTCAACTCAAGGTGGCGCTGTGATGGTTGACATCTTCCCTTCTGGAAAACACATGTAACATAATCCATTGTTTAAGGATGACATGACTGTAAAAATTTCCCCGCTTTTGGTGTTTCTTACAATAAAATCAAAATTCATGTGCTATTTGTAATTCTTGGTTTGTCATTAATATTTTAGATGTGATTTTCGTATTTTAAGCAAGTGCAGGTCTGGGCAAAATAAGGCTGAAATCATAACATTAAGAGCAGATAAATCACAGTATTAAGTATTATGGTTCAATCTAAGCAGGCGTGTACCTGGGGAAAGCATAGTGTGTTTTTATTGTTCCCTCAAGTGTCTTTTGTAAAAGGACAAATCGGAAACAAAAAAAATGAATAAAAAAATCACAAGCTGAAACTTCTGTCCCGCCCACTCCAGTCTCAGCCAATAGGAACACAGAGAATTCATATGAGTATAAATAGAAATAAGGCATAAAGGAGCGCTGCGTGGATACTTAAATGTCCAAAATAAACAGGTTGTACCAGTGGAACTCAAGGAGAGTCTGACAGGATCTCAGAAAAGATTTAGGAAAGTGGACAATATGTCAAAGGAGGAGCTGCTCTTGCACTGAGGGGAGAGTCTAACCAAGCATAAACTGTTGAATTATGAGACTGTATATAGAGCATACTTGAAATATATCAAAAAAGAAGAAACGATGGTTATATTCGCCCAACGGTGGAGGGCAGCATCACGCACACGAGCGTACAGCCTGCCGGAAACTAGAAGAAGAAGAATTAATCTGATTAATTGCTGTACTAAATTACGATTTAAACTGGCAATTTGTTTTTAAAATGATTTTTGTATGAAGCATATTAAGAGTTGAATTAATTAATCTATTTCAAACTAACAATTAATGAGTTAAAAACGATTTTTAAAAATGTATATATTTAATATTTTTTTAATAGCTGAATTAATTAATGTATAGCTAAATTGTGTTTTAAATGCACAGTTTAATTATAATTTTAAACATATTTTAACAAATACTAATTAAAGTTAGATATTCATCTAACTCCTCTTTCAAACCCCAGAGCGCGGTGCATCTTCATCTTAAAGCCACAAACCACTCTATTGAAGACAGTGAGGTGGAGATTCTGAGCAGGGAAAAAAGATGGTTTGAAAGAGGAGTTAAGGAGGCCATCTTTGTTAAAAACTGTAATAATGTGAGAACATCCACCTTCAATTAAATCGGAATGGAGGTTTAAGATTCAACCTTCCCGTTGTTTATAATGTGGCGCTGAAACCCTGAGAGACGCCCTGGGCATATTCGGATGCTAAATAGGCACTCAAGGTGAGGCAGGGAACAATAGAACAATAGGCCCATCCCAGTTTCAATGGGCCATTAGCAGGAGGTCCCGCCCTGTGGGCAGGGCTCTCACGGAGTAGGATATAAACAAGAGTTCTCAGACTTGTTTCTCTGATTGAGAATGACTCTTGTATGAGAGTTGAAACGTTTTGTTTTTTTCTAAAACAGAGTCCAGATGACTACAACTGAATCTTTTTCTACAATTTAATAAATATTACTTTATTATTTATGTGGTCCTAAAAAATCCCTCCATAATGTTTCCCTTCAAAAACATATCCAAAGTTATGTTATTTTTTATCCGTCATGTATGAGAACATAATTTGGTTGCCTTCACATGACATCACAATATTCTAAACTGTTCATAGTTTAAACACTGAGGTGGGGACAAGTCAGTCCATTCCAAAGGAAACAAAAACTGGCCAAAAATGCCATGTTTTTCTGTCAGAGAAAATAGTAGAAATGTGGTTCAAATGGTTATTGCTTGAAATAGAAGAGTTTTGGGATATGTTGTAATTGTTTATATGACCATTTGTTGTGGCTCTTGTTTCATGCCTTTGCAAAGTATTACAATAAACAATTGAATTAGAACTTTTTTGAGCCAGTGTGAAATATAAAGGATCCTAATGTAATTCCAACTGTTTGATTTAAATTGAACAATAACAGATAATAACACAACCACTAAAATGAATATAGTTAAAATATAGAATATTGTTGGAATATAGCAAGTTGAAGAGTCTTGTCGCTCATAGAAATGGTCATGTTTAACATTTGTGAATGGTTGTTCTTGTACTGGGCCAGCAAGAAAATTTGTGATAAATAAAATATTCTCCTTTCACATTATTATTATTATTATTATTATATATTTCAGTTAATGCACTGTTACTGTGATTCATTGGTTTTGGTGATGGATTATTTTTGTGTTTTATGCATTTTAGAGAAAAGGGCCATGATTAAACAGCTGTAAATATAATTATTAATGATGATGGAGGTGGGACGGTGAATAAACGACTAACTCCACTGGCCTGGCCATGTCTGAGTTCATCATTAACAAAGTGACCCTCAATAGATAAATATTATATATTATAATAATATATATTTCTTCACACAGCCCAAGTAAAGTAGTTAGTTCTGCTTTGATCCTTCTAATTAGTTTGAACCAGGTCTCAACCAGGACTGAAACAATCCAGGTTTAAACTTGGACTCAAGCTAGGACTATCTAACAGAAGCACTAACTTACTTTGGTAGAACGTGCTACTACAGCTAAAGTGAAAAATGAATGTGAACTCAAATAAAAGTGCTAATGCGTAGTTAAAATAGCATTTAATTACAGAGAAGGTGCAGATATTTACCAGTAATATAAATATAAAGATGTAAAATTATTACCAATAGATACAAGTGCATTGAACCAAAACATTTAAAACATTTCCTTCAAATTGGCATTCAGAGCATACAATGGAATACATTCAACTTTCTTTCAAATGAGATAAAGTGACAGTGTTGTGTTTAAGGCTCCTGAGACAGTGGTAAATCTGAGCGCTGTGTTATTAGTGGATGTGGTTTGAGAGCCAGTCCAGACCCTCAGTGAGACCGGCTCCAGAGACTGCACACGACGCCTGAACCAACCACTGGAACAAGAGAGAAGAGATGAAATCAGGACGAGACCAGGACTAAATGTGGACTAAACTGGACCAAACAGGACGAGTGTGAACGCAGTCTTTAAAACAAGACTAACTCAGGACTAGACCAAGACTAGACCAAGACTAACATGGGACTACACTGGACCGAAGCAGGACTAAAAACAGGTACTTAAAAAAACAGGACTAAATCTAGACTTAATAAAGACTAAGGGTGTGTTCACACCTGTTCTTTCACCACATCGAAACTGGGAATAAACTGGGACAAAACACGGAAGCAAACCTGGACTGGACCAGGACTGATCCAGGACTAAAATGAGACCAAACCAAACCAGAAGCGTAAAACAGGACTAAACCAGGATTCAGGACCAGATCCTGAAGTTCTACACCTGGCATCAGGACTAAACCAGGTCTAAAGCAGGTCTAAAGCAAGTCTAAAGCAGGACTAAAGCAGGTTTAAAGCAGGATTAAACCAGGTCTAAAGCAAGTCTAAAGTAAGTCTAAAGTAAGTCTAAAGTAAGTCTAAAGCAGGACTAAAGCAGGACTAAAGCAGGACTAAACCAGGACTAAAGCAGGTCTAAAGCAGGTCTAAACCAGGACTAAACCAGGACTAAAGCAAGTCTAAAGCAGGTTTAAAGCAGGTTTAAAGCAGGACTAAAGCAGGTTTAAAGCAGGACTAAACCAGGTTTAAACCAGGACTAAAGCAAGGCTAAAGCAAGGCTAAAGCAAGGCTAAAGCAGGACTAAACCAGGTCTAAAGCAAGTCTAAAGCAGGACTAAAGCAGGTTTAAAGCAAGTCTAAAGCAGGGCTAAAGCAAGTCTAAAGCAGGGCTAAAGCAGGTCTAAACCAGGACTAAACCAGGACTAAACCAGGACTAAACCAAGTCTAAAGCAGGTTTAAAGCAGGACTAAAGCAGGACTAAAGCAGGTTTAAAGCAGGACTAAAGCAGGTCTAAAGCAAGTCTAAAGCAAGTCTAAAGCAGGGCTAAAGCAGGACTAAAGCAGGTCTAAAGCAGGACTAAAGCAGGACTAAAGCAGGACTAAACCAGGACTAAACCAGGACTAAAGCAAGTCTAAAGCAGGACTAAAGCAGGACTAAAGCAAGTCTAAAGCAGGTTTAAAGCAGGTTTAAAGCAGGTTTAAAGCAGGACTAAACCAGGTTTAAACCAGGACTAAAGCAAGTCTAAAGCAAGGCTAAAGCAGGACTAAAGCAAGTCTAAAGCAGGTCTAAAGCAGGTTTAAAGCAGGACTAAAGCAGGTTTAAAGCAGGACTAAAGCAGGTCTAAAGCAAGTCTAATGCAGGGCTAAACCAGGTTTAAAGCAGGACTAAACCAGGTCTAAAGCAGGGCTAAAGCAGGGCTAAAGCAGGGCTAAAGCAGGACTAAAGCAGGACTAACGCAGGACTAACGCAGGACTAACGCAGGACTAACGCAGGACTAACGCAGGACTCACAGGGTTGGAGACAGCTGATAGGCCGAGGGCGTCTGTGATGTCAGCTGTCGTCATGGCGCGGGGCAGATCCTGTTTATTGGCAAAGATCAGTAAAGCCACGCCCCTCAGCTGATCCTCCTGTAACTGTTGGAGAATCAAAAATAAGTTTGTATGAAAAAAAAAAACACAAGTTATTAAGTTATTTGCTAAAGACCGTGACTTTGTGCATTAGCTGTAGTCATTACAGGGCTGTGGGCGGAGACAGGGGAAAACCAACACTTTCTGACGCCTCAAACGCGGGACAAAGCAGACGTACTCAAAGATGCAAGAATTACTCGACACACTACTCAGACTAAGCGTATAACGATTATACTCATACTGAGGGATAACGATGACAGTACACAATTATACTGCGACTAAAGGATGAATAACTGAATAAACACTTCAAACAGATTCATGTTATACCATAATTTGTAGTTCCTCTGCTGCGTCTTTGATTCTCTCTGGGTCGTTACTGTCCACCACGAAAATCAGCCCCTGAAAACAACATTCAATTACATTTCATACATTTTGTACAGCCGTAATACAATGTAGTAGTAATAGCAATGGTAGTAGTAGTAGTATTTACCTGTGTATTGGTGAAGTAGTGCCTCCACAAGGGTCTGATGATGGTCTGTCCTCCCACGTCCCAAACCGTGAAGCTGATGTTCTTGTAATCCACCGTCTCCACATTAAAACCTGCGCGACAACACATTCATCAATCAAAACGTTCATTATCTACAACACCTCATCCATAGTATTGATAAGGCCTGGGACTTAGAAATACTGGAGTAAAAGTTTCAGTTACTCTTCCACTGCACGTCTTAGTGACAAAAGCTCATTTGAGACGCTTTGAACGTTTGTGTTTATTGCACTGCTCCTTCAGTTGTGATTTTGTTTTGATCCTTTTTTGTGTCAATCCGTTGAAATGATCAGATTTTGTGCTTGTTTCATGTTTTATCTCTGAAATTACACTAACTGCAAGTTGTAAATAAAATGTTAGGTCCAGACAGTTACTCTTACTCTCCTGGTTTACTGGACCACTACTTTCAGTCATTAAGTAGGCTTTAAATTAAATCGAATGACGTGTGGAGTTTCCACGTTTCTCTCCGTGTCTGGGTGGGTTTCTTCCGGGCTCCCGTTTTCCCCATCAACCCAAAACATGCACTAGGTCAAATCTTCCAATGAAGGTAGTCCTGACCAAGCCCAGCTCAAAATCTGGAGATGGTCCCCGAGCACTGCAGCCACTGCTCCTGAGGAGGCGCCCCAGTGGCACTGAAGGATGGGTCAAATGCAGAGGACACATTCCTGGGGCAGTAAAGGCTAATCTAATGCACTTCACAGGCAACACTTTAAGACAAAAACTGGTTCATCCTAAGGACAAGATGCCTTCACAAAAACAGAGCAATGTAGTGTATTCTATCAGAGCCACTTCACAAGAGGCTTTATCAGCACAGAAGACACTCGAGTTCAGGACCCCAGAGCGCCGTGCAGCTTCATCTTAAAGCCACAAACGGCTCCTTTGAGGACAGTGAGGTGAAGATTCTCAGCAGGAGAAGAAATGGTTTGAAAGAGGGTTTAAGGAGGCCGTTTTAGTTTAAAAAGAGAATCCCTCTTTAAACAGAACTGGAGGTTTAAAATTACATTTTCCCGTAATATAAAACAGCATTTGAAGCCATGGGGCAGCATCAACCCTGAAAACAGTGCAAATGAATAGGTAAACAGGACAGGTTATTAACAGGAGGCTCCGCCCAGAGGGCAGGGCTTGGAGTAGGATAAATATCCGAGTTCTCAGACTATATCCTCAGATGGACAGTGTCCAGATGTCTACAATTTAATCTTTTTCTACAATAGAACACTCCTGGACGAATGAGAGATTACACAGACTGATCTAATAAATGTGACAGTAAACCTCTATAACAGGGGGAAACTGCGATATAGATAAAACAGCCCTCAAACATTTTAATAAGCAATGGATAACAATAATTGGTTATTTATTTATACAGGAGTCTACTGACCGATGGTGGGGATGGTAGTGACCACTTCATTCAGCTTCATTCTGTACAAAATGGTGGTTTTCCCTGCAGCGTCCAGACCCACTGAAACAAACATTATTATACATTTATATATGTTCATAATTATATATTCTTCTTTATGTGAAAGAAACTGACCAGACATAGTAATACTTGAAAATGAAGTAACTCAAGAAGATATAAACATTCAAAACGCTTTTGAACTTGATGAAAAGTTGACGCGTTATAGTAGCTTGTATGCGTTTTAGTGAAGTAGTTTCGTAGTAGTAGTAGCAGTAGCAGTAGTAACTTAGTGTGGAAAAACTCTTTTTGGTAAGTTGTAAGTTGCTATTGTTATTCCCTTGTTTGCCTGATGTATCCCTGTTGTATCACAAGGAGGCGCTGTGGATGTTTTAACTTGTACTCCAGCAGGGTGCGCTGTGACTCTTGTTTTCCCTTGTGGCTTGTTCATATGGGAGAAGTTCGGGGCTTTACAGTTTTATTACAGCCGAATTACGTGCAAAAGTAGTCGAATAATGAAAATATATTGTGATGAAAACAAAAGACACACGTTAATAAGCTCAAACTAAATTGTAACTTAAATATAACAACGATGGCTCTTCTTAACCTTTACATATTTAGAACCCATATTTTATCAAATCCATTTGAAACTGGGCTGAACAAAATAATCGACAAATGGAAAATGAATCAGTTGCAAAATGAGAATTAGTAATTGTATAAGTGTTAACCAAACACAGGTTCTATAACACGCCATGTGCGCAGGACAAAGAAATACTTCTAAAAGACATAAACAATGAGTGTTTCTGATCTAAACCCTATTTTGTCTGTAAATACTCCGTGTCCTCATGTGGCGTCACCTTCATCACGGTCAAATTGAGTAAACCTCTGAGATTTACGGGCATCTCGTGTTCTAAACAACTCATCAATAGATCTAAAGAATGATCTTAGCAAAAAGCCCTATTGTGATATAAAATGCAGACAATTATTCTAATACAATCCAAATAAAGGTTTACTTAATACTATAACATTACCTAACTAAACTAACCTAAATTAGCCAAATACAACTAAAACATAAAATGACTCAATGATATCAGATATACTGACCCATGAGGATGCGGACTGGAGTTTTGGAGATGAACTTGTTAAAAATCTGCGAGAGGATCGTGCCCATAGCGTTCTCTTCAGGTGGTCAAGACGATCCACGAAAACCCTCCAAACGCGCCTTCGTCTGTGCCGTCCGCGGTGCCCGGGCTCCGTCTGCACCGCGGCTTTTATACCCGAGCGGAGAGCGCGCGAGCAGCTGTTTTTGGACGCGTCAGTTCACTCCACGTGGAACAAAACGTAAACACACTTGTAACCGGAAACCAAGTGGTGGACCTCCACAATAAAAGCGCCTGGTTTGTGGCTGTAAAACTAAAGAATCCTAACGTTACGATTACATGTTATCATAATCATTTTAACAGTTATAAGTTTAAAAAAAACCACACAGTTATCTCTCCAGACTGGACTGTCATGTGAGGTTTTTGCTGTGAAACTATCAAACAATAATCTGTAACGCTTCTGTCCAGAAGTGCTGGAAGTGTGGACTGATCCCGTTTGTTCTTAACATGACGTCACATACTGTTTGTGGACTTCTGCATCTAAAACGTGAATTGGAACCAAGAGGGGCGGGGCTTACCGTGAAAGAAAATATGAAAACACTGCTCAGCTTTAAGTTGTTGCATTGTTGTGTATTTAGCCGTTGTCGATTGGACATCAAAATCTTAAGGTTTGTCAAGGTCACTACTAAAGATTGGTCCAGCCGTTGCCAGGTTACCCAAATCACCCTGAGCTCCTTTGCATTGTTTTACGTTTTTCAGCTCGGAGGAGCAAAAGGACCACAAGCAAAGTAAAGTGAAAGGCTAAAAGGAAACGCTACAGGAATAATGAATTGCTTTATAATATTACAATATAAATATGGTATTAATAGCAGAATTATAAATTAAACAAGCGATTTGTTTTTAAAACGATGACTTTATTTTTTTTTTATGAATATATTTTTAAGTGTTGGAATACTAAATCTATTTGAAAATTGGTTTAATCTAACAATTAAATTAGAGTTAAAAACTATTTTCCTGAATTAATTAATATATTGTTAAATTGTGTTTTAAATGCACAATTTAATTATTGTGATTTGTAACTATTTCTAATTAAAGTTAGAATTTAATAAATAGATTTGTAAACCACTTAATATTCTATTTGAAACATCATTTAAATGTTCTTATAATAAATACTTTATTATTAACGTGGTCCTAAAAATCCTCCATAATGTTCCCTTCTAAAACATATCCAAAGTTATGTTATTTTTATCCGTCATGTATGAGAACATAATTTGGTTGCCTTCACATGACATCACAATATTCTAAACTGTTCATAGTTTAACACTGAGGTGGGGACAAGACACTAGGTGGGATCAAGTCAGTCTAGACCATTCCAAAGTAAAGTATTACAATAAACAATTGAATTAGAACTTTTTTGAGCCAGTGTGAAATATAAAGGATCCTAATGTAATTCCAACTGTTTGATTTAAATTGAACAATAACAGATAATAACACAACCACTAAAATTAATATAGTTAAAATATAGAATATTGTTGGAATATAGCAAGTTGAAGAGTCTTGTCGCTCATAGAAATGGTCATGTTTAACATTTGTGAATTCACGTTTTAGATGCTGAAGTCCACAAACAGTATGTGATATATTATTAAGAACAATTTGATCATTTCTAAAGTGTGAAAAGGCAATTTCTTGCTCAAGTGGCCTAGAGACACTCGAAAGTCCACACTGGACAGAAGTTTAACAGATTATTGTGTGATAGTTTTAAGGGCAAAACCCCCCCTCACAGTCCAGTCTGGAGAGCTAACTGAGGTCTGTGGTACATCTTGGGACAAAGATTTTATTATTTTATATTATCTATATTATTTAGATAGGTGTTTTATTATTATTTTTAAATTATACATGTTAAAATGATTATGATAACATGTAATCGTAATGTTAGGATTCTTTCGTTTTACTGCCACAAACCGGGCGCTTTTATTGTGAAGGTCAACCACGTGGTTTCCGGTTACAAGTGTGTTTACGTTTTGTTCCACGTGGAGTGAACTGACGCGTCCAAAACAGCTGCTCTCGCGCTCTCGCTCAGGTATAAAACCCGCGGTGCAGACCCTTCCTCTCTCTTCTTTCTTTTTCTCTCTTGCACTCTCTTTTTCTCTCTTTCTGTCTTTTTCTCTCTTGCACTCTCTTTCACTCTCTTTTACGGTATAGCGTAAAACTACAGTAGGTGTTGTAAATGCACCTTTCGGCTGTCAACAGCCATTAAAAGTAACACAACAACACCAACAACAACGACTATAGCAAGACAAGAACCGACCACGAGCACCGACGGCACAGACGAAGGAGCGTTTGGAGGGTTTTCGTGGATAGTTTTGACCACCTGAAGTGGGCATGGGCACGATCCTCTCTCAGATTAACTGCTTGTTAAAAACAAGTTCATCTCTAAAAGTCCCATGTTTGTTGCTGCTGTGCTAAACGTACATAGAAACACATTAGGCAGAACAATGGAAAAGAGAAAAGCAGTGGAACAACCTGATAAACGGCGGAGCCACTATTAAATTCATGTATCAATCTACAGAGTCAGAATGCTTTTGAATAAACCTTTACTATTTAGCCTTTTAACATCTCCATTAGCTTAACATTAGGCTAACTGAAGCTCGGGCTTTATAGCGTTCTAAAGCCATAAAGTCTTCTAGAAGAAAAGAAGATGCAGACAAATACGTCATAAAAACAAAACATATCGAGCCCTCCGCTTCAGTCTCAGCCAATAGGAACACGAGACGTTTGTGACTGACCAATCAGAATCAGAGAGGCCGGGGCTCTTCCGGACAGCGCAGATTTGGGACTCTGTTGTTAGCTCAGAGCTAAAACTAAATCTAAGAAGGTTTGTAAAAATGTTCGAAAGACACAAGCGCCGAGAGCTTTGATGAAGGAGCGGCTGAAAGCAGAGTCTGAGGAGGAACTGTGTCTCTCCAAAGAGGAGATCCAGAGGAAACAGCAGCTCCTGGGGTCGACGCTAAACCGAGAGTCGTGTTGCACCGGGTGAAGAGTTCCCGCGAGTCCTGCTGGTCTGATCCAGGATCTGAATCCATGATCTGAAGGAGGAAATCCTAGAGACTTCTCAGATTAAAGAGGAGCCAGAGGAACAGAGCATCAAACAGGAGGAAGAACATCTGACAGTGTAAGATGCACAATGTGAAACATGTACTTGCTCTTTACAGACGAATTATGATATTATATTCACATGTTACTGTTTTAATTGTTGTCAGATGTGTCCCAGAGTCCAGTCCAGCTCAGATTAAAGAGGAGCCAGAGGAACAGAGCATCAAACAGGAGGAAGAACATCTGCCAGTGTAAAGTGCACCATTTAAACACATCTATCTTCTGTTTTACATGTATATATTATCTGTAAAGTATTCCGTTATGGTCCAATCAGAGCACTGCATTCAGTACTTCAAATACTTTCACATTGAGTCACACTATTTTACAGTGTAAAATATGTGATGTAGAATTAAAATGGCTTGATGTTTGACCTAACCATCTTGGTTCAAACCCCAGTGTAAACAAATTTAAACTAAAGGAAATCTGCATGAACATCTCAAATATCGAAAACAGTTCTAATCTTTACTGTCTGCTGTGGTGCTGGGATTTATACAACAACAAATCATACAAAAGTACAGTTGTGTTTGAAAACATGAATTTGCATGAGCTCTAACAAATTCTAACTCTTAACAAATCTAACAACTGCTACAGCTGCTTCCTTATTTAATATGCTTTTTGATACATTTTTGTCTTCCATCAAATTCCATCAAATTTCATGGGCACATTCTGTCAGGAGAGGGTCTACGACCAGACCCTGAGAAAATAAGAGCGGTTCAGGACATGCCCCTCTCCACTGATACTAAAGCAGTCCAGATTTCTAGGGTTTGTTACCTACATTGCCAGGTTTCTTCCACGCCTTTCAGAAGTGTGTGAGCTGCTGCGTAGGCTACTGGACAAGGATGTGATGTTTCACTGGCTGCCTAAACATGATGCAGCAGTGCTGGAGATCAAAAGGCTTGTCACAGCAGCACCAGTTTGGAAATACTACGATGTAACAAAGCCACAATTCAAAGTGGCTTTGTTACAAGATGGACAGCCAGTCGGATTAGCATCTCATGCACTAACACAGACTGAGCAGAATTATGCACAAATTGAGAAGGAGTGCTTGGGCATTGTATTCCCATGTCAGTGCTTTCATTATTATCTTTATGGCAGGGATGAGAGAACAGCAGAAACGGATCACAAGCTGTTGAATCTCAATCTTCAACAGGTCACTCTTGAGTGCACCTAAACGCCTGCAGAGCATGCTTCTCACCTTGCAAGACTACAATCGCAAGGTAACATGCATGCAGACATGCACATTAGTGACACTCTTAGCAGAGCCACATTTGTGTTAGACAATTGGTGACACATACAACCGCCATTTTGTATGCCCCCTTCAGAGGGCACAAGAGACCATTGAAAACATAAATCAGTCTGATTATCTGAATGTGACAAGACAGCGCCTAGAACGGATTAGAAAACACACAGATGGGGACACTTACAAATGTTAAAAACAGTTGTCCTGCAGGGGTGGGCTGAGTACAAAGATGAGACACCTGTAGCCATTCGAGAGTATTGGTCTGTCAGGGATGAGATTAGTGCACAGGACGGGGTTCTCTTCAAAGGTCAGAGAATCATCATCCCGAGATCACTGCGCCCAGAAATGCTGAAATGTATTCACATTAGTCATATTGGAGGCGAAGCTGTTACAGGCAAGTAAGGGAGACTCTTTACTGGCCCAAAATGCAGAGCAAAACAAAAGACTTTGTTCGCCAGTGTTCTGCTGGTAATGAATATTCACGCAGACAGCAGCAGGGAACAATGATGTCACATGCACTTCCCGCACCTCCATGGCAAATCCTTAGCATGGACCTACACAGACAGGCCGGCAAAGACTTTCTGATAATGGTGGACCACTTCTCAGACTTTTGGAAAATAGAGCTGCTTTCCGACCTCACTGCAGAGACCACAGTGCTCAAGTGTAAAATGCAATTTCCAGGTTTGGCCAACCTGACCGCATTATCACAGACTGTGGCCCTCAGTTTGACAATGAGACATTCAGAAAGTTTGCAAAAAGGTGGGGTTTTGATCATGTTATGTCCTCCCCAAGACATCCAAAGTCCAATGGGAAAGCTGAGTCTGCAGTGAAAATTGTAAAAAAAAACAAAAAAAAAAACAAGCTAACGAGCAACCAGTGCAGGTACTGATCCTTGGTTGGCTATACTGCAGTGGAGAAATACCCCCACTGAGGATGTACGCTACAGTCCAGCACAGAGACTAATAGCTTAGAGGCTGAAAGCGCCACTTCCTGTCTCAGACGCTCTCCAAAGCATGCATAGTGACTGTGACGTGTCCGAAAAATTAAAGGCCGGGCACCAAAGGGCTAAGTTTTGGTATGACAGGTCAGCCAACGATCTGCCAGAACTTCACTCTGGCCAGCCAATTAGAATGCAGCCGCTGCCAGGAGACCGGACGGGCAGGTGGAGAAGAGACGTGTGTCTTCAATAGGTGGCCCCCCCGTTCGTATCTGGTGGACATTGAAGGGATCCGATACAGGCGCAACAGAGTGGACCTGCGACCAGCAGAGCAGGATGCATCAGAGAGGTCACGGGACGGGAAAGGTCCTGATCAGGATAATGTGACGCAGGCGAGGGGAGAAGAAGACACGCAAAACACTAATCTAGAGCTGCCTGAAGAGTGCAGTGTCCAGTCCTCACAGGGGTATAGAACCAGCAGTGGCAGGCTGATTTAAAAAAATATATTAAAAAAATGTGTACATTACAGATGGTTTGTTTATTCTGTTTACTGAATGCTTTGTTTGAAATAACTTGTTGTTCCAGTCATTTCTTGACTATAAAGTTGATAACTATAAAGAGGGAGATGTTATGGGAGCGCCCCCCCCCCCCTTCAACAGTGTGTTTATGCAGGAGTACTCCATTGTATGAACTTGGTGTTACCAGTGCTCTCCCCAGGATCTTTTAAAGGGATGGTGAATATTGCATTTTCCTCCAAGCATGGTCTAATGTACCGTCATTGTTTCCAAAGGTACATGCACCCTAAACATACCATTAACACTATATCGATACAAATATTATTAGGCACTATATAGGTCTATTATATAGGCCTATATAGTGCCTAATAATATTTTTGCAAGTGCAATATAAAGCAGGGAAGAGAAACTCTGTTCATTAACTTGACTAGACCCATTCATACAAAGTACTGTTTTGAAAAATAAAATAATAACTAGACTATATATTATAATCACCTCACTTGAAGCTCTCTTTATGTGTAATATTAGTTATTATAATAAGACAAGCTCCGTGGTAACGCTGTGAGGAGGGGCTTGAGATGTGTGTCAGCTCAGTCGCGCTTCTGAAACTCACTGAGAAAGCGGACAAAATAACAACTGTAGGCTCTGTGTATCTGTGTAGAGATACACATGTTGTGTATCTGTGTAGTGATACACATGTTGTGTATCTGTGTAGTGATACACATGTTGTGTCTCTGTGTAGAGATACACATTTTGTCTTTTGACCCGTGAGTCAGGTCTGGACAAGAAAGTTTCATTTCAATGCGGCAGATCGCCGTAATCGCACGTGCGCGTCCGTGTGTCTTTGTATTTCTGCCGCGTCTACATTCACTTCCTCATTAAACTAATTTCTCCGTAGAAATATGAGTCTGATTGTAATAAAACACACAGCGTTTTGAAGCTTAAGACTAAGACTTGTTTATTTGAAGTAGTATTTTAATGATGGCGCTACCTAAAATATGGGATGAAGTTGAGTTTTAGGGATGTCAAAACTGATGGCGGGCCATTCCATTTGATTTATCATGTTAAGGATGGCAGCCCCGCCATCCCTGTATGTACGTAACGAGACCCCTGATTACTCTATGAAGCCGGAATTACATGTGAATACACCGAGCTAAAATGCATTTGTCTGGAGTCTTCATTATTTACACAAAGAGTCATGCTACATACGTTATCTGGTTGGAGATGGAGCCATTAATGGTGAGAAGCATGAAAGAATGCAAACATGTTCTTTCCCTAGCGTTATAGTCTCTGAGATTATGTCACTATTTCCTAATGTTTTGGTCACACATTGTGGAGTTAAAAAGATGGACTTAAGACTGGAACTGAAGTTTTGAAAAAAAAAACTTTTGAAGTTATTTGAGGTGCTTGATAAAGTGGAATTGAAGGCATTCATGTGGACCGTATCCAAACATCGACAGGAAGATAAACAAGTTTAGCCGGCTGCTTCAACTGATCACATGACTGCCCAATCTGAAAAATTTGATTTATATTCCCCGTGAAAAGATAACCCACAGTCCGACTGAAATTAGCCTGAAACTTGTTGTGCTCAATGTCAGGTCCATTTCTAACAAATCTTGTTCTTACAATCTTGAGGTTTTTTTTTTTATTGGAATGTGGCTTGTCAAAAACCCACAGGAAATGTACTTATTTTTTAAAAAGGTTTTATTATTAGTAGTATTATTATTATTAGGCCCGAGCGCCACAAGCTGGCGAGAGGCCTATTAGTTCCGCAAGGCCGTGCGAAGCATTCAGTGCGTAAGCGCTCGCTCGCTTCCAAACACTCACTAACGCACTCCTCCAATCATGCACGTCCCATGCATACTAATCAGTAGTAAGAAAATGTAACATTATCGTAAACGGGCGGGCTTCGTGCGCACTTACGCAGCCATCAAAAGGAGTGGGCCATCAAAAGTTATTCAACTTCTTCTTAAAAAACTTATGGTCTTTGTGCGGCACAGCCGCAAACTTTTCCCAAAATATTGACATTTTCAGTACACAATAATGCCCCTATTTGTAAAGCAAAGGGGAGAAAGCGCGACAGCGCCACAGATTCGGCAGTAGGTGTAATAAAAGGAGGAAAATTTGGGCAGCAGCGTGGCGAGGGCCAATCATTGCTGCTTGCGGCTATATTTATTATTATTATTATTATATTTGTTTAAATGTAATTTAAATTTGCTTTTTGTGTTTGTAAAAACAAACACAAAAAGCAAGAAAAAGACCAGAGAGAAAAGACTTAAACCAAAACAAGCAGACAGTCGCCAAAAACGGAAAGAAAAAAAAAAACTGGAAATCATGACACACAGAACCCAAAAAAAAGGGCCCAATTAGTCCATAGTCTGTCGAATTTGTCCATTTTCAAATTAATTCTGAATTTGATCCTTTCCAATTTTCGAATGTCCAAAGTAATGTCTGTCCAGTCCCTGATTGTCAGTGTAATTTGTGTCATCCACTTTTTTGTGATGGCCTTTTTTGCCGCTGCCAAGAGTATGTTCCAGAAGTAACTGTTTATTGTGTCCATGGCCGTCTTGGCCCAAGTACAAAAAATCAAGTGGAATGGCAATGTCAAAAACTGTTTGTAGTGCATCCTTAATTTAATTCCAAAACTTTTGAACAACATGACAGTCCCAGAATATGTCATAGTGGTTTGCCTCCTGGCTACTACAATTTCTCCAACAGTCTATTTCCCTGTGAATAATGGGCACTTTGACATGATGTTATGAAAAAACGTGACACATTCTTCCAACAAAATTCTCTCCAAACATGGTATGTTGTTGTCCTCCACAGGGATGTACAAACATCTTCCCACTCTTTGTCTGTCAAAACAAGAACACTGTCTCTTTACCATTTGTTTTTAATATATTTAGTAAAGTAGCTGTCCAGATTAGAAATGCATTGATATCATTTAGATAGATTTCCCCTTGAAAGGACACTGCGCAGGAGAGTTAACCCCCGTCTTCACAGACATTTTTAACACCTCCCTGGGGTCATGCCATGTCCCAGCCTGCTTCAAGTCTGCCATCATTGTCCCTGTCCCCAAGAAGCCCCGGATCACTGGACTTAATGACTACAGGCCTGTGGCACTGACGTCTGTAGTCATGAAGTCATTTGAACGCCTGGTCTTGCCCCACCTCAAGTCCTTCACCTCCTCCCTGCTGGACCCCCTGCAGTTCGCCCACAGAGCCAACAGGTCTGTAGACGACGCCATCAACCTGGCACTCCACTTCATCCTGCAGCATCTGGGACTCCCCGGGAACCTACGCCAGGATCCTGTTTTGTGGACTTCAGCTCTGCTTTCAACACCATCCTCCCTGCTCTGCTCCAGGACAAGCTCTCTCAGCTCAACGTGCTTGACTCCACCTGCAGGTGGATCACTGACTTCCTGACGGATCGGAGGGCAGTGCGTGCGGCTGGGGAAGAATGTCTCAGACACTCGGACTATCAGCACAGGAGCTGTGTACTTTCTCCTCTGCTCTTCTCCCTGTACACAAAACTGCTGCACCTCCAGCCCACAAAACTCCATAAAACTGATCAAGTTTGCGGATGACACCACTCTCATCTGGCTCATTTCGGACGGGATGAGTCTGTCTACAGGAGGGAGGTGGATCGGCTGGTGTCCTGGTGCAGTGGCAACAAACCTGGAGTTCAACGCCCAGAAGACAGTGGAGATGATCGTGGACTTCAGGAAAGTCACAGCCCCCCAGCCCCCCCCTCGTCATGACGGACTCCCCCATCACCACCGCTTCCTGGGCACCACCATCACCCAGGACCTCAAGTGGGAGCCCTCCATCAGCTCCCTCATCAAGAAGGCCCAGCAGAGGATGTACTTCCTGCGGCAGCTGAGGAAAGCCAAGCTGCCAGTGCAGAGATGATGGTGCAGGTTTTACACGGCCATCATTGAGTCCATCCTCACCTCCTCCATCCCCGTGTGGTACGCTGGAGCCACAGCCAGGGACAAACAGAGACTACAGCCGCATTGTGCGTTCTGCTGAGAAGGTGATCGGCTGCAGACTTCCATCTCTTGCAGGACCTGTACGTCTCCAGGGCTCTGGGACGAGCAGGTCGGATCACAGCTGACCCTTCTCACCCTGGACATGGACTATTTGAACCACTCCCCTCAGGCAGGAGGCTACGGTCCATCCGGACCAGAACCTACCGCCACAAGAATAGTTTCTTTCCCTCTGCCGTTGGACTCATGAACACTTCTAAACACCTGCCACTTTAACTGCAACTATTCAATCACTCACTGCACTGTCACTTTTCTGCACTACAACTTTAAACTTAACTGTAAACTTGTGTACATAGCAATGCCAATTTTTATTTTATTTATTTATACTATAGTAATTTTAAATTGTCCCTTAAAAAGCTTGCCCTTTTGTTTGACTGAATATATGTTGTTTTATTATTGCTCAGTGTTTTATGTTGCACCTTAAGGCCGAGACAAGTTCCTATGTTTGTGAAGTTTGTTCATTGACAATGGCAATAAACCCCATTCTGATTCTGATTCTAAAAGTCCTGTTTCTCCAAGTCAAAGGATTCCTTCAACATATCAAAGCTTTTCGTTTGATTATCTTTTACAATCTAGTGAAAAACCTTTTCTTTTTAACCTTTTTTGTAATCAGACCTTGAATCTCAGATCAGTTCTATTTGGTATAAAACCTTGGTCATAAACCAACCAGTTTAAAATTTTAATAACTTTGGTTAGTTTGAATGTTTTGATTAGCTCTTTCCATATTTAAAGCACAAATTTTACCCAGGGATTCTTAACTTCCTCTAAATAACTCAACCGTCTGTCTTCTGCCAGTATGGCCTGTACAGGAACTCCCGGCACAACATTAATCTCAATATTTTTCCATTGAGCTTCATATTCTGGATCACACCAGTACAGCAATGCTCTGATTTAAGCGGGAATAAAGTAATTTCTCAGACAAGGTAAACCCCAGCCACATTTTTCTTTTGATAATTGTTTTATTCCACTCATCAAACAACCGGTTGGGGATGGGAATCGGAAGAGTCTGGAACAGATGGAGAAACCTGGGCAAAACATTCATTTTTATAGTTTCAAACCTTTGATTTAGACTCGAGAATGGGATAAGAGTCCATTTATCTTTTTTTATGGTCTTAAAAAGAGAAAAAATTGAGTACCACGCCTAAATATCTAAGGGATTCCGTTTGCCATTTAAATGAGTAGGTCTTTTTAACGGTCTGTGGGGGATGCCAATAAGAGAGAATTTCTTTATTTTTTGTACATTTAATTGGTATCCAGACATTGGACCAACTTCTTGAAGTAAATGTATCATATTGGGAATGGACATTTCTGGTTCTGGTCAAATACAATAGAACATCATCTGCATTGCAGGAAGTGTTATCAATCAATTGTAACTCCATGGATTGTTTTTGATTGTCTAATGAATTGGGCCAATGGTTCCAAATACAAAGCAAATAGGGAGGTAGACCAGGCACAACCCGGCCTAACCCCCCCTTTCCTTTTTTTTTTCAGTATAAAAATACACACAAAAAACACAGAGAACATGGCACAAAGAGCAAAATAAAACAAAGCATGCCTTCCAATAAAAAAAGATATAACAAAAATGATGGCATGACTTGTGACAGATCTTTTTTTTTTTTTTGCTTCTCATGTCATTGGTATGATTTTTCTATTTTCAATTTTCGTCTGTCCCCATATTCTCTGGACGAACACAACATACAAATACAGGAAACAGATGAAAGGAAAACGGAGAAAAAGAAGAAAAAAGAACGAAAGGGTTCATGCCGTGCACGGAACCCAGAACCTGATCATGGGAATGATCAAAAGATGGAGGGAAGTCATATCCGAATGAAGGGCCCCCAAACTCTCCCAGTCCTCACAAAGAACTGGACACACCACCTCCCCAGTCCTCCACGCCCCCCGCAGCCCTCTGCACGTATTTTCCCATTTCCCCACAAATCCAAACTCCCACATTTGACACTCTGATGAGTGGCTGTAGCTGAACACAGAGTTTATGTACTAAAACAGACAGCCAACATGGAGCATCAAGTCTGATGTCAAAAACGAGCAAGTCATATTACTATCATCTGTCTCTTCAAATCAACAGAAATGTATCACCATGTGACCACAGTCTGAACTCGCATATCCCATGCTGGTAGATCCTTACTCTTATCGCTGCTCAGTTCTCCGTGTTTTGCATCATCTTGAGGAGCAACTCTGCCTCTCCTGGTGTTCTGAGCACGTGTTTTTTACCTTCGAAAGTCACCAGAAGAGTCGATGGGAAAGAAAACCCCTGTCTCAGCCTTCTCTTTCTGGATTCCTCAAAAATGTGACCAAACTCTTCTCGCTGTTGACGAATCTCATATGGAATATTCTGGGCGAAGAACACTCTTTGTACTGGAGGTCTCCTTCAGCCTTTGCAGCCTTCATGATGCGCTCTTTCACGCGATGATTGAGAAACTTCATAAAAGGGTCTCGTGGTTTGAGCTGCTGGTCTTTTATTCAATTCGATTCAATTCCATTTATTTTTGTAACGTCCAAAATCACAACAGCAGTTGTCTCGAGGGGCTACAGTGGAAAAAACAGAATAAACAATGTTCATAGGGACTTGGTAATGTCCCAGCATCCTGTGTCCTTAGATAGATGTCCCAAGTTCCCCTGTCCTTAGACCCTCCTTCTCGGCCAGAAAAAACTACCAAACCTCTTTGGCCTTATGGCCCAGGCAATGTGCTCTTTCTCTTGTGATGGAAGGGACAGCAACTTCTGATCCTGAAATCAGCTCAGGAATGACCTTCTCAAGAAAGGTTTCAATATTTTCACCTCCTTCTTCAGTGCCACTACCTCGGCTCCTGCTCATCTGTATTATTTGAAACGTGCTGCTCAGCTTCGCCCATGTGCACTCCATTTGCTCCTGCCGCGTTTGACTCATTTATGTCGGCTCCAGTTTGATCACGTGGAGCCGCGTTGACCACTTCTGTCACCTCCGCTCCTGCCACGCTTGACTCCATTATGTCTGGTTCCAATTGAGCACGTAGGGCCGCGTTAACCACCTCTGTCAACTCTGCTTCTGCCGCGTCTGACTCCTTGGATCCTAATTGAGCACGCATCTGAGCGCGCACGGACATACCAGCCACCTCTCACGTCTGCTGCCAGCGATCGCATTGATCTTTCAAATTCACACATAGCAGCGTGTATATGGTTAAAGGTAATTTGCTCTCCTCCTTCCGACAGTTGCGATCCTGGAGGCCCCACGTCGGGGGACAAGGCTTTATTTTCCGGCACGGGTCTGGCTGTCGGCAGCTGAGTCAAACCTGTTTGCTATGTTAGCCAAGTTAGCCCTGTTAGCTTGTGAGGCGGACTGCTTTCCGCTAATGCCGTGGGCCGTCAGTTTTGTTTGTTCTGTTCCCGTAGCGTTACCAGTCTTGAGTTTTCTGTGTTTGCTCATCTTTTGCTCCTTGTTTCTTGGGATTTAGTGGGTAAACCTACCAGAAGTCCCTCCTAACCCCCCTTTCCAGTCAGTGGACCTGTCAGATGACCGTTGATTTTAATTCTTGATGTTGGACCATCGTAAAGAGCCCCAATATTTTTTATTATTAAATCGGTAATTTAAAATTTGTTTAGCACTTTAAATAAATATGGCCAGCTAACAGAATCAAAAGCTGTCTCAGCGTCCAAACTAATTATTACTGCTTTGTTTTGTTGTTTTTGTATATGATTCATTATGTGTAAGGATCGTCTTATGTGGTCTTGTGTTTGTCGTTTGGTAATAAATCCTGTCTGATCATTATAGATTAAGTTTGGGAGTATTTGTTCCATTCCATTCTTCTCAACATAATTGAGGTGTAGATACGATAGTCCACATTCAAATTAGAAATGGACTATATGAGGCACAATCCAATCGGTCTTTCCTTTCTTTTGGTATCGGTCATATGATGGCTTCTTTCCAACCAGTAGGGGTCTGTTTTTTTTAAGTGCCCAGTTAAAAGTTGCCAAAGGAAAGGAGTAAGTGTGTCTTTTAGAGCTTTATACTACTCTGAGGTGAACCCATCGCTCCCTTGAAATTTATTGTTCTTTAATCTTTTGATTGCGCCTTGTATTTCCAGAATGGTTATTTCAGCTCCTAATTTTATATTTTGTTCTTCTGAAATAACGGGCAAATTGAGGGTGTCCAAATAGGATTTTATATCGCCGTCTTTATTGTCTGGAATTTTTGAAAACAGTTTTTTATAAAAGGATTCAAATGCTGATTGAATTTGGTCTTGTTTAGTTAAGATTACTTCATTTTGCCTGTCCCGTATTATAAAAATTATTCTTTCAGCTTGCTGTTTTTAAGTTTCCAAGATGGTAATTTAGAAAATTTGTATCCACTCTCATAATATCTTTGTTTGGTAAAGAGCATTTTCTTAACTATCTTCTGTAAAGTCAGATCATTATATTCTCCTCTTATCTTTTTAATCTCTTGTAGCATTTTAGGACACCCCTTTTTGCCTTGGTTTTCCTCCAACAATTAAATTTTTCCTGCAGATCATTTCGTTTTTTTCTCCCTTTTGTTTCTTTTTTTCAGAGGCTATGGCTGTAATTTGTCCTCTCAAGACTGCTTTGGAAGTATCCCAAAGGATGGGCAGGGAAATAACCCCAGTATCAAGTCTTGTTGTCATATTGTTGGAAATGTTTTCTTTAATCAAGGGATCGTTAAGCAGGCTGGCATTGAACCCCCACAATGTGTTTTTTTGTCTTTCCTCCAAATCCATAGAGATGTAGATAGGAGCATGATCACTTAGGTCTATTGTGCCTATATCTGCTTCAGTGATTTTAGATCTGTCTTTATTAGAGAATAGACTACTTTTTATTCCCAATAGAGTGTATGTGAATTTGAAAAATGAGTATACTGGCGTGCCCTAAGGTTAATTTTCCTCCATATGTCAGTCAATCCTATAGTCTTCATTAAGAGACGGAACTTCTTGTTAATTGTCCCTCCAGTTCCTCTTGAGTTCGGCACGTCCAGTGTAGGCTGAATGCAAAGATTCCAATCACCGCCACAAATTAGGGTCCCCTCAGAGTGGTTCATGCATAGAAAGTGATATCACTTCCTGGTGGAGCATATACATTTAAAAGAGTGAAAACCTTTCCATTAATATTCCCTTTAACCAGTACATATCTGCCTTCTTTATCCTTACATTCTAAACTCTGTTCAAATGCTATTCGGTTTGAAATCAATATTGCAACTCCCCTTCTATGTTTGCCCCTGTATGATGAAAAATAGGATTTGTTATGACAGAATTTTGTTAGTTTTTTATGTTAAGTGTCATTCAAATGTGTCTCTTGTAAATATACAATATCTATTCTTTCTTTTTTCATTTTTGTTAAAATTTGTGTTCGTTTGATTGGGTTGAGTGTGCCATTCACATTGAAGGATGCTACTGTAACACTGGTCGAAAACAACAAACATACACAAGAACCATAGGAACACAAAACAGCTAAAAGGGTAAAAACGAAAACAAAAGGGTTCATGCTGAAAACTGGCATAGAACCCAAACCCGGATAAAAAAAAAAAAAGATCGTAAAAGGGAGGGAAGTCCAATCCAAATGAAGGGCCCTCCCAAAAAACTCCCCAGTCACTCCTGACACCAATCCTCAGAAAGAACTGGATATCTGACCTCATTAACTGACCACACCCCCACTGCATTCTGCAAGTATTTTCCAATTTCCCACAAATCCAATCTCCCACATTTGATACATCGATGAGTAGATGTATTTAGTCACAGAGTCTATGTACGAAAGCAGACAGCCAACATGGAGCATAAAGTCTGATGTTAAAAGCAAATAAATAATGTCAGTCTCTTCAAATTAACAGGAATGTATCACCCTGTGACCACAACCCAAACTCACATACCCCACGCTGGTGGATCCATCTCTCGCACCCCGCATCTTCCTTAGGGGTACCTCTGCTTCTCCTGCTGTTCTGTGCACGTATGTTTTACCTTCAAATGTCACCAGAAGAGTCGCGGGGAAAGAGAACCCATGTCTCAGTTTTCTCTTCCTGAGCTCCTCACAGATGTGGTTGAACTTTTGCCGTTATTGACGAACTTCGTATGTGATATCTGGGGCAAAGAAGACCATCAAGGAGCTCAGGGATAATCTCCAAAAAGCTCTCTGTATCCTTTCCTTCTTCTCCTTCTTCTCCGCCAACAAGCCTCAAGTTAGGACGACAAGATCTGGACTTCCAATCCAGGATCTTATTTTACATTTTATTATTCTCAGACTCCAGCGTCGTCACCCTGGCCTGCAGCGTCTCCATCTCGGCCTTTACTGTCTGCAGATCATCCGTATCATCTGAAACACGCCGCTCGACATCGTCCATGCGTGCCCCGGTTAGTCCCGCTGCCCTCAGCTCAGCGGCTACCGCAGCAGTGACCGCAGCAGATATTTCCGGAGCAATGGCCGCTATCATTTCTGCTCTGAGAGACACCATATCACGCTGCATTTCGCGTCTTATTTTGGACATCATGAGCAACAATTGATGATTTGTCTAATTATCTTCCCCCTTCCGATGCAAAGAAGCCGTGAGAATCTCCATCTGGGCCAGCGGGACCCCACGTCTCCGGCAGGGAAGAACCGCGTCTCTCTGCGGCAGGTTTGCTAGCCACGTTAACCGTGTTAGCCTCATTACACATGTTAGCCTCATTAGCTTCGTTAGCTTGTAATGCGGGCTGTTTTCCAATGGGACCGTGCGCCATTAGCTTTGTTTGCTTTGGTCCCGTAGTGTTACCACACTTGTTTCTTCCTTGTTTACTCATCTTTTGTTCTTCCTCTTTTGGATTGGGTGGGTCAAACGATGATTTTAAAAGCCAATTTTTGCAGCGGCAGTGAGAGTTGCGTCGGCTCAACCGCCATAACCCGGACAGGAAATGTACTTCTAATAGAATCTGCTCGACCCAACTAAAAGTCTGAATGTGAAAATCGAGAAAACAAAAAGGGTGTCTTTTAAGAGACAAAATGGTTACCTGCAGGTTGTCTTTTGAGGTGTTTTCGAGTATGTGTCCTTTTTTAAATGGAGCTTAAACGGTCTCCATTCTCTTCATTGTTTTATACAAGCCTCCTCAGCACTGCCAAGGTTTTGATCATTTTAGTCATAAGCACAGACTTTGAAGGTTTAGTCATTACAGGTGGTTTCGATGTTCATGTGGACAATGTTTGTGATAGAAATGCTAAAGAGCTTCGTTAGCATTTAATAAGGGGGTTAATATTTGTGGTCAATGTTGCTCTTTTTGATCATTTCTTTGTCGTTTTTGACCTGTCTGTTATTCCCAAACCACTGGCTGGCCCTGGAATTGTTCAGAAGAGACTCATAGATGATCTATTTTTGGCAGTTTAAACCCTCAGATGCATGTTGAAGTACCGCCATATAGTGTGTTTGCCCCCTTCCTGATTTTTTTTTTTTTTGCATGTTTGTCACACTTAAATGTTGTAAATCATCAAACTAATTTAAATATTAATCATAGACAATACAAGGAAGCACAAAATGCAGTTGTATATGACGGTTTTTATTATTAAGGGAAAAATAAAGTCCAAACCTACATGGCCCTTACTTTTGTGGAAGTGACTTTAGTATTCAAAATTAGTATTCTCTAACACTGCTCTTTCAAACCTTTTTCAGGTGTGTCCCAGAGTCCAGTGGTGTGTGTGTTAAGACTGAAGAGTTCTCACTGCTTCAACAAACTGAACACAAAGAAGAGGAAACACAGGAAGAGGACATCAGTGCAGAGCCACACTCAGAGACTGAGGGAAACACGGAGCACTTTTCTGACAATGATGAAGACTGGAAAGCTCCAATAAACTATTCAGACGATGGAGATGACTACAACCAAATCCAGATCAGAGCCAGAAGCACAGCTGCAAAAAACACAGGTCTGTCTCCCAAACAAAAGTCTGCACCAGAGACGAGTACCGCTTTAAACAAAGAAGACAAGTCAAGAACAGCCAAAGGGAAAGTACAGCAGTGCCACGTTTCTAAAAAGAATTTAAACGGGAATAAAGCGGCATTTAAAGTTCATGCAGGAGAGAGGCTCTACAACTGTTCAGTCTGTCGGAAGAGTCACCTAAATGTTCACCGAAGAAAGCGTACTGGTTGTTCAACCTGCACTAGATCATTTTCCATTGTGTCTAATCTATGTAAACATCTACTAACTTGCACAGGAGAGGGACCTTACAGCTGTTCGATGTGTAAGAAAACATTTGATCTGAAATCCAAGCTACGTATACATACAAGAACACACACAGGGGAGAGACCTTACAGTTGTTCATTGTGTAACAAAACATTTTCAGATCCGTCTAATCTACGTAGACATAGAAGAACACACACAGGGGAGAGACCTTACAGTTGTTCCATCTGTAAGAAAACATTTACCCAAAAAACGGTACTAAATAGCCACATGACACTGCACACGGGGGAGGAACCATTCAGCTGTTCAACCTGCGACAAAACATTTGTCTATAGAAGTAATCTAATAACACACATAAGGACGCACACAGGAGAGAAACCTTTCAGCTGCTCCATCTGTAAAAAGGAATTTACCCAAAAAACTGGACTGAAATGCCATATGAGACTGCACACAGGGGAAAAACCATTCAGCTGTTCGACCTGCAATAAAACATTTGTCCATGGGTCTAGTCTCCGTAAACATATCGTAACTTGCACAGGAGAGGGACCGTACAGCTGTTCAACCTGCAATAAAGCATTTGCAGAGGAGTCTAAGCTTTGTATACATACCAGAACGCACACAGGGGAGAGACCTTACAGTTGTTCAACGTGTAACAAAACATTTTCTAATCCGTCTAATCTACGTAGACATACCAGAACGCACACAAGGGAGAGACCTTACAGTTGTTCCATCTGTATGAGAGAATTTTCCCAACAAACTGGACTGAAATGTCATATGAGACTGCACACAGGGGGAAAAACATTTGACTGTGCAACCTGTAACAAGACATTTCTCTGTCAGAGTAAGCTTAAAAGGCATGCAAGAACTCACACAACTCTAATATCCAAAGACAAGGAGTCTATTATTACTGGACCGCTGCAGTCTGGAACGTTTTTTAGGTAATCAGAGTTTAACCCTCGCACTATCTTCAGGTCTGGATGACCCACAGGTGTCTGTAGTAGAACGCCTCTCCCCTCCCTCCACGAAGAACTGTTTTTTGGGGGGTTTTTTGTTTACAAAATAAATAATACACAATATGTGTTTTTAACCTGCGCACTATCTTTGAGGGTAGCACAAGGGTTAAAGTGTTCTATTTCAACTTGTGTGCGTTCCACGTCTGTATGGAAGAGACTTTCTACTACAGCTGCTTAAATACGCGTAACTTAAGGTTCATGCCAAACGTAAATCTTGGATCTTGTTCTTCACGTTTATTTATTTATTTTACTAAAACCTGACACTTTCAAATATATTTTAGACATTGCTTTGATTTAGACTTGGTATTGTCAGAGTGTAGATTTGGCTGTAGGTTTTGGTTGTCTATTCATGGGATTCAGGCATAAGGATCCCTTCAATAACACGTTAAAATGCTGCTCAGATGTTTTTCTTTCTGTCCACAAGTTTTTCTCGCTCATCCACTCCCTCGGAGAGTGCTACTGTTTCAGACGCTACTGCACTTTAGATGCCTCACTCCCATTTCACAACCCTAACTTGTAGACTCCGGTGCTCCTCATCTGCCTGGATGAACTCTCTACACTAGACGAACAATCCTCTTTCCTTCTGAGTGGTTCTGGCTCCTCAGTCCTTTTGCAAATGGAAGCGCATCAGTCCTGGACCATCTGAAACCTGTCCATTCATGGGAGTCGAATTCCTCCCCCACTGTGGTTCCCCTCCTTTCTTTTTCCCACAGGTTTTTTGTTGTTTTTCCTCAACAAGGACACAGGATTGAATATTGTATCTTTTGAATGGGAAAAGGCCCTCGTAAACTCCTTCCAATAAGTAAGGAATCATTTGACTTAAACCCATGAATAGAGGTTATGCAGATGACATCATGTCAAAGTTTAGTCTAGGAGAGACTGCGCAGCGGCGGGGAGAATCGTTGGTGCATACAGGGAAAATGGTCTTGTTTCTGAGTTCTTCCCACGGTTTATCTGCGGTTTAAATGTTCGGTGTAATCCCTCATTTGTCCACGAGTGACCCATTGTAGAAAAAGCTTCAGTTGTAGTCATCTGGACAGACATTTTGACTCTCATCCAAGTTCTCAGACTAGATCTGTAGATTGACAATGAGAACTTGGATACTTATCCTACTGTGAGTAAGCCCTGCCCACTGGGCACAACCTTCTGATAATAGCTTGTCCTGTTTTTGATTTGCAGATTGAGAATGACTCTTGGATGAGGGTCGAAACTTCTTGCTTTTCTAAAATAGTGTTCAGATGACTAAAAATGAAGCTTTGTTTGTTTGGGTATTACGTAATGGCAAGATGTCCTTAAGTTTATCTGTACAGATAATTAGGAAGCAAACACAGTAGCATGATAAATATGATGCATAATATACTGCCTGTCAAAAAAATAAAGTCGCCACAGAAAAAAAGGGGCACACGCTCTAAACTTTGGTCGGACACCTTTACCTTTGATTACAGCACACATTCAATGTGGCGTAATTTCAATCAGCTTCTGCAATATTAAAAGATGTATTTCCATCCAGTGTGTCATTGTTCCTCACAGATGTTGTGTTGATGATGGAGAGAGAGACCACTGCACAAAGCCTTCTCCAGCTCGTCCCACTCTCACTGGGGTTCAGCTCTGGAGTACTTTAGGTTCTGCTTCTACTTAGATGTTTTCTCTGCTTGATGCCAATGATTTGACCCTTCCCAAACACACTGACATCTCATCCATGATCATGGGATTTGTCTTTCCACATAGTATTTAAACCCAACTCAAACAACTATGTTGCAGCTGAAAGATCATCACCCGCAGCAGTTCTCCAGTAGGAGGAGAGGACCTACTGGATCTGCTTAGTTGAATCCAAGTGCTGACTTTTTCTGACAGGCAGTGTATAAACAAAATACATGCATGAGAATATCTTTGCCAGATTTCACAATCACAACATTACTAATTGTAGCAGTGAGTGGCATTGGTGAGTTATAAAATCATAAGAGCTCAAAACACATTTAAAATATGAAAGAGTTGTTCATAATAATGATAAAACTCTACAACAGCTTAATATTTAGTCGACTGCTGACATCTACAAGAGGAAAAGCATGTTAACAGTTGTTAGAAATAGCATTAACAAAGTCTGCATTATAACTATAATTGTTTTGTTTTATTTCTTCCCTTTTGCACACAGAATGAAACCATCACCACAGGGGTCCTGCACATTTGCCCCGCACAAGTGACTGAATTGACTGAAACGACAGTCCGTTGTAAACCCGCAGTGGATTAAACAATTCATGTGAAATGGGGGGAAATTCACAAGAGATTTTCCAAACTGTCTCTTTGAAGAAGGTGCCTGAGGTGTGCGTTTAGTCAGTCACACATGTGGGATTCATCCTGCATATTAATGAGGCGGCGCTGTTGCCTGGGTTTCAGATTAGACAAGTTTAACCATGTTATAAATGTGTGTAAGTGTCTTCAGTTTGTCCTCAGCCACGTTTGTTGCTGGTGTGCTAAACGTACATAGAAACGATGTAAATGAAAAAGTAAACAGAAAAGCAGTGGAACAACCTGATAAACGGAGCCACTATTAAATACATTTATCAATCTATAAAGCCAGAATACTTTGAATAAACCTTTAGTATTTAGCCTTTAACATCTCCATTAGCTTAACATTAGGCTAACTGAAGCTCGGGCTTTATAGCGTTCTAAAGCCATAAAGTCTTTCTAGAAGAAGAGAAAATGCAGACAAACCATACGTCATAAAACCAAAACATATCGAGCCTTCTGCCCCTCCCGCTTCAGTCTCAGCCAATAGGAACACGAGACGTTTGTGACTGACCAATCAGAATCAGAGAGGCCGGGGCTCTTCCGGCAAGCGCAGATTTGGGACTCTGTTGTTAGCTCAGAGCTAAATCTAAGAAGGTTTGTAAAAATGTCGGAAAGACCAAGCGCCGAGAGCTTTGATGAAGGAGCGGCTGAAAGCAGAGTCTGAGGAGGAACTGTGTCTCTCCAAAGAGGAGATCCAGAGGAAACAGCAGCTCCTGGGGTCGACGCTAAAACCCGAGAGTCGTATTGCACCGGTGAGAGTTCCCACGAGTCCTGCTGGTCTGATCCAGGATCTGATCCATGATCTGAAGGAGGAAATCCTAGAGACTTCTCAGATTAAAGAGAGCCAGAGGAACAGAGCATCAAACAGGAGGAAGAACATCTGACAGTGTAAGATGCACCATTTAAACACATCTGTCTTCTGTTATCTCTCTATCTCTATCTATCTATCCATCTATCTATCTATCTATCTATCTATCTATCTATCTATATCTATATCTATATATATATATATATATATATTTATATGTGTGTGTGTATGTGTATGGTGTATATATATATATAATATATATGTGTGTGTGTGTGTGTATATGTATATATATATATATATATATATATATATATATATATATATATATATATATATATATATATATATATATATATATATATATATATTTGTAAAATATTCAGTTATGGTCCAATCAGAGAACTGTATTCTGTACTTCAAATACTTTCACATTGAGATGCATAATTTTACACTGTAAAATATGTGACATAGAATTAAAATGGCTTGATGTTTTTTTGCGCCAATTGTTATGCATTTATTTATTACTTTGAAAAATTGCTAGAATGGTGTTTATTTTTTCTGATTGGTTCATGCCAGACACGTGACCTATATGCCACTTGAGGCCATCTTGGTTCTAATCCTTATGTAAACAAATTAGGGCTGCAGCTATCAATTTTTTTGTAATCGAGTAATTTATCGATTCTTTTTTTCAATTTATCGAGTAATCATTAAAAAAAAATTACATTCCGCAAACCATTTAAAGCATTTTTTTTGTTTTAATTAATAAACATTAGTTCATAGTAATAAACAAATAACAAATGGAGTTTCTGCTTAAAATAACACATTTTATTCCTAATTTCACATAAGTATGTCTCCAAAACAGCACCATTTCACTTCAATCCAAACGGTTCTGTTTGTTTATAAAGAATACATATAAAGGACTAATTAACTTCTCACAGACTGTAAACAGTTACAGTCGCTATGAATTAATTAGTGTTTATGCCACATAAATAAAAACAAGAAACTTGTTTGTTAAACTATGTTGGGTGAGACCAGTGATCTTGGTGTTTTGAGCGGTGGCTCTGCATTTTACATTTTGTCATTTTGCGGCGTTGGCTGCGTGTGCCGTTCATTTTGGCCTCCGTGTCGTCGCCGCGGACCTTCTGTTCCACAACAGATTATTATTACATGGTCGCAGTCCTCCGTGCTGTTTCCATGGATGTATTGGCTGTTTCAAGGCGCAACAGTGGAGAGGGCAGCGTGTTTTAAACATCCGAGTGTGACTGGGAAGCAGGGTTGTTGTGTGGGAGAGCGCGGGGTAGCGAGTAGTGGGGCGAGGACGCGGAGGTTGGGGTGGGCGGCGCGTGGATCTAGTGGCGGTGGTTGGAGTGGCAACTCAGGACACTGCGCTCTTTCACACAACAAAACTCTTCCCGGTCACACTTGTGGGTTTAAAACACGCTGCTCTCTTCCTTGTTGTGCTTTCGTTGCGGCAGGTCCGACCGGAACAAGCTCTGTGTGAAACAAAAGCGACACACACCACAGATTCACATGTTTTTAAATATGTAAATGAAACGAATCATCGAGGCAATAAAATAATTATCAAGGCTTTTTTGTAATCGAATTGCTCGATTTACAGGAGTAATCATTGCAGCCCTAAAACCCCCAAATTTAAACTCGAAAGGAAATATGCGTAAACTACTTAAATATCAAAACAAATCTTTACAGTCGGCTTTGGTGCTGGGATTTATACAACAACAAATCATACAAAAGTACAGCTGTTTAAGACATGAATCTGTGTGAGCATACTGGTAAAAATAAACATGATCCGTAAGTAACAATATTTCCTGTGCAGGCGCTTTCCTTGCTTGCTCCAGCAGCTTCGTCCAGTCCCACTGAAACTGCTCAATGTCAGATCCTGATGTAACAAATCATTTGAAATTAGTAAATTAATTTCTACTTATAATTTTGATTTTATGTTTTTAGATAAAACATGGCTTGACTAGAACACAGGAAATGTAGTTCTAATAGAATCTGCTCCACCCAACTTTAAATTTGAATCTTAAACTCGAGAAAACAAAATGGGTTAAGGTTTCTGTGTCGTTCTTAAAGACAAAATAGTTATCCACAGGTAACAGTCTTTTGGGGTGTTTTCGAGTATGTGTACTTTTAAAATGGAGCTTAAACGTCTCCATCCACACTCTTCATTGTTTTAATCAAGCCTCACCAGCACTGCCAAAGTTCTGATAATTTTAGTCATATTGCACAGACTTTGATGGTCATTACAGGTTTCAATGTTCATGAGGATAATGTTTGTGACTGAAATGCTAAAGACCTTGATGTTGTCCCTGAAGCACGTGAGTCGCCCCACCTACAGCAGCAGGCACACTCTGGACCTTCTACCGCACTGAAATGAGAATTCACTACTGTACCATCATTATGTGTAAATATCCCGTTACAACGTAGGCACCTGCAGCTTATTGACAGGTGCAGCTCAGCCCGTATATGTACAATTAATATTTTCTTTGTAAATTTTTTTGGTGCAGTTTATATTCAGGAGCTTGTCTATAGCCCAAAAATGTATCGTAATCATTTCTGTGCCTTCTTTGACCTGTCTGTCATTCTCAAACCACTGGCTGATCCTGCAGTTATTCAGAGGAGATGTATAGAAGATATTTATGATCTTTTTTTGTGCAGTTTGAGGTGATGTTCTTTTACTTTTGGAGAATTAGCTGTATTCTGGTATTCAAAATTAGTATTCTCAATACATATTTTTAGTACATATACAGTATTTAGTTATTTACTAACACTGCTCTTTCAAACCTTTTTCAGGTGTGTCCCAGAGTCCAGTGGTGTGTGTGTTAAGACTGAAGAGTCCTCACTGCTTCAACAAACTGAACACAAAGAAGAGGAAACACAGGAAGAGGACATCAGCGCAGAGCCACATTTACACTCAGAGACTGAGGGAGACACGGAGCACTTTTCTGACAATGATGAAGACTGGAAAGCTCCAATAAACTATTCAGACGATGGAGACGACTACGACCAAGTCCAGATCAGAGCCAGAAGCACAGCTGCAAAAAACACAGGTCTGTCTCCCAAACAAAAGTCTGCACCAGAGACGAGTACCGCTTTAAACAAAGAAGACAAATCAAGAACAGCCAAGGCGAAGGTACAGCAGTGCCATGTTTCTGAAAAGAATTTAAACGGGAGTAAAGCAGCGTTAGGAGAGAGGCCTTACTGCTGTTCAGTCTGTAAGAAAACATTCTCCCTGAAGAGTCATCTAAATGTTCACAGAAGAAAGCATACAGGAGGAAAAACATTCAGTTGTTCAGCCTGCACTAGAACATTTTCCATTGTGTCTAATCTATGTAAACATCTACTAACTTGCACAGGAGAGGGACCTTACAGCTGTTCGATGTGTAAGAAAACATTTGATCAGAAGTCAAAGCTACTAATACATACAAGAACACACACAGGGGAGAGACCTTACAGTTGTTCAACGTGTAACAAAACATTTTCCTATCCCTCTAATCTGCGAAGACATACAATAACACACACAGGGGAGAGACCTTACAGTTGTTCCATCTGTAAGAAAACATTTACCCAACAAACTGGACTGAATAGCCACATGACACTGCACACGGGGGGCAAACCATTCAGCTGTTCAACTTGCAATAAAGCTTTTGCTTATAAAATTAATTTAATAACACACATAAGGACGCACACAGGAGAGAAACCTTTCAGCTGCTCCATCTGTAAAAAAGAATTTATCCAACAAACTGGACTGAAATGCCATATGAGACTGCACACAGGGGAAAAACCATTCAGCTGTTCGACCTGCAATAAAACATTTGTCTATGGGTCTAGTCTCCGTAAACATATCGTAACTTGCACAGGAGAGGGACCGTAGACAGCTGTTCAACCTGCAATAAAGCATTTGCAGAGGAGTCCAAGCTTTGTATACATACCAGAACGCACACAGGGGAGAGACCTTACAGTTGTTCAACGTGTAACAAAACATTTTCTAATCCGTCTAATCTACGTAGACATACAAGAACGCACACAGGGGAAAAACCTTACAGTTGTTCTATCTGTATGAAAGAATTTACGCAACAAAGTGGACTCAATAGCCATATGATACTTCACACAGGGGGGAAACCATTCAGCTGTTCAACCTGCAATAAAACATATTCGGATCGGTCTAATCTACATAAACATAAAAAATCGCATACAGTGGAGAGGGACATTACATTTGTTCCATCTGTATGAGAGAATTTACCCAACAAACTGGACTGAAATGTCATATGAGACTGCACACAGGGAATAAACATTTGACTGTTCAACCTGTAATAAGACATTTCTCTGTCAGAGTAAGCTTAAAAGGCATGCAAGAACTCGCACAACTAATCTCCCAAAACACTTAAACCTGCACAAAGAGGAACCATTCTGCTGCACAGTGTGACTGAAGCTTTATGTCGGGTTTACACTGACTGCGAGTCAGGTTCGGGACCGGGCTGTCCACCAAGACAGTGATATTGACCAATGCGCCCTGTTACACTGCCGTTGGTCCATGGACAGAATCCACCAGGAGTCTATTATTCCTGGACCGCTGCAGCCTGGAGCGTTTTTTAGGTTATCAGAGTTTAAAGAGTTCTCTTTTAGAATATGTCCATTACACATCTCTGTGTGGAAGAAAGACCACAGCTGCTTAAATATGCGTGACTTAACCCTTTCATGCCAAATGTAAACACTGGGAAATAAATCTTGTGATATTGTTCTTCACGTGTGTGCACGTCTTTGTTTTCCCATGTCCAGTTATAGTGACATCAACTATAGGTGGAAACTTTTTTTTATTTTTTTACACTTTCAGATTAATTTTAGACATTGCTTTGATTTAGACTTTGTATTGTCAGAGTGTAGATTTGGCTGTAGGTTTTGGTTGTCTATTCATGGGATTCAGGCATAAGGATCCCTTCAATAACACGTCAAAATGCTGCTCAGATGTTTTTCTTTCTGTCCACAAGTTTTTCTCCTTCATCCACTCCCTCGGAGAGTGCTACTGTTTCAGACACTACTGCACTTTAGATGCCTCACTCCCATTTCACAACCCTAACTTGTAGACTCGGGGGCTCCTCATCTGCCTGGATGAACTCTCTACACTAGATGAACTGCTCCTCATCTGCCTGGATGAACTCTCTACACTAGATGAACTGCTCCTCATCTGCCTGGATGAACTCTCTACACTAATGAACTGCTCCTCATCTGCCTGGTTATGCAGATGACATCATGTCAAAATTTAGTACTGATGAACGATTTGCAGACGGCGGAGAGGATCGTTCTCATGGTCTTTATTTATTTATTACCTGGTGCATACAGGAAACCGGTACAGCTTGTTCTGAATGTCTTTGGTTCTGAGTTCTTTCTTCCACAAGTAGAAAAAGATTCAGTTGTAGTCATCTGGACTCTGTTTTAGAAAAAACAAAACGTTTTCAACTCTCATCCAAGAGTCATTTCTCAATCAGAGAAACAAGTCTGAGAACTCTTGTTATATCCTACTCTGGAACCTCCTGCTAATGGCCCATTGAAACTGGGATGGGCCTATTGTTCTATTGTTCCCTGCCTCACCTTGAGTGCCTATTTAGCATCCGAATGCCCAGGGCGTCTCCAGGGTTTCAGCAGACCATTATAAACAACTGGAAGGTTGAATCTATAAACCTCCATTACAATTTAATGAAGGATTCTCTTTTTTTCACAAAGATTGCCTCCTTAACTCCTCTTTCAAACCATCTTTTTTCCCTGCTCAGAATCTCTCACCTCACGTCTTCAATAGAGTGGTTTGTGGCTTTAAGATGAAGATGCACAGCGCTCTGGGGTCCTGAACTCGCGTGTCTTCTGTGCTGATAAAGCCTCTTGTGAAGTGGCTGTTTAGTCTCCCCTATGTACTCTTCTTCTCACAGTTTAACTGCAGTTTAAATAACTGTTATACTAGTCTGATGTAATAGCATGATATCAGCCTTAACATTATTTGTATAGATAATAAGGAAGTACACAGTAACATACTATTGTGTCCCATAGACGCTCTAATATTTGGTAGGACGCCTTTAGCTTTGATTGCAGCACACATTTGCTGTGGAATCATTTCAATAAGCTTCTGCATGCTGGTGGATCATGCCAAGAAAGGAAGTCCTCAAATGCTTCAGGAAATTAAAAAGATTAGAGGAGAAATTAATGATCTGACTTCACAAGAAATAGTTCAGAAAATGCTCTTTACCAAACTAAGATGTTATGAGAGTGGATCAAAAATGTCCAAATTGTTATCTTGGGAACTTAGAAAACAACAAACTGAAGGAACAATTTTTTAAATGTCCTTTCTGGACACCCTAAATTTGCCTGTTATGTCAGAAGAACAAAACAAAAAAATAGGAACTTTTAACATCTTTGGAAATACAGATTAAAGAACAATAAATCTCCGGGGCGTGATGGGCCATCATATCCCTGAAACCTAAAAAAGGGAATGACCAATTGGATTGTGCCTCATACAAACCCGTTTTGTTTTTGAATGTGGACTACTGTATCTGCACCTCAATTATGTCCAAAAGAAATGGAACAAATACTCCCAAACTTAATCCACAATAAACAGAAAGGATTCATTAACAAATGGCAGACACAAGATAGCAAGACGATCCTTACACATAATGAATCATATACAAAAACAACAAAACAAAGCCGTAATAATTAGTTTGGATGCTGAGAAAGCTTTTGATTCTGTTAGCTGGCTATAGTTGTTTAAAGTGCTAAACAAATTTCAAATTGATGATTTATTTATAAAAAGTATTGGAGCGCTTTACGATGGTCCAACATCAAGAATTAAAATCACTGGTCATCTGACAGATCCACTGACTCTGGAAAGGGGGGTTAGGCAGGGCTGTGCCTGGTCTCCCCTCCTGTTTGCTTTGTATTTGGAACCATTGGCCCAATTTATTGGACAATTAAAAACAATTCACAACGTTACAATTGATGGGACGGAACCATGTCATGCATTTTCTTAAAAAAAAAAAAATTGGTCCAAAGTCTAGATACAAAATGAATGTACAAAAAACTTAAATTATCTCATTCTAGCGACCCCCTTTGACCTTTAGAAAGACCTACCCATTTAAACAGAATCTCTTTATTTAGGTGTGGTACTCCATGTGGTACTCCATAGAGACCTCTCAGCAACTCTGGAGAATAATTATACCTCTCTTTTTAGTACTATTAAAAAAACAATCTGGAAAAATTGAATCTTATCCCATCCTTAAGTCTAAATCAAAGGATTGAAACTATAAAAATAAATGTTTAGCCTAGATTTATCTATCTATTCCAGGCTCTTCCGATATCCATCCCCAACCGGCTGTTTGATGAGTGGAATAAAACAATCTCAAGATTTGTTTGGCAAGTAAAAAAAAAAGTATACAATTCAAAACTTCACAATTGTCAAAAGGAAAAGGAGGCTGGGGCTTACCTTGTCTGAAAAATTACTTTATTTCAGCTCAAATCAGAACGTTGCTGTACTGATGTTTTCCAGAGTATGAAGCTCAATGGAAAAATATTGAGAGTGGTGTTGTGCCGGGATTCCTGTACATGCTTTTCTGGCAGATGACAGACGGTTGAGTAATTTGGGGGAAGTGGAGAACTCCCCCAAATGAAACTAAACAAAGATGTTAAAATCTTAAATTGGTTGGCTTATGATCAAAATTTCACACCTAACGGTACAGACTCAAGACAACAAACGGTATACAGGGCTTTAACCATATTGTAAAGGAGAATCATCTGAAGAGTTTTGATATGTTGAAAGAATCCTTTGGCTTAAAGAAAAAGGACTTTTATAGGTATTTACAAATAAGGATTTATTATAACCAAGAAATTTAACAAAGTAATGACCATCATAGCCCTTTGACTGAAATATTTATTCAAGTTTATCAATCTGAACTTTCAATGGGATTAATCTCTAAAATGTATAAATGTATTAACAATCTTGGCAGTCACTCTACTGATTACATTAAGAGTAAATGGGAAAGAGAGGGTCACTTTGTTCTGACTGATGAAAAGTGGGAAAGTATATGTACATCTCTCTGGAGAACCACGGGATCACATGTTTGGAGGGAATTCTGTTGGGAAAATGTGTCTCGCTTCTTTATAACCCCATGTCAAAGTGCCCATTACTCACAGGGAAATGCAGACTGTTGGAGAGGATGTGGCAGCCAGGAGGCAAATCACTATCATGTGTTTTGGAATTGTCCTGTTTTTCACAAGTTTGGGACTGAGATCAACAAATCCTTACAGGCAATTTATGACATCACCATCCCAATGGATTTTAGAACTTTGTATTAGGGTCTCAGGACCCCTTCCATGGACACAACCAGCAGCTATCTCTGGAGTATCCTCCTGGCAGTGGCGAAAAAGGCCCTCACTAAAAAATGGATGACACAAAATGCGCCAACAATCAAGGACTGGACAGACATTATAGTTTTCTCTGCTCGATGCCAATGATTTGACCCTTTCCAAACACACTGACATCTCATCCATGACCACGGGATTTGTCTTTCCACATGGTTGTTTCAGAAATGAGGAGCCACTCACTGCTTCATTTGGGTTTAAATAGTGTTGCAGCTGAAAGATCATCACCCGCAGCAGTTCTCCAGTAGGAGGAGAGGACCTACTGGATCTGCTTAGTTGAATCCAAGTGCTGACTTTTTCTGGACAGGCAGTGTATAAACAAAATTAAACTAAATACATGCATGAGAATATCTTTGCCAGATTTCACAATCACAACATTACTAATTGTAGCAGTGAGTGGCATTGGTGAGTTATAAAATCATAAGAGCTCAAAACACATTTAAAATATGAAAGAGTTGTTAATAATAATGATAAAACTCTACAACAGCTTAATATTTAGTCGACTGCTGACATCTACAAGAGGAAAAGCATGTTAACAGTTTGTAGAAATAGCATTAAACAACAGTCTGCATTATAACTATAATTGTTTTGTTTTATTTCTTCCCTTTTGCACACAGAATGAAACCATCACCACAGGGGGTCCTGCACATTTGCCCCCGCACAAGTGACTGAATTGACTGAAACGACAGTCCGTTGTAAACCCGCAGTGGATTAAACAATCATGTGAAATGGGGGGAAATTCACAAGAGATTTTCCAAACTGTCTCTTTGAAGAAGGTGCCTGAGGTGTGCGTTTAGTCAGTCACACATGTGGGATTCATCCTGCATATTAATGAGGCGGCGCTGTTGCCTGGGTTTCAGATTAGACAAGTTTAACCATGTTATAAATGTGTGTAAGTGTCTTCAGTTTGTCCTCAGCCACGTTTGTTGCTGGTGTGCTAAACGTACATAGAAAACGATGCAAATGAAAAAGTAAACAGAAAAGCAGTGGAACAACCTGATAAACGGAGCCACTATTAAATACATTTATCAATCTATAAAGCCAGAATACTTTTTGAATAAACCTTTAGTATTTAGCCTTTTAACATCTCCATTAGCTTAACATTAGGCTAACTGAAGCTCGGGCTTTATAGCGTTCTAAAGCCATAAAGTCTTCTAGAAAAAGAGAAAATGCAGACAAACCATACGTCATAAAACCAAAACATATCGAGCCTTCTGCCCTCCCGCTTCAGTCTCAGCCAATAGAAACACGAGACGTTTGTGACTGACCAATCAGAATCAGAGAGGCCGGGGCTCTTCCGGACAGCGCAGATTTGGGACTCTGTTGTTAGCTCAGAGCTAAATCTAAGAAGGTTTGTAAAAATGTCGAAAGACCAAGCGCCGAGAGCTTTGATGAAGGAGCGGCTGAAAGCAGAGTCTGAGGAGGAACTGTGTCTCTCCAAAGAGGAGATCCAGAGGAAACAGCAGCTCCTGGGGTCGACGCTAAACCCGAGAGTCGTGTTGCACCGGGTGAGAGTTCCCACGAGTCCCTGCTGGTCTGATCCAGGATCTGATCCATGATCTGAAGGAGGAAATCCTAGAGACTTCTCAGATTAAAGAGGAGCCAGAGGAACAGAGCATCAAACAGGAGGAAGAACATCTGACAGTGTAAGATGCACAATGTGAAACATGTACTTGCTCTTTACAGACGAATTATGAGATTATATTCACATGTTACTGTTTTAATTGTTGTCAGATGTGTCCCAGAGTCCAGTCCAGCTCAGATTAAAGAGGAGCCAGAGGAACAGAGCATCAAACAGGAGGAAGAACATCTGCCCGGGTAAGATGCACCATTTAAACACATCTATCTTCTGTTTTACTGTTTTACCAAAATGGAGAGTAGATTTGCATGATACTGTTTTACCGTGTTGGAAAGTCTACTTTGAAAATAATTTTAGTTACAGAATAATGATTATCTGCATTAAAATGTATTTGTAAAGTATTCAGTTATGGTCCAATCATAACAATTCAATTCAATTTATTTTTGTAACGCCCAAAATCACAACAGTGGGGGGCTACAGTGGAAAAAACGGAATAAAAACAACATTGTATTCTGTACTTCAAATACTTTCGTATTTAGTCGTATTCTTTTCAGTGTAAAATATTCAACATAGAATTAAAACCGCTTGTTTTTTACACCAATTGTAATGCATTTATCTATTACAAATTAGAAAGTGTGCTAGAATTTATATAACAACAAATCATACAAAAGTACAGCTGCGTTTGAAAACATGAATTTGCATGAGCATACTGGTAAAAATAATGGACTTTAACAAATCTAACAATTGAAATATGGTCTACTTTAAGTAACAATACTTCCTGTTACCGAAGAATGCAGACCCTTTCCTTGTTTGCTACAGCTGCTTCCTTATTTAATATGCTTTTTGATACATTTTTGTCGTCCATAAATCTTGAATTTGGACTAAAATAGAAAGTAAACAAAGTCTTGTGACCGCTGTCTGAAGTAATTCATGAGCTACAAGCACGGATATATGCTTTAGAATCTGAAATATGACTCCACGATACAATTCCAGAGTCATCCGGTGGTAAGAAGTTCACGAGTGTCTTTTCTAAAACTGTGTAAAGACCAGTCACTGCATCTTGGAACAAAGTTGGGGCAGAGCCAAAGCGATGCAAAGATAAAGTAAAGTCACATAAAATACAGTTTAAAAACTAATTTTTGTGTGTCATTTTTGTGTTTATGTGTCATATGTGAAGGTCATCCCAGATACGTTATCTGGTTGGAGATGGAGCCATCAGTGGTGTGAAGCATGAAAGAATGCAAGCATGTTCTTTCCCCAGCGCCACAGAGATTGTAGCGCTGGGGAAAGAACAGCTTTTATCCATATTCTCTCCTGCTCGCCCTCCCCCATCCAACCCTAGAGCTGTTATCTCCCATAGCTAGGATGCACCGGGTCTCAGCGTAGCCAGGACTTCTAATCATAATAAAAGTCAAACCAACCTGAGGCCTTGTGTGACAGCCTCCCCTAGTGCTATTCCTGTAGTGACATCACGCAGACTGGAAAACAGAGGGAAACTTGGACGGCTCAATCTGAAAAATGTTATTCATATTCCCTGTGAAAAGATAACCCACAGTCCCACTGAAAGTCTGTGACAAAGTCTGAATTAGTCTGAAACCTACTGTGCTCAATGTCAGATTTATATGTAACAAATTCTTTGAAATGAATTATATAATTTCTTCTTATAATCTTGATTTTCTAAAACATGGCATGACATTAACGCAAGAAATGTAGTTCTAATAGAATCTGCTCCACCCAACTTTAAGTCTGAATCTTAAAGTCGAGAAAACAAAAAGGATTTCGGTGTCATTTTTACACAAAATAGTTACGCACAGGTTTTCTTTTGGGTTGTTTTCGAGTTTGTGTCCTTTTTTAAAATGGATCTTGAACCGTCTCCATCCATCCTCTTCGTTGTTTTATACACGCCTCCCCAGCGTTGCCAAAGATTTGATCATTTTAGTAATACTGCACTGACTTTGATGGTGTGGTCATTACAGGTGATTTCAACGTTCATGTTGATAATATTTTTGACAGAAATGCTTTTGGTCTTACTCAGCACGCGAGTGGCCCCATCTACAGCAGAGGGCACACTCTGGACCTTCTAATTACAAAGGGGGTTAATATTTCAATGTGATCAATGTTGCTCTTATTGATAATTTCTGTGTCATCTTTGGCACTAACCCTAACCCACTGTATTCTAGTATGCAAAATTAGTACTCTCAATACATGTTTTTGGTACACATATTTTGTTATTTACTAACACTGCTCTTTCAAACCTTTTTCAGGTGTGTCCCAGTGTCCAGTGGTGTGTGTGTTAAGACAGAAGAGTCCTCACTGCTTCAACAAACTGAGCACAGAGAGGAGGAAACACAGGAAGAGGACATCAGTGCAGAGCCACATTTACACTCAGAGACTGAGGGAGACACGGAGCACTTTTCTGACAATGATGAAGACTGGAAAGCTCCAATAAACTATTCAGATGATGGAGACGACTACAACCAAGTCCAGATCAGAGCCAGAAGCACAGCTGCAAAAAACACAGGTCTGTCTCCCAAACAAAAGTCTGCACCAGAGACGAGTACCGCTTTAAACAAAGAAGACAAGTCAAGAACAGCCAAGGCGAAGGTACAAAAGGGCCCCATTTCTAAAAAGATTTTAAAAGAGAATAAAGCGGCGTTAGGAGAGAGGCCTTACTGCTGTTCAGTCTGTAAGAAAACATTCTCCCTGAAGTGTCACCTAAATGTTCACAGAAGAAAGCATACGGGAGGAAAAACATTCAGTTGTTCAACCTGCACTAGAACATTTTCTATTGTGTCTAATCTATGTAAACATCTACTAACTTGCACAGGAGAGGCACCTTACAGCTGTTTGATGTGTAACAAAACATTTTCCTATCGCTCTAATCTACATAGCCACAGTAGAACGCACACAGGGGAGAGACCTTACAGTTGTTCAACGTGTAACAAAACGTTTTCCTATCTCTCTAATCTACGTAGACATAGAAGAACACACACAGGGGAGAGACCTTACAGTTGTTCCATCTGTAAGAAAACATTTTCCCAAAAAACTGGACTGAATAGCCACATGACACTGCACACGGGGGGCAAACCATTCAGATGTTCAACTTGCAATAAAACATTTGTCTATAGAATTAATCTAATAACACACATAAGAACGCACACAGGAGAGAAACCTTTCAGCTGCTCCATCTGTAAAAAAGAATTTACCCAACAAACTGGACTGAAATGTCATATGAGACTGCACACAGGGGAAAAACCATTCAGCTGTTCGACCTGCAATAAAACATTTGTCTATGGGTCTAGTCTCCGTAAACATATCGTAACTTGCACAGGAGAGGGACCGTACAGCTGTTCAACCTGCAATAAAGCATTTGCAGAGGAGTCCAAGCTTTGTATACATACCAGAACGCACACAGGGGAGAGACCTTACAGTTGTTCAACGTGTAACAAAACATTTTCCGATCCATCGAATCTACGTAGACATACAAGAACACACACAGGGGAGAGACCTTACAGTTGTTCCATCTGTAAGAAAACATTCACGCAACAAAGTGGACTGAATAGCCACATGACACTGCACACGGGGAGGAAAGCATTCAGCTGTTCATCCTGCAATAAGACTTATTCTGATCGGTCTACACTTCATAAACATAAAAAATTGCACACAGGGGAGAGACCTTACGGTTGTTCAACGTGCAACAAAACATTTTCTAATCCGTCTAATTTACGTAGACATACAAGAACGCACACCGGGGAGAAACCTTACAGTTGTTCCATTTGCAATAAAGAATTTACCCAACAAACTGGACTGAAATGCCATATGAGAGTGCACACAGAGCAAAAAAAACATTTGACTGTTTAACCTGTAATTACATACAAGAATTAACTCTAGCACTGCTGGAGTATTTGAACTATTTCTAATTTTTAGAGAAAAAGGTATTTTAATTATATTCTTGCACAGCGAAAAAAAAGAGGAGCGAAAATATCTTTGCTGTTGTCTTGCACTTTCAAAAGTTACTCACCTTTTGAAAGGTGAGTAACTTTCGCGATATCAAATTTTAGTGTTACAATTATTGTGAGAAAAAACATCACGATTTAACGATTATTCATGATTATTGAGACTGTAACCAAACAACAGTAAAATCTTTCATTTTCCTTCATTCTCATGGTCTAACACATTTCTATTCTTCACGTTTGCGACCAGCTTCACGAAACTGAACGCTCTGAAAGAAAGTTAAATGCGACAAAACAGACAGATAAAAGAAAGTTCTTAACATTTATGTCTATTTTTAGGCTATATATTGAACAAAAAAATATGTATATTTGCTTCTTGATTATATTGTGACCTGAATAATCACAATTATCAATTAACCCAACAATCTTGTTCTCCCAATAAGAAAACGGTTAACATTAAATTGTGGACTTTTTTTTATTTATCTATACTGTACCTGTATTTGAACTTTTTGAGTTGATTTGATTTCACTTTATTTTGTATAATAAACAACCATAACTCAATGTTCTGGTCTTTGGTCTTTATTTCCTGGCCCTGCCCTCCAGCAGCCGTTCCCTAGTCTTCTGCTTTTAGACGATTGTACCATCTACTGCAGCTGTTATAACTTTATGACCCAGTGAAATGCCACCACTCGTTACACAGTTATCCATTTGTTTGTGTCTCGTGAATGTTGCTTATCTGCTTGTCTTTTTATGACTAATGACTGTTTCATTGTTTGATTTTGATCCTGCGACTTGATTTCGGGCTCTACAAAAATGTAATTGAATTCAAGTCATCGTCTTTGGCCCACAGAAAGAGAGAATAAAGTGTCATTTCTCTCTCTCTCTCTCTCGCTTTCTCTCTCTCTTGCTCTCTCTAGCGCTCTCTAATAATAATAGAGTTAGAGAAATTTAGGTGTAGTAATGGACTTTAGCAGGTAGTAATGGACTTTAGGTGTAGTAATGGACTTTAGCGGGTGTAGTAATGGACTTTAGCGGGTGTAGTAATGGACTTTAGCAGGTGTAGTAATGGACTTTAGCAGGTGTAATAATGGACTTTAGCAGGTGTAGTATATGGACTTAGCAGGTTTAGTAATGGACTTAAGACAGGTGTAGTAATGGACTTTAGCAGGTGTTTAGTAAGGCTTTAGCAGGTTTGCAGTTAATGGACTTTAGCAGGTGTAATAATGGACTTTAGCAGGGTGTAAGTTAATGGACTTTACAGGTGTTTAATCGGCGCTAAGGTGTAGTAATGGACTTATGCAGGCGTGTATGGACTTTAGCAGGTGGACTTTAATGCAGGTAATGGACTTTAGCAGTGTAATAATGGACTTTAGCGGGTGTAATAATGGACTTTAGCAGGTGTAAGTAATGGACTTTAGCAGGTGTAGTAATGGATTTTAGCAGGTGTAAGTTAATGGACTTTAGCAGGTGTAATAATGGACTTTAGCGGGTGTAATAATGGAGCTTTAAGCAGGTGTAATAATAGGCTTTAGAGCTTTTAGCAGGTGTAGTAATGGACTTTAGCAGGTGTAATAATTGGACTTAGCAGGTGTGTAGTAAATGGGCTTTAGCAGCGATGAAGTAATGACTTTAGCAGGTGTATAATGGACATTAGCAGGTGTAGTAATGGCTTTAGCAGGCTTGTAGTAATGGACTTTAGCAGGTGTAGTAATGGACTTTAGCAGTGAAATAGAAATGGACTTTAAGCAGGTGTAGTTAATCGGACTTTAGCAGGTGTAGTAATGGCTTTAGCAGGTTAGCAGGTGTAAGTAATGGACTTTAGCAGGTGTAATAATGCGACTTTAGCAAGTGTAGTAATGGGCTTTAGCAGGTGTAGTAAATGGACCTTTAGCAGGTGTAATAATGGGACGTTTAGCAGTGTAGTAATGGGTTAGCATGTAATGGGCTTTAGCAGGGTAGTAATGGACTTTAGCAGGTGTAATAATGGAACTTTAGCAGGGTGTAGTAATGGACTTTAGCTATAAGCCAGCATTCATCAAATCATTAACATCAAGCAGCTTTTTACCATCCTGAAAAGATTTTCAAAATCAAAGGTATAGTTTCTAAGCTTTCTTCAGAGGCTAAGATTAGATCATATACACAGCTAAACAACAGTTTTGAGCTTAGACTGAACGTTGTCAGAGAAACTTGCCTCCGTTTGATCTTGACATTTACTACGTTGCATTTTCATGATGAAGGACCAGATCCTTCTAACATTATTGACACACATATACTTTTACTGAAATATACCAGCAGTAATATGAAGTTATCTGTACTTGAATTTACTACAATTGTAGTAATTGTGTAACCTGTAGGTTTCAGGTAGATCACCGTAGATACTATGTTTTAAAATGTTGCTTTAAAACCCTGGGGGGGGGGGGGGTCTTTCTTAAAATCTTAAAATGATGACACTGTATTTACATCTATTTTTAAATTAAATACCGACTGTTTTTTAGTTCAATTGGGTCAGATAATATAATAAACTCTACTACAATATATACAAAAATAAACCAAATTTGAAAGATGTCTTTCATTTTACTGTGGGGGCCCCGAGATTGTTATGGTTGTTTTTGGGGTCCCGGTCTGTACAGTTTGGAAATCCCCTGTCTTATGTGACAGGTGAAGGTCTTCTCTTTGATTCTTTGGTGGGTGGACCATATCTTTTTATTAGGCACGTTCTGGATAAGCAGGACCTGCGCAGATCCGACCCGCGGTGCACCCCTGTGAGATTTGGTTCGACTTTGCCCCGCCTTGCTCTGACTTCCGCTACTCCCCTTATAACCATAATTAAAAAGCGCATTTACTTATTCAATGTCATAAGCCATGGTTGGAGCTTTCCAGGCTCGTGATTATTTCTTTAAGTTGCCAGTTGACTACGTCGAGTTAGTTGTCATCAATGTGTCGTAGAAAAAGCTATTTTCAACCACTCTGAAGTAGTCGTTCGTCTTTACAGCAGACTTTAAACTCCGCCTCCTTTTTTTTTTATTTTTTTTATTTTTATTATTTAAACAATTGTATTAAAAATAACATTGCGAAACATTGTTCAGTCAAATCACAGTTCAAATGCAGTACAGAGATATTTG